>CM029548.1:34957576-35365523 GCA_017141385.1 Sogatella furcifera | reverse complement strand
ATTGAGCAAACCCTTCACTTTAGCAGACCGCTCACCAACTGCACTGACAGTTCTGAGCATTAATAAAAGTCATTCGTCAACTGCCTTTTTTTTGGCATGAGCTATATTAAAATCTCTAATAAGCTCGAAATATTTGGTTGAAATGTATTTTAGAAGGATCTTAATACTGTATATTTTACTAAAATATATATTTTTTATTTCACAGGTCTAAAAATCAAGGGATTTCACCAAAGAAGCTGCAATTGAAAAAATAATATATAGATTAATTATTTATACTATTGGTTTGTCTTCATTAATTATCATACTGTATTAATATTCTATGTTTTTTTAAATAAATAATGATGGATCATTTATAGTATTTTTTCCTGTTCATGTTTCCAAAATAAAGAATTTTCAAGTTCAAAGAGTGGATTTGATCATTTAATTTGAAGAGCTGAGAACTTTATTATTCAGACAGTATGTAGATCAGTTGAGAATATTATATAGCATTTATCTTTTCTTATTGACTTTATTGATTGATTGATCTTATAATTAATTATTATTGGTACATGGTTCTTCTGAAATTTTCACTGATGATGAATACCTGTTTATCATTCATTACAAGCAAATAATTTACTCTTTTTGAACTTGATAAATCTTTACCAAATATAATTCATGAAATAATTTATATATCATAATTGTCTAGAAAATGTTCATTTCTTCTCTGTTCGTCAAGTGTTGGGATTTAATTCAGTCTTTCAGATGTAATGTAATTCTTTGTACCTCACTTGAATTGCAGTTTTCTGAATTTTTGAAGCATGCATGTGTCACACCTTGCTACTTTATCAACTGCTAGCTAAATAGCTGATAGAAAATAGCAATATGTGACAAAGGCAGTAGCATCTATTGAAGTAGCTTGTTGTGACACAGGCTTCAGGAAGGACAGGTTGCCCTAGAATATTTTGGAACCCACAATCCAAGCTGGGTACAAAAAGTTTGAAATTAGTCTAAAAACTTGGTAAACAGAGAATAGTTCAATTATTTTTTATACAGATTTCCATCAACTAGCTAGCTAGTTTAGCTAGTATAAGCTAATATTGCCCAATGAACTCTTTCATGCTGTTCTACCATCGATATTGATAGGCTAACTTTTCTCTAGTTACAGTACTTTTATTTCAGTAACATTTCAGCAATTGCCTTATTCTATAGGCCTTAGAGAAACCTTAAACCACATGATTACTTCAAGACTTGAGTTTAGTTTAATATTAAGAACCCAATATTCTCATCAATCTGCATTTAAAACTTATCTGTAACTTTTTGAGCTTTATAGTAAACCTAATACTTTCTGTAACTTTTTGAGCTGTATCTGTTGCTTTTGAAATTTGGCAACAGGGATCATTCTCTCTTGTTAGAGGCATAAAACAGTAATTGAATGCTTAATTAGTCTAATAAATTATAGGCTACATTATACTTGGTACTTGACTACGATGAGTAGGCTACTAGCTTTACCTGACTTAGCAATAATTTTAAGATTATTATTACTGTAATTTTCTTCCTTGGTGAAAGGCTTAAAATATACACTGTTAAATTGGTTTCTGGCAATAGATTATCTTCAAATGCAAGAGTTGCTGCACGGTGCAGAAGTCTAGAAAAACTTGAAGTTTTATTCCAAGTGGATTTTGACATTTACTTGGTGGATTCTAGCATTAGGCCTACAGGTGGAATAATTTTGTCAAAATTCATGCAACTCGTACAGCAGATATTTGCTCAATATTCAATGATTGAAATTTAAGTGTCAAGCCACAATAAGTAAATGTAAGTTTATGAATTATTATTTATAATGAATAGACAAAGTGTAATTAATTTCATCATTATTTTTACAGGCAGTTCATTCTCACTTGGAGATTTCGAATTTGCAACTGGATTAAACTTCAAATATTTTCTCCACAAAGATACTGGATTCCTAACCAGTCAACATCATACTGCATAAAGTAAGTAAAGTGAATTTTTTTTTTAACTGTGTTTCAATAAAAATCATTGATGATTATGATTGAGTCTAATCGCCTGATCGCATGATTCACCTGAGAAAATTATGTGTGATTATTGATGCAGTAGAAATGTATGATACATAGTGCTTTACTCATAATCTGAAAAAAATTATTTCCATAGAAACTTTTCTTGATGAAAAATTATTGATGTTCATTTCTGGCCTGGGACGATTTAATTGGATAATCTACGGAGAAAAGTCATGTGAAAAGTGATACATGACGATGTTATAGCTGGTTTTTCGATGATTTCCCAGTGCTTTACTCATCATCTGAAAAAAATTATTTTCATTGAAACTTTTCTTGATAAAAAATTATAGGTGATTATTTTCGGTCTAGGACGATCTAATTGAATAATGTACGGTGAAAAATCATGTGAAAAAGGAAACATGACGATTTTATAACTGGTTTTTTGATGAATTTCCCAAAGTGCTTTACTCCTCATCTGAAAAAAATTATTTTCATTGAAACTTTTCTTGATTAAAAGATATAGGTGATTATTTTCGGTCTAGGACGATCTAATTGAATAATATACGATGAAAAATCATGTGAAAAGTGATACATGACGATTTTATAGCTGGTTTTTCGATGAATTTCCCAAAGTACTTTACTCATCATCTGAAAAAAATTATTTTCATTGAAACTTTTCTTGATAAAAAATTATAGGTGTTCATTTCTGGCCTAGGACGATTCAATTGAATAATGTACGGTGAAAAATCATGTGAAAAAGGAGACATGACAATTTTATAACTGGTTTTTTGATGAATTTCCCAAAGTGCTTTACTCCTCATCTGAAAAAAATTATTTTCATTGAAGCTTTTCTTGATAAAAAATTATAGGTGATTATTTTCGGTCTAGGACGATCTAATTGAATAATGTACGGAGAAAAATCATGTGAAAAGTGATACATGACGATTTTATAGCTGGTTTTTCGATGAATTTCCTAAAGTGCTTTACTCATCATCTAAAAAAAAATTATTTTCATAGAAACTTTTATTGATATAAATTTATAAGTGATCATTCCTGGTCTAGGACGATTTGATTCATGAACCTCCTTGATCTGATTGAATAATGTACCTACAGAGAAAAATCATGTGAAAAAAAATACATGACAATTTTATACCAGCTGTCGAGTTCATTATCAATTGCATGCAATGACGCAATATTCAAGGATGTTTTCATTATTAATTAATTGATAAAATCATCAAACCAAAAATCATGTGAAAAGCAATGAACTATGAGTTTTCTTGAAACATTGTTTGATGATATCAATTGTAACATGAGTTGGTGTCATTTGAAATATTGTAGTAGAGAATCTTAAGAGTAATAAGAATAATCATAGCTTCCTTTAATAAAAGGCTATGCCCTAATAATATGGCAACGTCGCACCGTAGTCACAGTCTTTTCATATGAAAGCATTGAGTACAGATACAAATCATGCATGTTGACTTGGCTTTTCTCTCTTGGTGCATAATTTTCATGAAAAACGTTCATGAAACTCTTCGTATAGAATTTCTTTTTGTGTTTATTGTAATAGGTTGTGATAGATATTAGCAAGAAAGATTAAGAATAGACAGTTATTCATTAAAATAGCTTATGATTTGTAGCAAGTCAAATGGGAGAACGCATACAGGAAACGCATCCATTAGAACAGCTGATTGGAAAATGATTTCAATGCTTTTAAATGAACCCAATTTCCTACTGTACATAGTTGTCAATTTTTAGGCCATGACCTTTTATTAAAGGAAGCTATTGAATAATATAATTTTTTGTTCATTTTTTCTTTTTTTTCAGTGAACAGAGTGAGATGGAAGAAGATTGCTCAAGTAAAGCTGTCACTAACATAATCTTACCTGATATCAAACATCTGATGGCGTCTGGATTATACTTGGGTATGGTCAATATTCCTTTTTTCTTTCTAATATGTTTATGGTATTTCCAATTGCTTCTATTTTTTTATAGTTCAAAATATTTTTATGCACAAAAATATTATTATGAGATATTATGTTCAATCAACTATAATTCTATCAAGTGATATTGATAATGATCAATCTCATGTTAGAAGGATGTAAATTTTGTCGAACAACCATAAAACATCAATATTTCTAAGGCCACTCAAAAATTCGATATTAAAGTTCCAATATCGATTAGAAGTTTCCACGTTTCTGGCAATTACGACCGCTTGTGAGCTGGTCAGATCATGACATCAGAACCTCGGGGGAGGAGCTTGGGTCCAAACACTCAGTGGGCGGAGTATAGTTTTATCACAATTTGCTGCGGTACATTGATTATTCCTTGCTCTTCACACATTAACACCAGATGAGTGTTATACACAGAATGGATACACTGTTGCGTTCAAGGTAATTAGATTAGATTACTGTAATCTAATAACCTTCGTTGTGTTAACAGTGTGAGAATGCTGGGTTATCGAGAGGTGTGTAAGACCCTACACTACCTAGACCCTATTCACAACAATCACCACTTACTTGGTCCGGCATTTGAATCAAAAGATCTTGCATCATTTTCGAAACATCATGTACTCATGTATAAAATTTGATGGACAATCTTTTTGGAAGAAAATTTATCTATTTATAATTTATCTATTATTTGATATAATTTTTTTACAATTCATTGTGTTATACAAATGTCTATCAAGTCTCATATGTAAGTTATTCAAGCCTCTTTTGATATGTAATAGAATAGAATTATGTAGCCTATGCATAGATATTAACTGTTGTGATCATTTTGAGTTTGATAAGAAGGGATTTGGCATCTTCTATATTATTACTATCACCGTCTTTAATAATAATAATTTTTTTTATATAAGAAACACACGTTGCATCAAACGTTTGATCAAACTAATATCAGCTCCACAAATTCCATAAAAGGTACTATGTAGGCCTATTGCAATGATACTAGTGAATATTGATTAACATTTATTAATTATGAAAGTTTTTATGTCTTTTATGTTGTACCAATTCATTTTTGTTTTCTTGCAGAATCATTCAGCAGCAGCTACCACCACCACCACAGTATTCGAAATAGACAAGCAAAATTAGCCTATCCATTGCCTCTGAGTGGGAAAGATATGTAATTTTCATATTTTGTTTGATGAATAAATGTTATTGTTAGTTATTTCACTTTCATACTGAGGAAGATCAAATGAACTATACTTTTAATCCAAGTTTTCAAGTCAAATAGCATCTTTCATTATTGTTGCCAAGTATTTATTTAATTGTATTTCAATTTTTGTTAAAGTAAATATGAATAAGAATAAGAATGCTTTTATTCCTTCAATGCTTACATGCAATGCTATAGGAAATGTCAGTTAACAATATAATACGAACCTTCATGTTTTAAATTATACTGTAAAATGTTGTTTACAGTATACATGGTACAATACAGACTAAGTAATTCAATAAAGTTCAAGCTGGTCTTGTTTATTGTTTGGATGTGACATAGAAAAAAGAGTATATTTATAAGTCATTGATTATTTCACTCTTCAAATTAAAATATATTCCACATAGTTGGAAGAAATATGTCCTTAAGTTCAATTCTTACCTTGTATTTTCAATAGTTTTATCGTTTTATGACGAATTGTATTCAGAGAAGAGTTTTTTATTGTGCCCCAAAATCTAAGGGCGGAGAATATAGAGCTGTCTTTACCAGAACTTTGAATTATCATTCCAAACCCTAAAGACCCCTCCCAATAGTTATCTCACATATTCAATAATTGAATACCAAAAAATGTTTGCTTCCATTCATTTAACATTTTTAGATTTTACAATCACAAAAATCCTTCATCAAAATAGTTTTTTCAGCTACTTTCACGTAATATTTGAATACCAGTTTTTCTGAACCATCATCCTACTGTTACATGTAACTACATTGTAAAGAAAGTTTACTATGTGAAATTGAAGCTCATATCAAAACATTATCAAATACGAACATCAAAACAGGAAAATTTAAATTTTGAAAATCTACCAGAGATATAATCTAATTTTCTCTCTCTCTCTCTCTCTCTCTCTCTTGTAGAGGGGATCTGGAGCTCTAAATTCGCCCTGAAAAGGGTATTCAATCAATCAATTATTTTCTAATATTACTCTAATTTTTAATTATTTTTCAAGTTTTGAGGCAGTGTCTCATACTCTTGAGGATATCATGAAGTATCATGTCTGTGTTGTGTCCGCCAGAACATATTTTGATATAGCTAAAAAACACTTGTGACTCTTAACTTTTATTACAATTATTATATCTAATTGAGATTCAAACCGTTTTAAATTGTGTTATTAAAAGTCCTTTGCACGTAATTAGGCTATGTAGGCTTCTTCCATTCCTATCAAGATATAGGTGGGTAGTATCAAGATAGAGGTGAGTAGTTTGAAAACCAATACCATAGTCTAACTATTCGCTGTGTGCAAGTGGGTGGAAAGGATACTTTTGGCAACCGAGGCGCTATTGGCGGATCATTTCGGCGAAAAATTGAGAGAATTAACATTGGAGGAGATAGGGCTAAACCTAAAATAATGTCCTGGAGAATTTGTTGTGTTCCGGATTGTAAAAATAAAACACGCAATCGAAATTTCAAGTTCTACACTTTTCCAGTTGCCATACATAAGTTTCATCAATAAAAAGAATGGTTCACTGCATTGAATTTAATATTGATAGGTGAAGCTAACCTTATTGTTTTGTTTACGTGCAAAAGAATTTGTCGATCAAGTAGGACCATGGAGTGCTCCATTCTAACCTGTACATCAGGTAATGAACATGAATAGTTTTTATGTTAGTTAATCTAATAAGCTGTTTTTATCAACGCAAAAACTCTACTAATTATGTTTTAATAAGGAATATTCATATCATTCAATTTTTTAAATAAATGTGAGCTTGCGCCAATTTTTCATTTTCATGTAAGATAACTTATCAGCTGTTATCTCAAAGTTTTTGTCAACTCTCAAATACATCTGTTTGCGGTTGTCTGCTCTCGAATACTTGAAAACTAGGATCTTTCTAATATAATGAGCTATAATACTATCAATAACTAACATTCCTATCCTAAATATCATGTTATAATTACTGAGAAATGCATGAAGCAGCAAATGATTCCATTCTAATTATAAATGCGTTTTTCCCATTTAGCGCTATGCTTTGTATGCTAAAACGCGTATAAAAGTACACACGATAATCCACCAGAGCCGCAGCACGGTAGATGCTCATAGCGAATACTGTATTCGCTATGAGCATCTACCGTGCTGCGGCTCTGGTGGATTATCGTGTGTACTTTTATACGCGTTTTAGCATACAAAGCATAGCGCTAAATGGGAAAAACGCATTTATAATTAGAATGGAATCATTTGCTGCTTCATGCATTTCTCAGTAATTATAACATGATATTTAGGATAGGAATGTTAGTTATTGATAGTATTATAGCTCATTATATTAGAAAGATCCTAGTTTTCAAGTATTCGAGAGCAGACAACCGCAAACAGATGTATTTGAGAGTTGACAAAAACTTTGAGATAACAGCTGATTAGTTATCTTACATGAAAATGAAAAATTGGCGCAAGCTCACATTTATTTAAAAAATTGAATGATATGAATATTCCTTATTAAAACATAATTAGTAGAGTTTTTGCGTTGATAAAAACAGCTTATTAGATTAACTAACAAAAAAACTATTCATGTACATTACCTGATGTACAGGTTAGAATGGAGCACTCCATGGTCCTACTTGATCGACAAATTCTTTTGCACGTAAACAAAACAATAAGGTTAGCTTCACCTATCAATATTTATTCAATGCAGTGAACCATTCTTATTATTGATGAAACTTATGTATGGCAACTGGAAAAGTGTAGAACTTGAAATTTCCATTGCATGTTTTATTTTTACAATCCGGAACACAACAAATTCTCCAGGACATTATTTTAGGTTTAGCCCTATCTCCTCTAATGTTAATTCTCTCAATTTTTCGCCGAAATGATCCGCCAATAGCGCCTCGGTCGCCAAAAATATCCTTTCCACCCACTTGCACACAGCGAATACAGCTTAGTATATCTACGCCAATACTAAGGTGGAAAAGATGAGAAAATAATTTAGAAAGAGAGAAATTGATCAAGAAGAAAGAAGATGATGAGTAGAGCATTATAAAACCAGTGATTCATTTACTCCTAGGTTATGATGTTCAAGAAACATTTAATAAGTGAGAGTCTTGTATCAATTAGATTCATCCTGAATCATTTTTATGTAAGACAGCTCAATATTAGCGTTTTCTTATGTGGAAAAATGTAGAAGAGATACTTGAGAGAAAAAAGTGATGACAGTCATTATCATCAGTTTCAATATTATTCAACGAGTGCTTCCTCAATATAGTATAAGCCCAAGTATAAGCATTTTATTCTTATTCTAAATAAGCATTCTCATGAAAAAATTGTGCAATCAAACTATAATAGTTACGTACCGTATTATGGAAAATATCACCAACAAAATAAAATTTATGAATTGGAGAATCATTATAAAAAAGTTTAATAAGTTTGAAGACACTGAATTAATTTAATCAACAAAAATGAAAAGCATTGTGACCAACACCCAATCAATGTCTATAATGTACTATGTGAATGGATTTTTGCTGTGAATGGAAGTTCAAAAGAAAAATTGTTATAACTTTGTTAGTCTATAGGGAAATCATTCAAATTGAAGTTTATACTATAGTGAATAGTAACTGACGCCAATTACTTGGGCGGTTGGCGAATGACAGTTATTAATTCTCAGCTCTCTCAGGACAGTTGGCGAGCTGTCTGCGAGAATACAAAAACGTAAGTAACCACAGCTATACTAATTCGTTATCGAAGACAGATTCGGACTGTCCTAACTGCAGCTAAGCATAATAAAATTAATTTTCCAACTGCCCAACTAATAGGCATCAGCTAGGCCTATGTGATTTTTTTTTAATTTGTTGGTGTTGTTATCAATATACGTCTGAAAAACCGTCACGCACCCAAATTTTAATTCAAACCTTCCACTTCGACTGGCTTTGGCGCGCCGCTTTGCCATTGGCCAATCATTGCGCCAAGGCATATGATTCGCAGGAAACGGCGGGCTTTTGAATTTGAAGACGGCCTTATATCAGATGGACTGAAAACAGCAATTTGCTCTTTATAGTGAATGCAATCATTAGATAATTACAATATCATCATTTTTGAAATTTACGTAAAAATTTGTTTGTCCAAAAATCAATAGTGATAATTTTTGGATCAAGTTAATTTATGTTACTAGTTGAATTATATGACAATATGTTATCAACAACTGATTCACAACAATGAATGTTGTAAAAGTCTGACACTTGCTCTCTTTGTGTTCCTCTCTTCTCTTTATTGGAATGTTTGCTAGAATGCTTTTCTAATAATTCGAATGTTTACAATATTTTGTAGTTAGCTAGGTTCAATCAATCGGGATATTTCCCTTTGAACTTCAACATAAGTAACTATTTTACACATTATCAAAAAACCACTAGATAGGTTAAAATTCGTTAACTAATGCTATAAGATTTGGTAATAATTTTGGATTCAGTACAATAATATTGGGTATTAAAAATAAAAATATAGGATTCCTGAATCAGGAATTCACCTATTGATTCCACTGAAAATATTGCAATGTAAATATGTACTAAAAAACTAATTTTAAAAATAACTGTGATATTTGTTTTAAGTTGCTTGTACATTTTCACTGGTGGAAAATCTTTGGTACTGTTTGACCAATAAACGTTTAAAACTATTTTCCATTTCATTTTCCTTGAATCATTTTTTATATTAATATTAGATAGTTTTTAGCACTGGAAACTCTTCTATATGATTTGCATTTGATCGATAGTCTTAATTCAGGCTACGTATTATTCAATTTAATCATTGCCACTAAACAGAAATCAAACATAAAATTCAGATTTCAATATTACTATCGTATATATTCAGTTATTGACACAAAACATGTATGTACAAGGAATTTGTAGCAGGTTGCAAAATTAACTGTGGCTCAAATAAATTAATTTTCATCCACTTCCACACGAGCTAGAGCATAGCCACCTTTAAAAAATACTATGGTCTTGAAACTGACAACCATGTAGAGTAGGAGTCGGTCCATTTGAAAGAATTGAAATCATTTCTCAATCAACTGTTTTATCGGAGAGTTTCTCATGTGCGTTCTCACATTTGATTTGCTACAAATCATAGCTACATTGTTAAGTCACGAACACTGTGGACTACTCTTGGATGGGTAACCGGTATTTGGCCAAGTACACATTGGCGAGGTGGAACTACCCATAAGGGTCTCCCCACCATTAAAAGTAATGAGAATATTTTTATTATCTTTTGACATAATTGTCCATTTTCAATCTTATCTGCTAATCTCTATCACAAACCATTACAGAAAACACGTAGGCTACAAGGAATTCCAAACCAATAAGGTTTCATGAAAATATTTATAATTCAATAACTTACATAAAGAGATTCAAAGTTAACCAGAAATTTATTTTCTTCTTGTTAGTCGGATTTAAAAACGTCGGTTTATGAAAGTTTTTCAAATATATTTATTATAGAATAAACAAAATTTTTTTAAGTAAGTATTTGGTAATGTAATAAGAAATTGATAACTCAAAAAAATTCTTTATGAATTCATTCTTGGTTAGATTTGAATTGTGAACGATTAATGCGTGATGAAATGACAATAAGCAACAAATTATTGATTAAAATAAAAATTCAACAATAGGAGAATATAATGTAGCTATTATTTAATTAATGAATAAATTAATTTCAAATATAATAAATTGAAACTCATAATTGTTTCAAAAACAAAATAAATAAAAGTATCCTTCATGGAGTTGAAAGTATTTTATAAATGCACAGAAATTTTTCGGCTCTCAGAACATTTTAAATGAGTCACATTGATTATATTTATTGCGTTGGAGCATCCATAACTTAGCCATATATGAAAAATTGTCGAGAGTTGAGTCATCATAAGCCTAATTTTTAAATAAAACTGAGATAGATGTAGGTTATTTGAAATTATTCATGAAGAAATAAATTTCCTTTCCAAAGATAAATAAATTTGAAATTCTTTAAGGGAAATAGGCCTACGGTATAATAGCCTAATTAAAATTTACAAACCAAAAGTTATCTTTTCTTAAAGTTCATCACTCCAGACAGCCCGCCAACTGTCCTGAGAGAGCTGAGAATTAATAACAGTTATTCTCTAACCGCCTAACTGACATCAGCTATTCATGGTTAATTATTTTATGACTCAATAATATTAACGAGAATACTTTGGGAAAATCACTGAAATACTGAATTGTATCATTGTAGAAGGCTGTATCATTTAAATTGATGATACAGTATCATTTCAGTACTTGATACAGTATCAAACGAGTATATGATACTGTATCCTTCTTGTTCGTGCCCCGATCTTGTTTTGGAGTTTGTGAACTTGGAGTTTTTGAAACTGTGTGGCGGTTTGGTTTTGGAGCTAATGATTCTTGGAGTTTGTGGCGTACACCCACCAAAAAGACCGAGATTTGTTTACTAGTGCGACCAACCGGTACGGCGACCAAAACGTGTTCTCCCTTGGCTCTTGAAAGACTTGAAACTTGAAAAGTTTTTGTTGATTGTGATAATATTGTGGTTATAATGGGTTCCTCTCTTCGTGATTTTAAGTTTTGAATTGTGACAATTTTGTCATTGATAGAGTAAATTTTATCAAGTTTTCGTTTTCACTCATTTCCAGCTTATAATTATTTTATAATAATAAACAAATGAACTTTCTGTTAGCATACCCTTGATTTGATGAAGTACGCTACGGATTTACGGTAATATTGTCGAATTAGTTAAGTGAGTTAACTTCTTCCTCCATAAGTAACTTATAGTTCTAGTTCACTCATTCTAGTATCAGTTGACTTGATTAAATATCATTTCAAAATAATGAATATAGATAAAAATTTTATAATTGAATTTATCAGACTTTATCGTTCTCTCCCGGCTTTATGGGACCCCAGTGCATCAGACTACACTGACCGCGTGGTAAGAAATGATCAGTGGGGCTTGCTTCTTGAAAAATATCGCCAAAAATTTCCTAGTGCAGGTAAAGAAGACGTTAAGAAGAAAATTTGTTCCCTAAGAGTCAACTTTATTCAAGAGTTACGAAAGTATGAAGCTGGTGAGGAGAAAGTACCTTCTAAGTGGAAGTTTTATGAAGAATTGGAGTTTTTGAAGAGAGTTTTGAGAAAGAAATCACCAAAGGCAGCCAAGGCCAAAAAATCTAAACCTGCTTACGATTTATTTTACAAGAATGGACCTACTATTGATGAAGGAAACGAAAACCTGATGCTCGATCGTGGAGATTCTGCTGTTTCAGTAAATATTTTCCATTTATTTTAAGTTATAATAACTTAACTGATCAATAATTTATTCCCAACTTATTATAGGCTAACGCTTTGCATTGAAATTGTGAGCAACAAGCTCTAATTTTTCGTGAGAATTATTAAGTTTCAATTTTTCTTTTTAATAGTTCAAATTAGATTTGATAATTGCTGTCATAGCCTGCTGATAATTGTTTCATTCATTCTCACTTGTGTAATGCTTCGTGTAGGGACCCTCAAGTTTACATTCAACAGTTTAGTGCTAAATTTTCTATATGCCTACTTAGCATGGAAAATATTAGCTTTTCTAACAAAATTTGAGGGTCCCTCAAGTTTGAGTGTGCTTGGAAAACCTAAGTTTCATAGCCTAAGTATAAAGCTTAAAAATGTTAAAATTGATACACTAGTGACTATCCCATCATCCATTATCACAGGAAGGAAGTTTCTTGATACAACTATCGGTGATTGAATATTTTGAGAAAATATTTTTGACTGATGCCCGGTTTTTCCAAGCACACTCAAACTTGAGGTACCCTCAAGTTTACATTTAAAGCTAACGTTACACCAAGTGCGCCGTGCTGCGCAACGCACGTGTTCACGATTGATTGCAAACGTTTGCTAGTTCGTGGTTGTTCCGACTTGCGCATGGTAGTTTTCAGGGTATTTCAGTACAGTTGTCACATACTGTACATCCGTACAAATGATATACTTCTGTACAAATGATCTTATAAATTATACTTCTGAAGTTGATCTGATGAGAAATAGAGTAGGCTCACTTCTATTTGAAAATTGGTAGATTCTTTTTAATAAAATTATCAAGATGTATTAATTTTATTGTATGTTTATTTTTGGCAGTTATAGACATCTTTAAATTATCACCGAGGATTAAGTTATATGAATAACAAACTGATGAATGCATCATTGCACAAGCTTAGCTTTGCTGATGCATGATTAATTTAAGTTATCTATAAATTTTTATGTATTTATATTTTACTAATAAAACGTTTATCAATACTGAATAGCCTACTGATCACATGCTGTACTAATAAAAACAAAATGACAGAAGGATTATGGTATAGTGTGAAAGAGTGAGAGCATGGAAGATAGAATAGTTCAGATTCTTTGTTCACACGGGCGCGCAGCATCTTCTTTACCAGGACCCCTGTAACACCAAACGCGCTCTTGGCAAATGTTTGCAAGCATTTTCCTTTGATCTCGGAAAGCCATACATTGGATCGTGGCGCAGAGCAGCCTTGCGAGCCCGGTGTAACGTAAGCTTAAAGCTGCGTATCGACAGTGCGAGGCATGTGCCGCGAATGCCTCGCGGTTCGGTGATGAATCAGTATCAACGCACCGCGAGGCATTCGCGGCACATGCCTCGCACTGTCGATACGGGCCTTAACAGTTTACATTTTATATAGGCTGAAAATTTTAGCATAAAAAATGTCAGCTGTTCTATTGACGATTCGTCAAAATTTTACATACTTTGACCGCCAGCCATATTTGACATTGGATCGTGGCGCAGCGCAGCCTTGCGAGCCCGGTGTAACGTAAGCTTAACAGTTTACATTTTATATAGGCTGGGCTACTTAGCATTAAAAATGTCAGCTGTTCTATTGACGATTCGTCAAAATTTAAGAGTCCCTCAAGCTTGAGTGAGATTGGAAAAACCCGGCATGAGTACCGCATTCAATATGTCAGGGAAACCAAAAACAATTTCACCTATTAATTTTTAGATAGCTTTCATAATTATCAATCTGAATTACTACTACCGACTACTGAATTTCAAAATTAAGATTTTATCAGGAGGCTTAAGTGAACGAAGCATTTTGAATTAGTTTCAAATCAACTGGTGGTGGTGTATGCATGAATTTTCAATGCTGCTCTCAGAAATGCTTCAGTCGTCGTTTGATGAACTGAAGATTTTAGTCTTATTATACTTTAAAAAGTGAACTGAAAATTGATGGTTTGTCTCTAAAACAAGTTTCAATGACATATGACATTCATTGGAGAATAAAAATCTGAGTTGGTTTTTCGCCTAATTTGTTGTTATGACATAACCTGACCTATTCTGGTGTTACATACAAAAATAATTATAATTGTGAATCTCGATCTCGCGTATGTTGAAACTTTTTTATGATACCTAAGTTACATCCTACAATTTGAATGAGACATTTTACGTTCTTAGTGAGATACCTGGCCAATCTGGCGGCACAGGCTTACCGATTTAGAAACACTGCTAGGCTATAATGACTATAATCTGTTGCTGTTACAAACTGTGCAAGGGGAAATCAGCTCCCCTTCTTTCATGTTTAAAGCAATCTCGCAGATTAAAGTATTGAAAATTCCCTTGAAATTTGAATCCATGAAATATTTCCAGGGAATTATAGGAATAAATAATAAATTCATGATTTTTTTGGAAAATTAGTCTAACTTACTCAAAAATGGGTTTTATATTATAAGGCTTACACTAAGTGGCTGCCACCTGATGTAGCCTACAACCATTACATACAAAAATAATTAGATCCAAAAAACAGTCTTTTTCCTTTTCACACAAGAAAAGTCGTAACAGGCTTTGGGTTTTATATTGATAGTTACTTATTTCTTGAGAAAATATAGCCCTATATAGGCTATATACTCTCTTAATGAAATATGATGAGATTAACTTGTAACAAATACATTTGCAGATATAACTTATTTGGATTTATTTGATTTCTAAGCTGCGATAATACTAAAGAAAACGTTGGTTTATTAACATTTAAAGCAACAAGCTTCCAAATATGGGTGTGTTTTGTAGAATCCATGTATCATAATAAAATTTAATCAGTTCCAAACAATCTCACCCTTAATTCTTGAATTGGATAGCTGTAAATGTAGGCTCTAAATATTATGGACTTGAGTAAGTTGAGTTGATTCTAACATTTCTAACCCATCAATAAAAGTTATAACTCAAGTCTATTACATTTTTAGTAGTAATTTCTATGTAAAGTTCTACTCAAATTTTTGAAAGGAAATTAATTTTTTTATTCTATATTGAGAGTAACATCATTTTTAAATGATGAATTCGAAAAATATATGGACCAACCTAAGGCAGCCCACTCTTTCTTTTATAACTTAACTATGGAAATTTGACAAACATTTCACCAACTTTGCAACTCTGTATAATTATAATCTGCAGTAATTAGGAGTGTAATGCGTTCCTTATACCTACATCAGTATCTAACCATAACCATGACCGAGGCTTTGAAACCGTCAAGGTTTTATAAGAGTTGAAATTAAAAGTGTTTCTTCTATCACTAAAGAACTTCACCTTGAGTGTAATATCCATAAATTGAATTCATTAAGCTTTTACTTACCGTACTAAAATAATATACCGGTAACTCATTGCTTCGGTTGACGTGTGAGGGTCTTTGAATCCGTACCAACATAACATAACTCATTCTTCTCTACAATTTCTGTACATTAACGCCTACTCTCATTCATCTAGGCCTGTAGCGTATGGCTTATTTTCGGGGAGAATAAAACCTCGTCTCATAGTCATGTTGGTTTTAGTTCAACACTGCCAAACATTCATTTTAAACAGTAGGCTATCCACTCGAATAGGGAATTTCGTGTGGCACAATGAACTTTTTTATGTATTCAATCTTCATTTCATATGAAGTCGAGAAATTAAATTCATTTGAAAACAAAGGAAAAATAATTATCTTATATCTCTCTTTTAAGATGAAGAGTTGATAACTTAATTATGAGATAAATGATGCTAAATAATAAAAATCAATGTATAAAAATGCCACATGGATGGAGAATAAAATTGACCTACGAATTCATTAACCTACGAAAATCATATTTAGATCGAAGTTAACTTATATGTAAAATTTTACAGCAGCCTCCTTCCAAACCATTCAACCTTTACATTTAATATCCACTAATTCACATCTTAATATCCACTCTCTAATAATTTTTCCCGCATCAAAGTTCCATAGCATATCACTGTGGTGTAAAATTGCATTATGTTGTATCTATGTATTAATAGAATTAATACAAATATTAATTTTATTATGTTGTATCTAATTGCATTAAAATAGTATCTATGTTGTTTTCAGCCCAAAACGAATCCTCAGACTTCGTTGCTTCCACCTTCAAAGAAGATTAATGCAGACAACGACTTTGAAGAGCCACTTGATCCTTCTAAAAAACGCCATCAACATCATCCAGATGAATTCTACTCAATAGCCAAACCTGCCTACGAATTTCTCCATAATGGCGGACCATCTATTTCCGAAGGAAACGAAAACCTTACACTCGATTGTGATGAGCCGGCTGTTTTAGTAAGTATTTTTCTTATTAATATAACTCCCCCCCCCCTCATCTATTATTATCTCGTCCTATCTATTTCTTATTGACTTGAGCTGTTCTTAATAATACATCTTCTAATTCACATTCACGATGTAATAGCAAGTGTAAACATGCACAAGATCTTCCTCTGTTGACATGTCACATCACATGTGATATGAGAGATGTATCTCAACTAGCTTTTGGCAAAAAGGTCGAAAATTTGCTCATTCATGCATTCAGAAAGGTCAGTAATTTCTTATTTCATAACTGATCTTTCTCTATTCAATTCAATTCAATTTATTGAAACACAAAAGACAAAAATAAATACAATAAATTTCAAAAACAAATATACATAACAATGACACATTAAACAAAAACACAGGCTTCATGGTTGGGTGTGCTGGGAAGAAAAGAGAGAAGAAATAATACCTAACCAACTATGGTTCCCCATGTAATAGGCAGGTAGGATGAAGAGATAGGAAGGAATGGGAAGGGGTAAGACGTTGAGAAAAAAAGTAAGGAAGAAAGAATACAGAAGGAAGAACAAGCAAAAGGAATGGTGAGCGAGTCCACTTTTAACCGAGAGAAAAAAAATCATAACTAAAAAAAAACAATGCAAAAAAAAAGGTTTCCGCAGAAATCTTGAGTCTCATAAATCTAAATTGAAGAGAAAACTACTATAGCCCCGTTTCCATTCATACATTTCGTGCAACAGTGTTGCACAACACATTGGCAACATGTTTTTACGCGTTTTTCACCGTGCCTGGTGTACCGTTTCCATTCCGACAAATGTTGTGAGCAACATCGGCATCTATAGTCTGCGAGATTTTTCTTGTTACTTGCTTATAGACTACTTGGACTCGAATTCACTGGTCATCAGAGCTCAGTTCGTTGTGAGCATTTGAAGAAGATGGACGATAGGCTCGCTCTAGCAAGTTTTGTTGTTGTAGCAGGGGGTTATCAAATTCTTAAAAATAGGCGAAAAAGATCACGGTGGTGGATTAGAAGCATCCTCGAAAATTGGCCGTATGAGGGTGCTTATAATAGTTTAATGAGGCACCTTACATTACAAAGCTGAAAACTACGAGAGAATGAGTGCTTCCGATTCCTACTAAATCTAATTGCGCCTAGAATTGCCAAAAGGACTCACTGCCGACAAGCTATTCCTCACTGCCGACAAGATATCCTTTTAGGGGCGTCAATTCTGCAATTTGAGTTCTTATGGTTCACGCTAGATACATTCTACAGCACTGTTTCTGTTTCAAATTGTTCAATTAATTTAATTATATTATTCTTCGACCACTCCATTTTCAATGTATCAAGAGTTGAGACAATACGAAACACACAACACACTGAAAGTCACCAACAGTGAACTGAAAGTATTTCTCGTTTTCATCAAATCATGGTCTGGAAACTATTTCTTCAAATCGTAAAAAAATGCAAAATAAACAGAAGTCGCGACTACATCCTTTTCTCTCCAGCTAATAGAGAAGACAAATTTTCATTGTTCAGCAAAACCATCATGTTTTCATTGAAAATGCATTGTTCAGCAAAACCATTTATTCAGCTCGAGTACCTACCTACAGTTCCTCTTTTATTATTATTTTTTGTCACATTGCTCAAATGCAATTACTTTTTCAAACAACTGACATAAACATAAACTAAATATATCAATTCATCATAATTACATTGTAGTCACGTACAGCCAGCGAGAATAGCGGGAATATTCTATATTCATATATTTTATATATTCTATATAAATAGGTATTTCATATTCTATTCTGTATGCGTACAGCAGGAAAAGAGACATTTGGATAGATACAAGTATTACGGACTATATTATTTTTTCTTTTTTTGAAAACAATTCTCGCCTTGCTGAATTGTGAACTCCTATCACATAAGTTACTCTCATAATACTCCCATAAGGTACTCTCATAATATAATATTATAATAGTATCCACTATGGTAATAGTAATTTAACAAAGTAAAACCGAGTAAGTTTAGTCTTACACTGTAGCAAGGTTATTAAAGATTTTTTAGTCTTAAAGAAAAAGATTAAAGACTTTTTAGTAACCTTGCTCTGTAGTAACAGAAGTAAAACCAAGTAGAAGTATTATTAGAATTTGAATAGGTCGAATGCAAGAAATAAAATGACTTGAATATCCGATAAAAATAACTTTCTCAATTTTGATTATTTCTGAGCAATCGCGGGGATTCCTACTAATTTTTGAACGCTGAATTCAAATCTGAAATCCAAATTGTTCTATCTCTATTGTTACGCGTTTTAGAATTTGTATAATTCTAATTTGTGCTGCGGCAACATTTCTTGCCGTTTCCATTCCCCAGGATACAATGTTGTGAGAACGAGTTGCGAAACACATTGGTCTCCAACATGTTGCCCGGCGCAACGAGTTTTGAAACATTTTCAGACCGTTTCCATTCGTACAATTTTCATGCAACACTGTTGCTTAACACGTTGCAAAACATTTTTGTGCTAATGGAAACGGGGCTTATTGGTCCAGTTTTTTATATCTAGTTTAGTTTTTCCACTGATCTTAGAGTTTATGAGAAAGTGATCTGGAATAAGGTTTAATACTTTAGTACTTATGTAAATCAACTGCCTCCTTATACATTCAATATTAGTATTATATGTTACATATTTGTTAGCAGTATTCCTCAGATTATAATCATTGAGTAAAGAGTTCAATGTTAGAGGAAAATCAGATTTATATTTTATTAAGTATTCTATCACGGTTTTTATGTATAATTGTCTTATTGTCATGACCCCAAAATCACTAAAAACCCATATCAGTTGGGTACAACCTAGGTTAGCAAAGAATAATTTTGATAATCAGTTTTTGTGCTAAAAATAATTCATTAATATTCCCCATTCCTGTAAGTAGGCAAGATCGAGAAAACTCTTTCGTTAATCGTGGTAATATTTTCATAGATTTTGGAAAGAGCAAAACAAATATCAATAGGACATCTACGAGATACCGTTAGTTTAGTATGAGGTTCACAGAATTCAGAAATTTTATGCCATCTTGTAACGTATGTACTGCTCTCGATATAAGGTATTTGCTTACTGTCACCAACTACAATTATTTCAGAGGCCTTACTCAATTTAGAAATAAAACCTATGTACCCTGCGTGCATAAGTAAAGCTTCATCAATAAAAACTCTATCGTATGTTTTATGCTGGGTATGATTTATTATATATGAGCCAACCGTCCTGTAATCAAGATTTAAGCCGCGTATCGACAGTCCGAGGCATGTCCCACGAATGCCTCGCAGTACAGTCTGGTGACGCAAAAATAGTATAAACTCATGGCTGAGACATATGTGTGAATATAATCTGCAATAATCAAAAATAATTATAATTATAGTATAGTATATAATTATAATTATAGTATAGTGTATAATTATAATAAAAATAATTACGTATAATAAAAAATCTGCATTTTTTGTAACCAAAAATGCGAGCACACAAACAAATTGACTAGCGCCATCAAGCGGGAGACAAAGCAACTAAGCTCTGACAATTGATAATTTGGACTTTGGAGGTTAGTTTGTGCTAAATTAGTAGATGAAAATTTAAGACAATGTTTATTATTTATATATTGCCTATTAGAACCTTCTGCACCCAAATAGAATTCTCAATCACAAAAATGCATAGGAATAGGGTACAATTTTGAGGTTATAGTTTGTAGAATTGTTCGTTGTGCGTTGCGAGGCAACAGGCTCTGCTCGCTGCGAATTGTGTGCCGCGTTTGCCTGGCTGCTAGCAAACCCGGTATCGACTTTATTAGCGGTATCGACTTTATTAGTATCGACCTACAGAGGCTTTACTCCAGTCTCCAGCTCGGTCAATATTGGTTCAAAAATGATTGATTTGGTCTTAAATTGAAGATCGAAATGTTAATTGAGACCAGATCAATAATGTTTGAACCAATATTGACCGAGCTGGAGACTGGAGTAGATAGTAGACTAGTAGTAGTAGCAAGACTCTTTTTTGCGTGAACAGACTGTACCTTGAGGCATTCGCGGCACATGCCTCGGACTGTCGATACGCGGCTTTAGACTATGACTATGTTCTTGCCCATACATTTCAATAACAGCATCACGGATTTCTTTAATACCAGCCCGTGTTTGAGTAAGTACAAGATCTTTGCCAGGTTCATGATGTGGGACAATAAAGTGAGACTTACCACATCCGGGGACACCATCATACCATTTTATTTTGGGTAATTTACACTCACGGAAACTTACCTTATTTATAGTTTTTATTAATTCACTATTTAGCATAAGTGTAGTATTACGAGTTACCAAAACATATCTCTCGTTGGTAGAGAATTTTAAAGTATCCTCTTGAAATTCCACGTAAGTTCCGCCCTGCTCCAGGCAATATCCCATACGGTATTAAGATCATGCGATTAGCTCTAGGGACAAACTAATTCCGCTAGGTCGCTCCAGCGTCACTATTCACTTGCTGCTGGACACTGTTGTGTATGTAGTAGTAAGGTTCCCCCTCTCCATGAAAAATTACACGCTCTCTCCGCAGAACTTTCCTTCTCTGTGCTCTCTCTCACTCACAACGCACGGTTTCGGAGTGGGACTAGAACCAGTAAAATAAAAACTGAAACTGCAAACGCAGAGTAAAGCCGAGCCGGCTGAATGGCTTGCTGAATTTCTATCCGTATGACCGTATCGCTTCATTCCCAACAACATTTCAATACAGTAACTACAATGTAAATAGAAAAAAATAAATTTTGGTTCACTTAACAAATTATATATCCTGGTTCTAATGATGCACAGTAACCACGCATAGGCTGTATTCAATCACTTTTTATGAGATCTTCATAAGTTTTGTTTTATAATACTAAAATTAATAGACAGAAATGAGAAATGAAAAGAGGTATTACATTAATATTAAAAGATATAATTGAAATATTCATTTTAATATTATATTTTCGGTTGTCATGACAAAATTTCAAAGTGCTCTAGATTTCAAGTCAATGTTTAATATTATTCTCCTTCATTCTCAACTGATTTTGTGACGTGTTGAATTTTCACTATTGGATAACGTTTTGAAAAAATATGAAACCTACATGGTTCTCCATGTTATTTATTTTATATGTTACATGTTTAATTAGGTCAACCCTTGGGTCTCCCTAGTATTAAATGCCATACTCTGAGTATTAATAATAAAAATACTTTATTTAATTGTCATTATTTTTTTTTCTATTCTAATTTTTTTGAGCTTCCACAATGGATTGCTTTCTTTCCCTCCCTATTGCTTGGTAAGATGCTTTGAGGTGTACAAGGTAGAAATTGAAGAAGAGTAATTTTTAAAGTTTTATTCGTACTTATATTAAGAGTCGGTATTTTTTTAATGAAGCTCAATTGATCAAACAAATGAACAATAGATTATGAAATTAATGAATCGATAATCGATAGAACTAAGCTCATAATATTTGCTAATCAACAAAATAATATGAACCATCATCATACCATTACAATGTATATATAATGCAAATTATGAATATCATAATTCAAAATCACGTAAAATAAAGTAAAATCATTTGAATTTTTATGAAGTTTTCCCATTTCAAGAAAACGGATAATTTTTTATTCGAAAATTGATAATTCTGGTTATTCTTAACCTCTATATATAAATGAGGTTTTTATAGTAGATCGAATTATTTCCTACAATTTGAGATCAAATTTATAATTTTTGAACCAATATCTACCGAGCTTGAGTCATTCTCCCATCTTGCCAGAGGGTCTTCTTTACTTGGACAGACTATAATAAGAGCGTGACTGTTTTTTTAGCTGAGGTCGCTCTCGACTCGAAATGCATTTCCATCACATACTTATATTTTTACTCACAAATGAATGTATCTTCGGAGTCCTTGAAGATAAAAAATTGTGGTTTGTCTTAAATCTTAGATCACAATTTCTCCTTTCATTCGACTTTAATATCTCTTCAAATATTTGTCAAATAAAAAGGAAAAAATAGTTCTTTCAAGTTGAAGAATCGAATATGTTTACACTCATTTCACCTTTCGATCATTTTGTAATCAAACAAAGGAGTTGAAAAGGTCTATGAGACATCCATCCAAGTAGAACGAATCATTGTCTACAATTTGAGCCCAAAAAAGCGCCTTTATCTTGTTCCAATCTTGAATTAGAGTTTATTGGTTGCCTGACAAACCTTTTAAAAATGAATTAATTGAAATTCAGTACGGTATCTATTGAAGTTGATAGAACAATCTTAAATGCGTGATGCCATGAGAGTTATTTATAGGAGGTTCAAAAGGAAGAATTTATCTCTATTTCAATGATAATTTTTCTATTATTATCACAGAGGATTCCGAAGATGTCCTCCATCATCCTGGTATGTGATGGAGAACTCAATATTACCTCGGAAATTATTTTGTTAAATTTTGACCAAATTCAACATATTATTTATGAATTTGGACCTCCTTGATGAGCTGGGAAGAATGAGCTATAATTTGTTGTGATCTGTTGACTTTTGTAATACTGTAGTTAGAAGTATCCTTGGTTTGAGATCCTTGAAGGTTCCTTACAATTATTGAACATAACAAAAAATCAGATCGGTAAGTGGCTTATTCGTTGAAAAATTATCTAAGAGACCTTATAACCGAGTAAAATCTCAATACAAGCAATCATGTATATTATAGATTTGTTTTGGAGATCATGTGTACTTCCTAATAATACGTTTTTTTAATACAAGATATCTTTCTACTTCTCTAGTTCAAAAACTATACAACAAAGGAACGTCTACTTGGTCTAAAATTGTAGAGGACAAAATTATCCTCAGGGGGATACACAATTCAAATCAATACATCAAAAGATTTGAGCAAACAAATATCAAATTCGCGTTTTTCTTAAAAATTGACCTCTTTTTGAAAAATCGTAACTCGGTTTCTGATGAAGATAGAGATATGAACTTGATATCATACTCTTTGGAAATTCATTTACAAAAAAAAGATAGATATGACTTTTTTCGTCCAACTCATCGTTTTGACGGAAATTGCAGTAGACTAGAAACGGAACAAAAAATTGGTTAGCTCATTTTATTAAGAATTGTATTAAGCTCAACTTTTAGGTTTGGAATCACTTGGATTTGGAATCTACACATCAAGATCTATCATAATGATAATCGATCAAAAAATCAATGAGATACCTAAAAAAAAGGTTTCCCCTATTGGCACCCAGAGTATAACATGAAATTTCACCAGATAAATGGTGCATGATATGCTATTTGCCCTGTGTTGAATAGACAACCTGCTGCCGTACTTTGTAGCTACAGCGTTATTACATTCCAATACTGGTTTTGACTTTTGAGTGAGAACTGAGCAGACAGGCTAGGCATGAGTCACAAGTAGCGGGTAGGGAAGGGAAGGGAGAATGGGGGAGCGGCAAGGTGCCTGGCTGCGCTCCTGCCGAGCGTGCGAGTGCGGGCGCTGTATAATCATCCAATGTGTGCGTGCCGAGCATAGCAGCATAAAACCGCGCTTTAAAGGTACACACACCAGTGATTATTATTGTGTTCATGAAATTAGTGTGAGCATCAAGTTTATCCATCATGAACAGCGCTACAAATTGCACTAAATTTGAAGTTTATTAAACAAACACTTCATATTAAAAAAGGTGTTTAAAATGCATATACACTTTAATTTTTTGAGATTTTCATAAACAAAGTTGTCAAATGTTTTGCTGTAGTGAAGAGGAGGCTTGCATATTTTTTTCAAATTTTTCTATTCTGTAGTTTTTGTAGGGTGTGTGTACCATTTGCCTCAAAAAAGCCACTTTTAGAGCCCTATTGTGAGCTACTGAAATTAGTTTCTAAGAACCTGTCCAATAGATTAGAGGAAGAAAAAAAAATTTAAAAAATTATTTTATTTTTGAATGCACTACCTTAAGCATTTGTTTTGAAAAGGAATCTTTTCAATAAATTATCATAGATGTTCACATTGCTATTCATGAAGCTTGTTAGTTCAACACCTGATATAGAAATGTTTTTATGAGTGATACCAAGAAGAATATTTTTATATATTTTTGCATTTTCGTTATCAGTGTTTTGAAGTAAAGTCCGTAACTCAATCATCGAGTTCAAGTACGCTTCCTGTTTATTCTTGCCTTCAAAATATTCTACCGGATGTTCTACTCCCGGGCTATCAGAGAGCTCAGGAATGTTTAGAAAATTAATTCCACAATAGCCACGATAATAGAAAACAAACTTCAAATTCCTAGCCTTGATGACAGTACTTAGAAGTTCAGTGGCAGGAATATCAAAATAAGTTTCACTCAGATTGTTGAAAGAATCAATTCCTATAACCAAAGGGTAATTTGATTCCCTCCAATCGTTTATTCTATTCAAGAGATCATGAAATAATTTAGTATCTACATCATTCAATATTATAAAAATGGGAATGTTTCTATCAGTGGAAGAAACTCTAATATTATTTGAATCACTTAACATATCAAGGTGATTCCATTCTTCAAGGGAGAGATACTTTTTATTTTTAAGCGAAGAGAGACCCTTAGAAATCTTAATACTATTTCTTATTTTTGCAAAAGATATCATAATATCAACCCTCTCACCAAAATTATAGACTAGACTTATTTTACTCGTATCAGTGTTAGTTGTTGCATAGAAACTAACAATCTTTTCGAGGATGCTATTTACTGTAATACTATTGGGTTTGATAGATTGCTCGATTTTATTATCTCTATTTTTCTTTAGCATGTTAAATAATTTTCTTTTAGATTCCATAATCGGTTCTATCAGTTAATTGTTGCAACGCTTTTTGATAGGAAGGGTATTCTTTGTCACTTACTTTGTGTTCAAAGGGTTTTTTTATCGTTTTTGCAGTTCAAACACGATGGCTTTTTGTCCTTGTTTGGGCATTCTTTCACATCATGCCCCGTAACGGCACAGTGGGCACAGGTGTTTTGTGCTTGGGTGCAATGTGTACCAACGTGTCCGATTTTTTGACACTTCCAGCAACGAGGGACAGCAACATAGTCACTAACACGACAAACCCTCCAATCTATTCCTATCCGCGATTTATTAATTAATTCTCTTCTAATTTCACCAGAGCATTCAACTACCCAATGCACGGTGTTTTTGTTTTCTGGTCCTAATTTGAATATGGGTTTGAAATTTTTCAAGAAATTCTCCTTAGTTAAGAGTGATGATGACCCAAGATTTCTCTCAAACACATCACTTGCTAATTCAATATCAGTTATATCTGAAGATACATGATATATAATAATTCTCGGTAATTTAAATTGTGGCTCGCTTACCTTAAGGTTTGGATGTTTAAGGACTTTGACCCCTAGCACTTTTTCTTTATTAGTTTTAGGATCTAGGACCAGCAGCACACCACCACCACAAACATTTACAGCTTTTTTTATGTTTAGATTTTGTTCACGGCTGATGTTTTTCTTAATTGCCTCTCTTATTTTGGCACTCGTCTCCTTCTCGTTCCCTGAAACGTCCGATGGCTTGATGATCACAATGTTCTCCTTCGGCGCAAGTTATTTATCCTCGGCTGCAACTCGGCTACTGTTTTGGGGGCGGCACTCGATGTTGACGGTTTCAATTTATTTCCCTTTGGCATTTGCACGGCCTCAGCGAATGAAATTGGCTTTTTGAAACTTTTTGATACTTCGTTTCTAGTTTATTCACACTCTGTTCCAGAGTGTGAATTTTTCCGAAAACTTCATCGTTGTTGTTCTTAATGTTCACTTTTACGTCTGTTCTCTCAATGAGAATCATAGCTCGTTGCACAGATTAAGATGTAGGTCAAAGTCCTCGCGGGAAAGCTTCCTTTTCGCAAAAGTTTCATTTCCCCAATTCACCATTTTTTTTATATTCAATATTCATTTTCATTATTTTATGAAATATTTTTTTCATTTCAATATTCCATATTGAATTGTAGTTATGTTGAAGGAGTACAAACATCAACTCTATAAACTTCTAGCTGTTATTCCTTCATCCTTGTATTTAATCAAGTATCTTGTACTTAATAACACATTCTACTCTTATCATCTGTGTTAGGGCTATTCATCCACTACATTTGAGATTCAATCAAGTTCAGTGTTTCATTTTCAATATTCCATCCTCTCAATACTTAATCTTTTTTAAGAATGGATCACAAATCTTTTTTAAGAATGGATCACAAACAAGAAGTTAAGATCAAGAAATAGTTTCTCTCTGAAGTCAGTGCGATGAGAATATTTCTTCTTTAGTCGTATTTTGCCAAAACCTGTCATCTTTTCCCACTGCTGATGGTATGTCGTTAATGAGGAATGAGATTTTACTAAGAATATGCCAGTCAGATTGATAGGATTGAAACCACGAACCAGTGCTGTCAAAAATAGATAGATTAAAGTTGATGTGTTTGATTATACAGCAGCCGTCTCCTGAACCATTCAACTCAATCATTGAAACGTTCTAATCATTCTTCTCTCCAAGAACTAACTCGCTCATAAACGTTCCATGGCAAATTACTGTAATATTAAATATGTGAAAATGAATTTTATCTATTATTCTTTTACTTTTTCAGACAAAAACAAATACTCTGATTTCGTCGCCATTAGAGCAGATTAAGGTAGAAGAAGACATTGAAGAGCCAGTTGAAGCTCCCAGCAAACGATATCAATATCATCCTGATGAATTTGATTCAATAGCAGCAGTTTGGGCTGCAGAACTGAGAAAAATGGAGCCATCTCAGCAGATATTCGCAAAAAAAGCTGTTAATGATATATTATTTGAAGGACGAATGGAGAGATTGCACCAAGACTCAGTGTTTATCATTCGGAACAACAATTGACTTTATTTTTAAATATTCACAAGCAATGAGTTTGAAAGAGAATGCTGCGCTGGGGACTCAAATTTCAGGTAACATGTAATTTTAATGATCGTATTATTATGTACTGATAAACAAACTTGAATAATTTTATTTTGGTCTGAGATGGTCTCACAAAATTATCTTTATCTACGGGCGTATTGAAAAATTCCTATTTCAGTTTTACAATTGAAATCGAAATGACTACCATTTCAAAACGGAATCTCAGAACCGTGTAGTGATGAACGTTTTTTGATACAGGAGGAACTTTTTCATACAGTGTAAATTCCGTTTTTTGATAAATTCCTTGTTTCAAAACCAGCTGATCAGAGGTGCCCATCCCCCCCCATGGACAGAAGCGCAATTCCCCCCCCATTTTCAACTGCTTCAAATCCCCCCCCCCAATTTCTTTTGGTAACCTGTCCTCTCCCAATATAAGTTCAATTAGCTATTGGAACCAAATAATAGTATAATTGAGAGGAACTTTGGAGAATTCCCAAGAGTGAAAACGCGTTTAACAGTCTACATATAAAAAACAAGTTTTTCAAATGAATTTTTGATGTACAAAAATCAAAGAAGTCCTTCAAAGCATCATTTATAGCTAATGAAAAGTAAACAGTGTTCAAATTGTTTAACCTATAAATCTGCGACTGGAATCAAGTACCAGTATTTGTTTGTCAATATTTTAATTTACGTATTTGAATAATTAATTAGTTTGGATAGTATGAAGTTTAAATAGTTTAATATACTTATAACTTTGTAGATATGTTGATAACTTTCACTTTTAATCAGTACTCACGATTTTGTTGATTGACAAATGCGTTTCGCGGCACTGACTGATATGTTATCATTAACATATTTACTAAGTTATAAGTTAATTATCATCAACAGTTCAAGTAGGATTAAGACAAAAGAAGAAGTTTAATATACGGTATGTTGATTTTTATAGTACCTACACTTACAGATAACTTGATACTGGTGGTCTATAGCTATACAGCCTAATGTTCTGATACTGATAACTTCACTGGTAGTCGTAGATAAAATAGTGTATGCAACGGTTGTATTAGGCCTTTAAAGCGCTCTTGAGATAATTAGAGCACTCGCTACGCTCGCTTTGCTCGCTGCTCGTGGCTCTTAACTCATATCTCACCTCATGCTTTGAAGGCTCCCATTATACAACCGTTGCATAAACTACTATTCTACTATAAAAATATAACTTGGTATAATATTCGTGTAACCTGGCTGGCTCAGGTCTGGTGTCAGAGTTTTCAGGTCGCTCCTGATCAATTTCAGGGCCTCTGACATGAGTTAACGACTGTTTTTAGGCAGCCGGGACCGACGGCTTAACGTGTCCATCCGAAACACGGTAAAGTGGCCTGGGAAAAATTCCTGGTCTGACCTGGGTTTGAACCCGGGACCTCTGGGTTTTAACGCCAGCGCTTAACCCACTCAGCTACGCCACCCCATATAACTTGGTAATCTGATAAAACAAACCAAACTCAATATAATTTGGAAACTTTTTTGTAGTGAATTTCAATTGTATTTCATGGGTGCATAGGGAAGTAGTGATTCCTGGTCACTGCTAAGTGTGTACTATGGCTAAATTTTTCTATCCCTTCAAAAGGGAGCTATTGACTGGGGAACTTCAACTGAGAAGGTCTTGAGGATAAGATCTTGGAAAAATTTTTTTTTGTCGACATTTAGGTGTGGACTTGTGAATAGGCAACTGAGTCTCACTAATTGTTGTTGTTGATTACTTATGTTGTTGAAGTATTCATTATTTTATTGTCATTCTTACAATCTATGAAAATATTAACTTTTCTTTTTCTTTTCAGGCATACGTTGAGTATCCAGGCTACAAATTGCCATGATGATCGCCAATCTTCGTTCGAAGAATGCGAGTAAAATAAGAAGACAATAACTGTGTTATTGTTGGATAATACTGATCGAGACTTGGCTGAGTTCGTGATGTAGACACTATGAGTAGCCAAACTGCAACTTTCGGTGACCCCTGTTTGTTCATTCAAGGTAGGATCGAAACAGTATTTAATAAAATCTTCAAGGTGTCATTAATGCTTTTAGCAACATGTATTGCTGGCTAATTTGATGTAT
Organism: Sogatella furcifera; assembly: GCA_017141385.1. Classification (NCBI taxonomy): domain Eukaryota; kingdom Metazoa; phylum Arthropoda; class Insecta; order Hemiptera; family Delphacidae; genus Sogatella; species Sogatella furcifera. The sequence goes on along the minus strand of CM029548.1, from coordinate 35,335,770 downwards.
TCATACCCTAGTATTCTCTAGAGGACATTGTGCCTTAAGCCGACAGCTCATGCATAAAAATACCAACTATGAGACTGTGAGAGTCTACAACTCAAGAGTTCATGCTAGAATTGGACATGAAACTTTCTAAAGTAACTTTTTATTAGTATTTTCTTTGAAAATTTTAATTAGTCGGTTAATTTTTAATCACATTTACTGTGCATTCACCTTTTGGACTCAATTACTTATTAAAATCTTAAAGAGAAATAGGCTCAGCCTAGTATATTTTCTTACAGAATTAGATCTATCATTATAGATTTTTACACATCGTAATTGTATTGATGAATGAGAGATTGATTGATTTATTTCTTCTACTGTCAATTTCGTCCAGACATTTACTCAGAGTATTGTAAATGACTCAAATAAAGTAATTACTCGTTGGAGCAAGGGATAACGCACTGGTATTTTTGTTGAACATAGGTTCTGAGTCGAATCTTGACCGGGGAACATATTTCGTGTACAATGAAACTGTGGAAACAGCTAAGAAATAAGATCAGCGATTATGAGCATGAGATTTGAGACGACAGTAGGCATATTTATAATCTACAGCTACACTGTAGTTTTAATTCCAGTGTAACTTGTTTGAAGTTTAATTTCTCATAATCAGATCTTCAATCACCCCTTCCTTGACCTCGTCTAAAAAAATCATGTGATCTTCGATTTCATTTGTTGGATGAGTCAGATTCTAAAGTTGTAATGCTAATCAAACAAACTATTTAAAGTATTTTGTTATATTTATTATACTGTATTATAGGCCATGTTATACTTTTTATAAAGGCTACATCACGACTTATAAATTGCAACTCCAGATGGGGAAATGGGATTGCAAATGAACTTTTTACTATATTGCAGCAAATGAATGCATACTAATTATTGCTGCTATTATACATTTGCTATTCAATTATCTCAACTTATTTATTTATTTATTTATTCATCATCACACAACATCATACATTGAGTTGGACTCATTTGATTGGTGACTTGTCATATTTCTAAAACTAAGTTACATACAATACTAGAAATTACACATAAGTAATTAACAAAACATATAGATTTAGTAAAATCTAAAAATCGACATTATTTATGGAACACTCTGAATTATTGATGATGGAAATTTTTATTACTTCAAGTTATTAGAATTCTGAGATTTTATATAGGGTTTTCTCTAGCAACATTTTTTTGACTGCTTTTTTGAACGTAATGACTGAGTTTAAATTTCGAATGGCTGTTGGCAGCCTATTAAAAAGCCTCATTCCTGAGTAAAATGGAGTTTTTTCAAATGCTACATTTGTTTGCTAGTTTTGTTGGTTGGTTTTGTAGTGTAGTTGGTTTAAAAATAACTTTTTCCATTTGGATAAATGGTAAAACCGTTCCAGAGGATAATTGCTTGAATTGCAAACTTTTCACACTTGATTGCTAGTATTTTCAGTCTTGAGCCTTTATTTTCCATAGAAGTTTGTTTCATGTTAAACCCAGTGCATTGATATAATCTTATTAATCATAAATAATACATTTTTCACAGATGATGGAGTACACCTACAGTTAAACCGATCCTGTTTCACTGTCATCGTCCTTATTCACAACTAGGATATCGGGAATTGTCTGAAACCGAAACGTTGGCTGCTTCCAACACAAATTGCCTTTGATAAAGGACTGCAGCAAAAGTAAAAGCAGCAATGTCAAGAGCAACGGTTCAGCGATAGCAGCAGCAGCGGTTCGAAAAGGGAATCTGAACTCAGGCATCCTTCTCCAGCCGGTCTCACCCGCAACAATAGCATCGCCTTCACTACTGGTTGATAGAAATAGTGTTGAAGTAACTGGTGAGTTGTAAGCGAAATGCTTGGTTTAATAATAAGGGTAAAAACATGTCAACAAATCCATAAGTAAAAACGCAATGGAAACATATAGTCAATTGACTATCAAGTTGTTTGGAAGTGAGGGGATGTAAGTGAGTTGAACTTAATTTTGAGCAAATCGATTTTAAAGGTCTCAGCTTAATATGAAAATCTATAGAATAAGTAAGTGGTCGAATTAATGAGTTTCATATAATTTTATATTCATTACTGTAGTTAAAAATGGTTGATTTGTTTTTCTTCCATTATTATAATGATTGAATGGAAGCCCTTATGCACTCTCATCTCTTCTCTTCCAATTTGTAACTTACACCCTTCGATCCTGAAAGAAAATTATCATAGGAAGACAAGAAAAACACATCATTAGAATTGAAAGACTGTAATGAGGTCATGATATTGTAACTTGGAAATTATAGCTGATTTCAATATTTCAATTGAGAAAAGCTGTATAAGGGAAAAAAGTAAAGTGAAAAATATATAACAGATCAGAGATAGTTGGATATGTTTATGATCAATAAAACATGAAAATTTAAGAAATGAACCGTTGATATGTCAAGAGTAATAATATATGGTTCATAATGATCCCTGAAAGTGGCCCCCATATTTATCCTCACCACCTTTTTCTGAATCCCTGGAACATGACTACTTCCATCCCAGTTTAGCATACCAAAGGTCAGAGGCTATGAAACAAGCTATAATATGCTACTTTCAAATAATTACCAGATTTGCAGGTATATAGATTTGCTGCAACCATCCCTACAATGAGGACTCCATCTGAACCCCCAGATGCCTCAGCAGTCGTATCCAGCATTGGGTTCTCCATTTCAATTTTGTTAGCAAGACTTCTTGTTAACTTGCTGTTTTGAGGTTCTTGTAGAATCTCAACGGTGGATGGGTCCAAAGGTGACACTACGTCAACTCTTTCTTCCTTTCTTTGTTGGTGGTATCAAGCTACAGTGCTTGAATAAAATGAGTCTTTGTTCAAAGACTTCATAAAAGAGTTTTGAAGGATCAGTTTTTTGGGGACTTCAAAATCCATTGGAACTTACTTATTCTAGGGATCTTAACAATGTCATGATCGTTCTATTGATTTGTCTTCTTCACTTGGGGAGAATGGAGGAATTTCGGTATGTTAAGTGGCAACTTCTGTAGTTTTTGGTAAATTCTCAATTCTGAGAGAAAACCGATAATTGAGTATTTTCAGCTTTTGTTCGCTCAGATCTTTTGACATATTCATTTGAATTGTTTAAATCAAAATCCTCTGGGGATAATTTCGTCCTCTACAATTTCGAAGTTCCAAGTAGACCTTCCTCCCTTGTATAGTTTTTGAACTAGAGCAGTGGAAAGATATCCTTGTATTTATTAAAAACCCTACTTTTTGGCATTTCATTCAATTTTCTCTTCATATCTTGAAAATTATCAATATTATTCAATAGTATGTTCGGTATTCCATTGGAAATAATAAAATTCTTTAATTTGAATTATTGATGGGTTCTCCAGGATCAATAGTTTTCAAGATATATCGTTTTTAAAAATTGTGACATTCCATCAATTTTTCATTTCCATGACTCTCACGAAACAGCCTTTGTTTTTTCATTGAGTCAAACAAAAGGGGTAAGTGGATAAAGGTGATAAGTAACATTTGGAAACTTTTGAGGTAAACGGCTTCAAAGTTTTTTGTCTGGAGGTTTTTTATTCATAGATCAAATGTGATAGAAGTTGTATAGTGGAATAGATGAATTCAATACGGTTCTCCTAGCAAAACTGATAATGAGAATAAACTCCTTTTAATTACTATTTTATCCAATTATGTCTACTTACTCCCTTTATCCACCAGAAAAAAATGAAATATGTATGGATAAAGGATATAAGTGATCCACTTCTCTTCTGAAAATATTATATTTTCAAGGTAGTTATTCATAATATTAGTTGAAGGTAGTTTTTAATATTAATTTTAAGAGTATTTGAGGATACCTCAACATCCATAATTATCACTGGAACAAAAAATATTTATTACATGTCTATAGGCCTTCTACACTGTTATACTTGTCCATAAACTTGTATAACTTAATATTTTAATCAGTGCAATCCATTTTAAGATATACCATAATACTATTATTATTTTATTGTATGGGGAGCCACGAATTTTATATACCGTAGCCTACACATTTAGTCACTTAATAAACTTCAAAAGCTAATCTTAAAAATAATAGGTTTTATGTACAATCAACTTCAACATCAGACAATAAATTTTTTCCATAAACATTATTTTTCAAGAAATCAAAGTACTTGATCTTTTATATTTATTCACAAATAGTAGGTTAATTATTATTGATATATTTATAGTATCTATAGTAGTAATAACTTATAAGATATTATAACTCAGTACTTATAGAAGTAGCTCATATCCATCACACAAATAGTAACAGCAAAGAATAATAAGACTGTCCAGTCATACCTACGAAACAAGGTAGAGATACATAATGTTACGGGTTTCCACTATAATAAAAGACTTGAGGCAATTTATAATGATTAACTTTATTAATTACACTGCTGTAACACAAGAATGAATATAACTATAGAGTGTCTATACACAACATCTGGTCTATCACACAATACGGCTGGCACAATCTTTGAACGCTTGAATAGGAACTGACTCGTAAACCCAAACATTCTCAATATATAGGCTTCTAAGAATAAACAAGAGAATGCTAGAAGGTTCTGGCATTATCACTTCGAGAACATTCTCGATGAGTCTTTTGTTTACACAACAATGCGCTTGTTTGTTGACACAAAGCCTCCCCATCCCCGCCTTGTCCATCCTTGTCGTCCTACTATCTCAAGGCCATCAGACACTGTTGAATTCCATAACACTGCCCCCTCCTTAAAACTGTTCTGTCCCAGAACAGTCCAGATCCATCCAGATCCAGCCGGCACCAATGGATCAACTTGTGTAACCACCCATGGGTTGAAGACACAACAGGTGACGTTGATTCCAGTGTCCTTGAAAATTCTCCCAATTATTGGTCTCACAATATTCCAGTCCAATCCGTCATAGCCACAGCCCAGTCTTGGGATTCCAAGCTGCTTCACTCCCAGGAATTGAAGGTGAGTTTGTAGATGCATCAGACTTTGCCACAAAGCCTGATATGTTGACTCCTGCTGGGGTTGGTCTTTTGTCACCAAATAGAACAGATGTTGATTCTGATCCTGAAGATGAAGTGCTTTCCCCACAGCCGGATTCTGGAGATTTAATTCATCCAATCTTCCAAACTTTGTCCTGAATACTGTAGCAATTCCTCTTGAAGCTCCCACATTCCTAGCAATGCAATGTGCCAAGGCATAGCTCTTTGGTAGGGTGAATAAGTCCTGGTGACTGATGGCGACATTTCCTTCTTCTAGTGACATCCCTAGGTTGGCCATGAATCTTTCAAAATCAGAGATGGCAGGATGAAGAGCCTTCACCTCTTGAACTCCCCTTGCAGCATTGTCTCCATGATAAGGCGCCAGTCAGTTGAAATGAACAATGCGTGGAGTACCTCTTGGTTTCTTGATCCTGTAGACCACATCGTTGATCCTTGTGACCACCTCATAAGGTCCATCCCAGGAGGTTTGCAACTTGGGAGAGTATCCACAACGTTATTGAGGATTGTACAACCATACCATGTCACCAGCCTGGTATCCTCCATGGTTGGCCTTAATGTCATAGCGCTGCTTCATCATGTCACTGGTGACCTGGATGTTTGTGCGGACGGTTGCATGAATCTCATCCATCTGCTTCCGGAGCTTGCTGGTGTAGTCTTCTTGTTCCAAGTCCTCCCCAGGTTTGCATCCACACTCCAAGTCACAGGGTAGTCGTATATCTTGCCCAAACACTATTCTCGCTAGAGTCATCCTTGTAGTCTCATTAACTGCGCTTTGGTATGCCATCAGGAAGAAATGCAGGTGTTGGTCCCAGTCCCATTGATGTCCAGATACCACCTTTGATAGGTATTTTCCCATAGTCCTGTTCATTCGCTCAACCATTCCATCTGATTGGGGGTGCAGTGGTGTTGTCCTGGTCTTGTTGATTCCCAACACTTCACACATCCGAGAAAATACAGCAGATTCAAAGTTTCTTCCTTGGTCTGAATGTAACTCCAATGGTATGCCAAAACGACTGAAGAACTCCTTCACCAATACATCAGCTACAGTAACTGCCTCTTGATTTGGCAAGGCATAGGCTTCTACCCATTTGCTGAAGTAATCCATAGCAACCAGGATGTATTTATTCCCACCATCAGTAATTGGGAATGGCCCAGCTATGTCAATGGCTATGCGTTCAAAATGGAGCACCTACATTGTATTTCTGCATAGGGGCTCTCTTTCTAGGCATAGGGCCATTGGCAGATGCACATACTGCACAATTCCGGCACAAGTTCTTGACATCCTCTTTTGAGTTTGGCCAGTAGAACCTCTCTTGTACCTTTTCCAGGGTCTTATGCACTCCAAAATGCCCACCAGAGACTCCATCATGTAGCTGTTTTAATGCTTCAGGAACTCTTTTCCTTGGTACAATGATTTGCAGTCTTTTCTGATCACCAGCAGCATTCTCCACCACCCTCTTCAAGATTCCCCCATCTTCCACAATTGACTCCCATTGTGCCCAGAGGGTCTTAACATGTGGTGATAACGGTGCTACTTCCTGCCAGATAGGTTTTCCTTGAGTAGAACGCTTCCAAGCCCACAGGTGTTTCAAATCAGGATCCTCTTCCTGGTCCTTCAGCATTTCATCTCCTCCCCAGTAGTCTGTAGCTACAGTTATCCTGTTAGCAACTGCTTCCTTCCCTTCCTGGCGTGAGCAGTGCTTGCAGTCCTGGTCACAGGGTCTTCTAGAGAGAGCATCAGCATTCTGATGACTTTTTCCAGCTCGGTGGATGGATTTGAAGTCATATTCTTGCAGGTGTTGAATCCATCTGGCAACTTGTCCCTCTGGAGATTTGAATCGTAGAAGCCATGTCAGGGATGCATGATCAGTTCGTAACAGGAAGTGACGCCCATACAGGTATTTATGGAAGTGGCTGATTGACTTCATTACTGCCAACAGTTCTCTCCTTGTGACACAGTAGTTGCGCTCAGGTTTTGAAAGGACTTTGCTAAAGTATCCAATAACCTTCTCCTCTCCATCTTGTTCCTGTGAGAGTACTCCACCAATAGCTGTGTTGCTGGCATCAGTATCCAGGATGAACTTGCCTTCTGATTTGGGATAAACCAGAATAGGTGCTTGGCTGAGAACCTCCTTCAGTGTGTCAAATGCCTGCTGACAGTCTTTATCCCAGATGAAGGTGCGCCTCTCCTCTGTCAAATTTGTTAGTGGCTTGGCTATCCCAGAGAAACCCATCACAAATCGCCGATAATATGCACAAAGGCCAAAAAAACTTCATACTTCCAATTTGTCCTTAGGCACAGGCCAGTTTGTAATAGCTGATACTTTCTCAGGATCTATGGACACTCCCTTGTCAGAAACCACATGTCCTAGGTAATTCACTTGTCTTTTGAACAGGTTGCACTTCTTAGGATTCAGTTCCAAGTTTGCCTGCCTCAGCCTCTGAAATACTTCCTTCAGGTTCTTCATGTGATTTTGGAAAGACTTGCCCAAAACAATAATGTCATCCAGGTAAACCAAACATGTTTCCCATGAGTCCCCTCAACACACTTTCCATTAGTCTCTCAAAAGTGGCTGGAGCATTACACAAACCAAAAGGCATCACAGTAAACTGCCAGAGTCCTTCCCCAATTGAAAATGCTGTCTTCTCCTTTGCTTTGTCTTCCAGTCCAACTTGCCAGTATCCACTTTTCAAATCCAGAGTTGAAAACAACTTGCAACCTTCCAGGCTATCCAGTGTGTCATCAATATGGGGTAGAGGGTAACTGTCCTTCTTGGTGACATCATTCAGAAGACAGTAGTCCACGCAAAACCGAAGTGTGTCATCCTTCTTCTTCACAAGCACCACTGGTGATATCCAAGGGCTATTTGATGGTTCAATGATTCCTTCACTCTCCTTCTCCTTGATGATTTTTCTGGCTTCTTCCCGTTTAGCAAATGGAAGTCTTTGGGGGTTCTGGCGAATGGGTTTGGCATCTCCTGTGTCTATTGTGTGTTGGACAATGTTGGTCCTTCCTTTTGTTCCTTCTCCAATGTCAAAGATATCTTGGTAGGAGGTTATTAAATCCTTCACATCCTTTTTCTGGTCCTGGTTCAAGTCCTGACAAGATTCCTCTACAAAGTTCTGTAGTTTCTCAGGAAATGAGAAACTTGATTCTTCTTCTTTAACTGTGTTGATTGTACTTGATGGACCACTGCTGTTACAGGTGAACAATGTCCCAGCACACTGCCCCTTTTCAAGGTCACTCCATAGCTATTCACATTCATCAAGCGGACAGGGAACACTGAGCTGGTGAGAAACAAAGTTCTGGCCACTAGAACACCATGTCCAAGCTCCTCTTCAAGAACTACTGGTTCCAATATTGCATTCATTCCTTCAGTAATGTCTTTTGTTGTCCTTGCTTGGGTCACAATCTGGCTCCTTGCTGGTATGGTGATGTTCTCTAATAGCCGCATCTGCACTGTACAGTCTTCCATAGATAGTAGCACAACTTCTTCTTCACCAATGGTCACTGTATTCTTCTTCTTCTCTAGTTTCAGTCCATGTTCACGTAGGAAATCCAAACCTAGTATGATGTCTTCACTAACTTTTGCCACTAACACTTGATGTCTGAACCTTGATTTACCAATCTCAAAAGTGGCAATCATCTCCCCGTAGACACTGACAGCCTCCCCTGTAGCAGTTCTCAACCTCCAGGTTGTTGGTGATATGCCTTGTCGATCAGACACTGTGCTATAGTTTATTATTGTCATAGTGGCTCCAGTGTCAATTAGTAGTCTTTGAGTTGATCCATTGACTTTTCCATGTATGTAGAGACTTTTTGGTTTATCTGACAACATTGCAACCACTGCTCCTGAACCTGGGGCCTCTTGCCTACAGGTCAATGGTAGCCCCTTTTCATCAACCCTTTTTAGTTTTCCTGCTTCTTGTCAGACATTGACTTCTTTGGGCATTTGTTTTGTAGATGACCTCTCTCTCCACAGCCCCAACACCTTATCTCCTTCTTTGCAGTCTTGAATTTTTCTAAAATCCTCTTCATTATTTCCTCCACCAACTCCTCATGGCTATCTTCCCCTGATACTGAGCGAACATGTGCATGGCTCCTCACAGATTGTGTCACAGCTTTGAATTCCAAGGCTTGAGTTAATGCCTCACTGAGGGTCTGAGGACGAGCCAGTTTAACAGCTCGTTGGGTTTCTGGCTCACGTAGACCATCCAGGAATCTATCAACTGCCATACTCTCCTTCATTTCATCATCCCCTGATGATGGGTAGGCAATCCTCACCAAGCGAGCTATGTCAGCTTCAAATTCCTGAAGTGACTCATTTGGCTTCTGGATTCTGTTCCTCAATTCTGAACGGTGTAGTTGATACATGTGTAGGTGGCCAAATCTCATTTCCATGCACTTCAACAGTTCACTAATGTTGCGTCTGTCAGACTTTGGAATCGCCTGGAGTACTGACAGTGCATCTCCCCGAAGTGATAGGCACAAATTATCAGCCTTTGCTGCCGGTGTCCATCCATATCTATTGGCATACACATCTAGCAAGGTACAGTAATCTTCCCATGGAGTCTTTCCATCAAACGTTGGTAGTCCACCATGATAATTTGGCACGGTAATAGGCACATTGCAGTTATTTACTGAAGTATCCTTTTCAATTTGATAAGCATTATCATCCACCTTCAGGGTTGTTCTTGCTCCACTAGTGTCATTATTTTGCAGCTCTTTAATCTTCTTATCAAATTTATCTTCCATGCTTTTAAGTTTCGTCTCAAAATCTTCCAAAATTTGACTATTTTCTTGTAGTTTTCCTTCAAATGTTTCTTTCAGAGATTCAAATTTACTCTCCAAGGATGTTCTATTTTCTTCTATTTTACTTTCAACCAATTCAAATTTAGTCTCCAAAGATGTTTTATCTTCTTCTATTTTACTCTCCAAATTTTTCAAAGCTGATTTATTTTCTTCAAATTTACTCTCCAATGATGTTTTATTTTCTTCCATTTTACTTTCAACCAATTCAAATTTACTCTCTAATGTACTCACCAGAGCTCCCGAATCTGTTTCAAACAAAAATGTATCTGGGTCCTCACCCTCCGCCAGCAGTGCTTCCTGGAGTCTATCTTGTAAGACAGATTTTACCCCATTTGTATCCAGTTCTCGCTCCTCCAGCTCTTGCTTCAGTTGATTTACTTTTAAACTGGTGAGCTTTGCCCCTTTCCCTGCCATTTCAGTTCATGGTCCAGAAATATTACACAGTTCACAATTATGTACAGAAGACTAACGTTCACTCTTGGAGAATAAAGTTCACACGCAAAAATGTTCACACTCAAAAATCACAGTTCACTCAATTGAAGATAAAGTAAACACACAAAGATAAAGTTCACACACAAAAATAATAGTTCAATCAATTGAAAATAATAGTTCACTTTGCAAAGGTACAAGTTCATAAAATTGCCTCAATCAATAGATACATCCGAACTTCTGACACCAATTGTTACGGGTTTCCACTATAATAAAAGACTTGAGGCAATTTATAATGATTAACTTTATTAATTACACTGCTATAACACAAGAATGAATATAACTATAGAGTGTCTATACACAACATCTGGTCTATCACACAATACGGCTGACACAATCTTTGAACGCTTGAATAGGAACTGACTCGTAAACCCAAACATTCTCAATATATAGGCTTCTAAGAATAAACAAGAGAATGCTAGAAGGTTCTGGCATTATCACTTCGAGAACATTCTCGATGAGTCTTTTGTTTACACAACAATGCGCTTGTTTGTTGACACAAAGCCTCCCCATCCCCGCCTTGTCCATCCTTGTTGTCCTACTATCTCAAGGCCATCAGACACTGTTGAATTCCATAACAATAATATACACTCACCATTACTTCCTTTACACAAATGAAAAATACATTACATTTACTTGAAAAAAGCTTTACAATTTGTTAACTAGTAACATTAGGAATCAATGAATTCATTAGATATGACTAAGGAAATAAAATATTTTTCTGGATAATAGATATTGGAGTAGTGAATAAGAATAGTGAATAAGAATAGTGAAAACTTAGTAAGGCAGTAGAAATATTTCAGCAATAATCTTCTTTCTTCATAATATTCAAGTTAACGATTACTGTACTCAATGACTAACTCAACATAACTTAACTATTCTTATAATATTATTAATCAGGAAATGAATACAGATACTTTTTGATAAATCCTACAGATATTATTATGAAGAGGTAGTAATATATTATTCATTAAAGACTATCAATACATTTTTGGAATGTTCCTGATTTCAGCTCACTGGGTTTTCTTCCCACTTTTTTCTTTGATTTCACTTCTTGAAACATCTTATTGTAGAACCAACGATACTCTTCTTTTACATAAGGCATCTGCGGGTTTCATGAAGATTTTAAATTTTTTCTTCTGTGAGACCTCCCTGAGGAGTATCATATCTTGGGATCAAACCAAAATTTGGTAGTTGTTGGTCATTTTTTCTCAACAAGGAAACCTTCCAAAAAGGAGTATATGGATCATAAGTCTATTTTTATACAAATAACTTCCATATTCATCAACACGGTTCCATTTGATTCCATCTTGAAACCAAACCTTTTCTTGAAGCATGTCAACCTTTCTGTTGTACAGTTTCAAATTGTTTTCCAACTTTTCAAAGTTCTGAAAGTGGTCCTTCATGACAACCACAGTATTTTTCCTACCTGCCTTCACAATGATTTGTCTGTATTGCTCAGGGATGTAAATATTTTCTTACTTTCTAAGAATTTTTTCAATTTTCCAAAAATCCCTGTCAGAGTCCAAATAACTGTGACCAACTTCCGGGAATGTGTGGTCAATGACTCGAATTTTTTTTCAGAATTAGATACTGATATATGAGAATAATCAAGAAGTTCTTGTTTTGCCCTGCACATGAGTCTGACCATATAATGAGGTGGTCCTTACTTTTTACAACTTTGTCGACATCAGTGAGAGTAAGTAGACAGCTGCCAATTTCCGAACTCCCATGATTGACAATGTCTTCAGTCCATGTGCCTTCTCTATTTCTTTACAAATTAGGTGAACGCCAAGGTTATAAAACCACATCTGATGTAGATGCAGTTTTGAATGGGTTTCCAGTCAATTTCTCTTGTATAGGTACTCCTTCCTATCAGGTCCGCCTTATCTACTGTCACTTTATTATCACTGTCTGTTAATCCATTGGCAATATTCCATAGTTCATCTGTAGTGCCTTCAAATGGATTATCGTCCTTCAAATAAATCATAATTTTATTTATATCTTGAAAATCTCTAGCCATGTTCATTTTCTAGTGCATCATTAAACTCTACATGTTGTTGGCTACTTGAACGGGAAACACTTGTTAGTAAGCCCATAGCACAGGCAATTTCACTACATTTTGAATGACTTAAAATCCATAGTGCACGTTGACTCTCAGTAATCCCTCCACCGTGAGTTATACCAGAACGACTTTTTGTGCTTTTCATTTATGTTTGCTCAATATGCATTTCAGTTCAAACTCCTGACCACTTTTGATCTTTTCTTCAAACTGTGTAGTGATCTTTATTAAGCTCTACATAAAGTTATTAATACAAAGACGTATAAACTTGTTTTGGAGACAATTTCCTCCAAAAAAGGGGTTTTAATAATTGATAAATAAAATTAAATAAATCGAATACCCTTTATAAACTTGAAAAGTATTATTTTTTACACTACCCTTTATAGGGCATAAGGTTCCAATCGTTTTGTAGACTTAAAAATTCATTTATACATTGTTTATGACCTTATAATTGAGAATCGATCATAAAAATTACTGTTTTTTTACCTACTTTTGAGAAAATGGGTGGTAAATTATTATACCAGAGAATGTTCAGACACTTGACCAGTCACTAGTGGGCATAAGTGGTAAGTGGTAAAATAATTTACCATGGCTATTGTAATCATTAATTTTATTACAACAATGTTAATAATTTTATATTACAATTACAATGTGAAAAAAAGAATAGTCAAGAATGAAAAAAAAATATTCATATATTATTATAATTATTTTTCTCAAGTAATCATAAAAAAATTATTGAAGTTACATATTATTTTTCAGGCGTAAAAATATATTCTATTCTCGGTTCTTATATATACGTAGCTTAAATGTAAAACCTTTCTTCATTCCTGAAATATATTTGAAAAATTTGAAACTTCAAAATTATATCTGATAATTATTTACAAACAATTTTTTTTGCAAGTGATATGAAAAAATCACTACAGTTTGACATTATTTCGGCTTATACATTCAATACAGTCAATATATTATGTCACAGTTGGAATCTATTATTTGTTCTTATTCATAAATGCGACTTTTAAATTACTAAAAATAGTACTAAATTGGAAATTACAAAAAATTACTAAATTACTTAAGATACTAATTCAAAATGCTAATACCTACTTCTTCTCATGATAAACAGTAAAACATTTTTTACATAGAGCAACATTACAAATTATTACTAATTACTTTCAAAATACTAATACAGAACTAATAATAATTCAATACTAATTCAAATGCTAATACCTACTTCTTCTCATGATAAACAGTAAAACATTTCTTGCATAGAGCAACATTACAGCCTTTACAAATTAAATTCGACCTCTTTTTGTTTTTTTGCTGTGCTACAATGAGCACATCTTCTGTATGTGCCCACTACTGGCTTGTGCTCCCCAATAAATTTTGATTTTTTACCTTTTTTGAACGCAGCTTGTTGTCTACTGGAATAACCATCTATTAGTTCATCTGCCAATTTCAGCCTATATTCCAACTGAGACATAATATTTTTCTCTTTCAACTTTTTTGAACTTTCTTTGTAATATATATAACTATTTACTACAGCACAGTCAATCATGTAATAGAATATTTTTACCCACCAGCGTTGTGACTTCCAGCCAATACAATAGGCTGACATTAGCTGATCAAACCTATCCACCCCTCCCATATATTTATTATAATCGCTAATTGAAGCAAATGTTTTCACTTGCTCCCTGTCCCCTTTTGAATTTGTGTGTAGTATATTCACTTCATGACTACCTTTGTGCATGCTACTAATGACACTTACTGGTTTCTTACCTCTATCAAGCCACTTGCATATGGAAACATCCCCACTCTGAACGTGATCTTTATCTGATTTCTTCATTTTTTTTTTGTTTCAAGAAGTTGAGCTGTTGGATAACCTTTCCTATTTGGTCTTATTGTACCACATCCAAATATTTTATTTTTCAATAACTCGAATATTAGAGGAATAGAACTGAAAAAGTTGTCAAAAAATACACAATAGCCAAACCCTTCCAAGACTTTTGTGAATTTAAAAACAACTTGTTCACCCAAACCATGTTTTACATCTCCACTGGGATCCTTTCCTGTATACATCTCAAAAGCAATGAGGTAACCTGTGACAGCACATGCCATAGCCCAAACTTTGAACCCCCTCTTTATGGGCTTCATTGGCATGTACTGCTTCATAGTTGATCTTCCCTTGAAAGCAATCATGCTTTCATCTATAGCCAAATAACGTGACGGTGAAAAACATTTTGAAAATCTCTTATTCAAATAGTCAATGAAGGGTCGGATTTTATAAAGCCTATCAAAATTGACATTATCTCGTGGTGGCATATTTTCATTGTCATTCAAGTGAATGTACCTTAGAATTTTCAAAAAGTTCTTCACTGGCATTATTTCTGATATTTTTTCATTTCTCAAATAAGAGTTGGAACTCCAGTACATCCGCATTCCTGGAAGTTTATTGACTCCCATAACAATCAATATACCAAGGAAAGCATTGAAGCTTCCCTCATCAAACTCAAATGGAGCCCCTTTCTGATTAGCATACAAGATGGTCTGCTCGACAATATATTTTGTAAAAATATTTGTAATGAAAAGTCTGAAATAATTCAATGGGTTCTTAGCTACAACATAATTGGGTCCAAATTTCTTATTATAATTAAATGTAGTGAAATGTTCTTGGTTGACGATTTGGTTTTCCCCACACTATATCACCATCATCACTGTTGTCAAGATTGCCATCACTTGATCCATCAGAATCAGATGAAGAATTGACTTCAGCAACAGGTCTAGGTAGGAATTCTTGTTCCTTATGTGTACTGCATGCATAATCTGGATCCAAATCACTATTGTAGATGGCATCACTGTCACTTGAATCACTGTTATTACTGAAGTCAATTCTTTTTCTGCTCTGAGGTTGATGGGAAAGTCCAGAAGTACTTGCTATTGGGGTGCTTGTAACAGCTGAACTGCTTTTTATTGAAATATTTGAGCTCTCTGACCTTGTTGATGTTCCTTCCTTACTGAAACTGACGGGGAAACCATCTTTGGCATCCAAATCTCCACCAATATCTGAGTCAATAGCTTGCTCATCTGTAACTGATTCCAAAAGCAAACGGTGTATCTCCTTTTCTGTGAGATGCTCCATATCATTGTCCTGAGAAAAAAGGATGGGGAAAAAGATTAGGATAAATTATCTATAAGTACAGTAAATATTTGTCATGGAACACCATGTTTCTTGTAAGTTTTACTTGAGAGCTTGAGTATCTATTGTAAGATAAAAAAAAACAAACTGTTTAGTTTTGATCAGATATTATGATGTGAAAAACTAATAATATTGTAACAAAATAAAATAAAGTTAGTAAAAGTTTTACTTGAACACTTTAGAATCATATTTATTGAGAATATTGAAGAGCTTGACTTGAAATTTTTTATTTATGTGTATTGCCGGGGTGAATTTCAAAAAGTTTGTCAAATTGAAGTTTGAACAAGAGGGTCTTGTGAGATAAATTTTTATTTTTATTCAAACTCCAATCTGTTTTATATTGTTCTCCTGTTAGTTCTCAACATGGTTCCAACGTGTTTTTATGGGTTCAGCGTTTCATTTTATATTTTTTTAATATTATTTAAAACAGAGACCAATTTCTCTCATGAGTGTTACCATTTAGTGCCACTTGTTCAACATACAAATCAAATACTTTTCAATCAGAAAATGATATAAATATGGAGCAAAATATGTAAAAAAATGCCTTTCATGTCTCAATAAGTGATAAAAAGTATTTAGGACAAGAAAATTTCTTTTAATCTCATGAGTGTTACTCTATACACAAAAAATTCGATTTAGTTCAAATTTGTAAAAAATAGACAAGTAGTATAGCTGTGAATTTTACCTGAGTGTGAATATATGATCCTAATACTAACTCCACATTCTGCATACACTTTGAAAGTATATTCTACCTATTTAAATTCATTCTTCAGACTAAGTAACACTCATGAGTTGAGGTAGAATTCATGGCCTCAAGTAACACTCATGATATAATTTTCTACCAGAAATGGAATGAGGGTGTATGAACAATGAATATATGGATATAATAATAATATTTATTTATGTAGAAAAACTAACATAGGTACATCATACTACTTGGGCAGGTACAAGAGTCATAATGATAAAAAATAAAAAAAAAACCATGATGCTATAGTATGTAGTAGAATAGTGAAAACTGAATACAAAAAATAAAATACAGCTACTTGTATTTCACAAAAGTTTGTTTCAAGATAAGAAGAAATATGCATCAAAAAGTAATATGTGGAAAAGTGAAAAAATGATGTATACTGTAAGTAAAAAACAGAGATCACAATATAAGAATGACAATGTGTGTCAAATGATAATGTACGTGAATTTAAATAATTTAAAGCATTCAGCCCCTTTCAAACACATCAATCTCTTTTTTAAATTCATAAAGAACTCTTTGGCCCTTTAAAATTATCTTGGGGTTTGGCAGAATTCCTAAAATCTGATCAATTTCAATATAAGTGGTATTGTTTTCATCAACTTTGAAATTTTTCCCATTAGACACTACATTCAAGCAGGTTATTTTTACTTCTCCATCTTCTTCCACAGGGGTTTGACACGCAGCTACATACATATATTTTGTACTTTTTTGATGACCTCCCAAAAACTGAACCAAGATATGAGTACCTTGCTTTATTTCTGTTGTTGAAGGAGCCTCCAACAAAGACAATTCTTCTTCAGAAGTTGCAATATCGATATCATCAATAATAATCATCATCATCATCATGTCTAACTGAGTAATTTTCATCTTATGAAGATTCACTTGAATAGATTTCTTCATATACACTCTTCCTTTTTGATTTAGAATTTCCCTGTAAGTTGAATGAGAAGTTTTTTCCCGGGAATTTACAATTGCATAGCTCTCCTGTATCCCAATTATTCTTCTCACAACAACAGGACACTTCTCTATACCCCAGTTTGTCTTTTTTATTTGTAGCTATTTGATGAATTTTTCTTGTTCCTTTAATCAAAGGAATTTTTTGTGGTAGTAAATAGGAAATTTCCTCAATGTCTTCATCATTTATGTAAAACATCTTTACACTACTTTTCTTTGAGAGCACATCAAACAAGCTCCAGTTCCTCCTCTGTCGTCGCTGGTCTCTTTCTGGGAGCTCAGCTATCTTCTTCCTATTGGAATTCCTGAAACCAGAAAAGAAAAAAAATTTTTCACCGCTGTTGTACTTTGGGTTGTAAGACAACATTGTAGTGAAAAATTGTGTCTTCAATTGGATTAGCAATTTAAAATTGTATTCTTAACATTACAAAGATATTTCTTTGTTTTATTCTTGGGAAGTTGGGTTTTCTTGAGCTACATTCATTATTGTGAACAAGACTTGATTGAAGCATACTGGAATCTGCAGAAACAAAGTCAATAATAATTTAATATGATATGAATATTGTTGCTTGTTGATGGCAGTCTTGTCTTGGCAGTGTGCTGAAATACCAGATCAAAAATTAAAATAAGGCAGCTACAAAATACAATAAAATACTAACACTCAGGCCTACCTTATCTGTTGTTTTTCCTTATAGGCATTGTCATGTTCTTGGTCCAATTTTTGTTTTTCACAATATCGACGTTGTTTTTCAGCTGCAGTCAACTTGGCCTGTAAAATAATATGTATTCAAATAAACATGGAGCTCAATTGTAACAAGTAACCTAAATAAATTACTGTAAAATGGAACATTTGAAAGAAATTAATTTATTTTTACAAATGAAAATATTATCAACTGCTACAAGGTATTGTTGCATTATATAATTGTTTCTTCAATGTTGGCATTTACATAAATCATGTGAGAAACAATAAAGAGATTTCATAATTCACTCATTAATAACTTTCATCAAGCATGCCCATGAATGTTACTTCTTCATCATGAGTGTTACTTTTGTAGGTAACACTCATGAGGGGTAACACTCTTGAGAAATCTTTACTAAACAGGACGTGACATACAATCCATCTAACTGAAAGGATTGAGGTTATAGCAAATTATGATTGTACACTAAAGCTATGAAATTATATATTCATGGAGAAAAAACTATTAATGGTTTTCCAGTTAAAGTAGTAACACTCATGATAATGAATAAAAATACTCACCATTGTAGAAATATGATATTCTTCCTGCCACTTCAAACACGCAATCTTTGTAGAACCTTTGTCACCATAAACAGAAAATCCAAGATGGCTGCCTTTCCCTCCAGTTCTACAGACTTTGTTCTTGTACAGAAGAAATAAGAAGGGTAACACTCATGAGGTAACACTCATGAGCTCTACCCTGGACACACACATAAACTGGATTTCCAAGAAAATTTATTATATTATTTTACTAATGACCAACATAATTACATATTCATATCTTTTCCTCCATTAAATACACAAATTTGCTTTTATAATCAACAGACAAATTGGTTAATTTTTCGATTGAAATTTACAAGTTAGTGTCTGGACATGCTAATTTGCCATGCTCTGCTAAGAAATTATATATATTTAAGTATAAAATTACATTATTTAAGAGCTTGAAAAATATGATCAATATATTAAAGGCTGATCAGTTTCATATGCGGAGGTCAAATTGTATATACCATGAAAGGAAAAGCATACAAAAAATTCTAAATGGCCAGGACAGTGATTTGACAAACTTTTTGAAAATTACCCGCCGATTTATGCCACAACCTAGGTAGAACCAAAGTAGGTAAAACTTGATATTCCATCTTTTGGAAAATATTATCTGCAAATCAATTATGATAGGATGGAGATAAACTTATTTCTCAAAGTTATTCACAGCTTCACAGAAAGAAACAAACGATTTTAGCACTTCCAGAAGAAAATAAAACTTCAACTCGCTTTAAGGTTATGTTTGTAGCCATCAATAAAATAAGAAAAATAAACATTTGTTATTGAAAAAACTAGTTATAAAATAGTCTCGTGCACTATTGGATATTTAATTATACAAATTTGTGAATAAAAAAGTGAAATTATTATGAATACTTACCAAAATAAAACAAAGTTTTGTGGACTTGAAGAAAAACAGACGAAATTCACATACACAGAAGAGCAGTGGTAAATTATTATACCAGTCAAGAGCATCCAACGCTGTAAAACCGATCAGCTGGCTTCTAGTTCAAAGAAAATCAGTGCTACCACTACTCAATAATCACATAATGTTCAAACGCCAACTGGTAAACTATTCAACCAAAGACTGTTGAGAACAGTGGGAAATTCAAAGTGGTAAATTATTATACCAGAGTCCTATAAAGGGTTAATAAATACAACGATATCTTTTCACTGCTCTAGTTCAAAAACTATACAAGGGAGGAAGGTCTACTTGGTCTTAAATTGTAGAGGACGAAATTATTAGGGATTTTGATTCAAACAATTCAATTGAATACTTCAAAAGATTGAGCAAACAAAAACTTAGAATACTCAATTATCGTTTTACTCAAAAATTAAAATCTTTTTTGAAATATTGTAACTTGGTTTCTAATGAAGATAAAGATATGATTCTACCACCATTCTCTTGGAAATTTTATTTACTAAAAAAAAACCTAATATTTTTTTTTCGTCCAACGCTTCGTTTTCAAGTTATTCCAAGAAAACAAAAAAAGAGCAAATTTTCTCAATATGGCGGCCAAAAAACAACTTGCCGACACAAGTTGAGAGTGGGATCTTTTACACGTTAAATAGGAAGGTGTCAGCCAAGGCGTATAGAATAGTAGAGGTGGGGCAGAGTGAAGCAGCTGGTTATGATACTGAAGTCACGGAGTTCTCTAGTAAGAAATTTAGCATTGATTTCCTTATCCTTGACGAAAATCGTACGATTTTTCCAATTTACAAAATACAGAATTGTTTAATGGGTAAATTTCTTATAATATGAGCTTGTAGAGAATTTCAAGACCTACATTTTGAGTGATTCAAATCTATATTTTACTCAAATTTAACATGAGAAAAAGTCGTAAATGTGTCTCAGGAATACTCTACAGCTGGGCTTATAATTACATTATTATGGGTGGATAGCAATGCTATCGAATGCAATGACATTATAAATGTATCTTATAATAGCATTGCAATAGTATCTCATAATTGAAATAGCCCAGTTTCAGAGCATCCCTGAGACACGTTAACAGACTTTTTCTTATGTTGAATTTGAGCAAAATATGGATTTAAATCACTCAAAATGTAGTTCTTTAAATTCTCTACAAGCTTATATAAGAAATGTATCTATTAAACAATTCTGTATTTCGTAAATTGGAAAAAAGCATACGATTTTTCTTCAAGGATAGGGAAAAAGATGCTAATTTTTTTACTAGGAACTCCGTGACATCAGTATCATAGCTTTCCCAGCCAGCTGTTTCACTCTGCCCCACTTCTACTATTCTATACACCTTGGGTGTCAGCTACCATAAAACATCTTTTTTCCACCTCCAACCCTAGAATGACTCGACTATTCAGTTAAATATTGTTATTGAAATTTATACATGAATGTAAATTATTAAAGTTGAATTGATTTGTCTTCTGCAGAATCAGCAGCACTGCAAAGAGAATGAACCCATAAACCACAGCTTACACATCTATACAATTCTTCTCACATATCAAACAAACTTTAATCTTTATGTACATCAATACTCTCACAAGACAGGTCATCATGAACGTCTTTTTCACTTATGGCTTCATCAGAATCAGAGGATTTGTCATACTCTTGTTTTTTCATAGACTTCCTATTTCGTTTCTTGTTCAACACTTTGGATCCATACATTTTTGTGATTTTACCCCTTCCGCTCAAGCATATTACTATTTATTGCAATTTGCTGAATGGCTTCTAACCCTTCTTTGATCTTGTCTGCTAGAAAGTTTTGTCATTTTTTGCGGTTGGGTTCTCAATTTGAATAATATATGATGGTAATACCCCATTTCTATGCAGTCTTTCTCATGTCTGTAGCAGAGTAAAACCAGCACCTCATGACCGGTTTGATTGGAAATTTCACTTGTATAGCATGCTGCACAGCCTTTTAAAAATAAGTGATGATGCTAGTACCCACATTCTGAAATATAAGAAATATTTTCAACAATATTCTTTCAATAGGTCAGATTCTCATGGATTTTGATGTCATGAAACTGGAAGAAATATTTGAAAAATTTCACTATTTCATATTTTATACAAAACTGAATTTTATTTTTCGGGATATTTTCATGTAGGCTAATCCCCAATTGAATAAATTTCTATTACTTTTCAAGCATCAAATCACTGATAAACGACTTGACAATAAAACCAAGTAAACCAAACATTAAATTTCCTGTGAAAGAAAAATCAAAGTTGATGAGTGTAAATAGTTATTATATTGATTGTATTTTGTAATAAAATATTAACTCTTATAAATTTTGAAAAAAAAAATTAATCAATTTTTTACTTCAATTCAGAAAAATATCTCATGCAGCTGAGATAGTTTTTTGCAGATCTGTGTAAAGAATAAATTTATACCTGTCTAATCAAATTAATGGAAACCACTAAAAATTCAAATCACTTACCTGAAATTGGTGATCAATTTTGAAATTGGAACAAATTGATCAATACACTTATAATTATATAAGCATTATAATTCTTTTTTTAAGACAATACCATCAGTTTTTATTTCAAATCTTCTATTTGCCATACTTTCAACTCTTTATTCTTTTCTCTTATGATATGTATATTAATTTTTGAAGAATTGAATGGTTTTTTGAAAAGTTCTGTTGAAGTTCCAATCTCTTCTATCAAAACAGATTCCCTTTCTGCATTGAAGGTGAAGTTTGTTACTTTCACAATAGTTCCATCAGAAACCATGCAGAAGCTATATTTCTGATGGTTGATACTTATTTTAAAAGTTGGTGTGAAAAAATACTTTTATTAAGGATTTATATATTAATCTGTTCATGGTCCTGATTGATGAGGAATTTTGAAACCATTTTGTTCCGTTTTCTTTTAATTTCCTACTCTGCACAAATTCTGCTCTGTTAAACGTTTGGAAATCTGCTGCAAGGGTAAGTGGTGTTTTCTCATAAGCTGTTTTAATGTTTGCATGAAATTTTCAAAATGGAAGGCACTACAATAAATTGTCAAACGTTAACACATCATCAGTCAAATACAGCAAGCCATGAACATTGTGGGAAATGAGATGTTCACCTTACAGTTTTGCAAAGTTTATCACAAAACAAGCCAACTATGACTTTTTGTAATCTTTTTAGGACAAACATTTGGCCATTGCCATGCTCAAACAAATGAAATTTTTAGCAATTGCTTGGTTGAAATTTTTAAGTTGCATTAACAGAGTTGGCCCAGAATACAACAGGAAGAACCTCAACTCTGTTGCCTTCCACCTAGGAAGTTCGTCGAGACCTCAAGGTTTTCTCACAAACTCAGATGGGACATAGGGTTTGAAAGTCTTCAATATTTGGTTTATCTGAGTCACTTGATTTCATGAGAGTCTGTAACTCAATTAACCTTTCAGCCACAGATTTAATATTTTTTATCACACCCAAACATACCAGGTGCATATAATCGAAATTATTACCAGGTTCAAAAATATCCAGAGTACGATCCAAGTACTCTTTTTCTCCCTCACAGTTTTTCCAAAAGTTATCTGGCCTGGTTTTTAATCTAATAATCTGGCCTGGAATCGATGGCAGATTAATTTTCTTGATTTTCTTTTCAATATAGATGATTTTGACAACAGGCCCTTCTTGATCAAATTCGATGTTGCTTAAACCTTTGTCAATGCTAAGATCTGGATTGATTTCAGCAACTCCTGGATTGATTTCAGGAGCAGCTTCCAACATAGGTAGATCTGATATTGGCGATAAGAGTTTGAACAATTCAAGATCAATGAGCTGATCACTATTGTCTTCTGAGGAGTTCATGTTTGGAGATTGGTCAAAGCTGAAATCTGAATTGATCTCAGCAACACCTTGATCGATTTCAGGAGCAGCTTCTGACATGAGAGGATCAGAGATCTGAGATCCAAGATCAATCAGCTGAATCAGTGATCATTATTTTGCTAATTAAATTTGTATAAAGGTTTGGAACTTCCATACAATCTGGAAGTTTGTCACTACTTGAAAAATTACCTACCCAGTTAGCATAAAAATAGAAGAAAAATTGTTACAACGTTATTTTGAATTTGTTTTGATTCAAGATTGCATTGCATTGAATGCAATTGAATTGCAATTGAATGCACAATGGCATTGATGTTTGGTGGGGCCTGTCAAGTTGTTGGGTCTGCTGATTCACTGGCTGCATCTGATTTTCAAATCCTGGTGCATATCATCAATTTTGGCTTGAATTTTGAATACACCCCCTGGAACAATTCACAACTTTCTCAAATTCTCATCTCATGTTATTGGTGATAGAAATAGTTGGAAAAAATTGAAAATGTCAATGCGGATCCAAATATCTATATCTATGAGGTGGCAGTTCAGTCAAAGCACACACCACACATTTCCAGGCTATGCCAAACATTCTGATAATATTCCACTTTGCAAACTTATCCAATTACTGGGTGGTAACTAGACAGTAATTGTACCAGCTGAATAGAGTATATTCATAACTTCTTGTACTTCTTGGTTGAAATTTTTAAGTTGCATTTGCGTTTGGTTTATCTGAGTCACTTGATTTCATGGGAGTCTGTAACTCAATTTACCTTTCAGCCACAGATTTAATATTTTTTATCACACCCAAACATACCAGGTGCATAAAATCAAGTGCACAAATCAATCAATCCCTAACAACGTCAAATCCAGGTAAATCAATTGAAATGCTTTCTACCTGTATGGAACTGCTTCTGAGCCTGACTTACAAAATCAGAGTGGCTTCTTTTACACCCAGATTGAATCAAAAAACAAATTCTATTTTTACAATATTTACGATCATCCTGGCATCTTGGGGAAGAGTAGTAGCCTGTGTGCCCCTTTGTTTGGAGAATAAAGGATTTTGAAGGAGCATCTTGAACAAATGCAACATGATTTATTATATTTTTTTCTGGTCAATCTCAACCCCACTTCTGATTGAAAATTTCAGCTCATCTAACAACTGTGCAAGGAAGTCATTTACATTGTTTGGTTTTTCTGATCCCTGAAAAATTCCAATGACAAATACTGGTGAATTTGGTGATGATCTGATTTTGCCTAATTGTGGCCTTAGCTGACTACTTGAACTTTTAGTTATTGGTAACCCATCTACTCCAATCAATAAATCAATACCATCAGGTAATGCTGGCTCATTTTTCAATGTTCATTTTTAATTCCTTCTGCCAATCCAAAGTAGACAAACTTGCCTCCACATATTTCCATCACATAAGTATCTCTTGGAGTTTTCAGAAGAGACCGTGCATCCATAGGAAAAGCCATGAAATCCTCATATTCTTTAATGATTTTTTAATAATGAGGACAGTTTGGAATGGACTATACTTTCATTTACAGCCCAATTGGCTAATCCTTTTTTGAATGAATCAAGGGACCACGTATGGTTTTTATTCTCCAATAAGGTTTTATTTGAATTGAATAGAAGGTCAACCTCTTTACTATTTGATGACGCATTTGAAAAATCTGATGAAAACTGGAATTTACATCTGATGGCTGGAATTTACATCTTCACAATAAGTGACAGGTGGTTTCTGACTGGGACCAGGAATGGACTGTGGCAATAGTTTAGTTTAGTTTGATTTTTGTCAAGTAACACCACAAAATCAAGCAAAGCTTGGCAGTATTTGACACTTCAAAAATATTGAGTACCTACAGTACTCTGAAAAAACGATCAAAATGAGAAGAAAGTCAGAACATACAAAAGAATTAACATACTCCATAACTCCAGGATCATGCATTGTAAATATGTTTGCAAAGAAAATGCTTAAACACACCAACAGATAAAGCATTCCTCTAAATTGTAAGGAGCTGCATCAATGAATTTAGTTTTTATTGCATTCTTAAACTTTTCAGGATGCTCGATGCATTTTATTTCAATAGGAAGAGAGTTAAAGCTTCAAGTCCGCTATAATGGGGTCCTTTCTCTAGGCTTGCTGTCCTATGTTGCGGATACTGATGATGAACCATCTGGTTTCTGGTATTGTGACTATGATGGATGTGACTCTCTCTCAGCATCTTCTCGTTTTTCTTTGCCATGGATACAATTTCTAGGAAATACAATGCTGGAACAGTTAGAATTTTAAGTCTTCTGAAAGAGTTTTTACAGGATTCATAAGGCTTCAATTTTTCAATAACTCTGAGGGCTTTTTTGTTTTTTAAAAACAGAATTAAGATTAATTTTTCCATTTCCCCAAAAAATTATGCTGTATTGGATTGTGGACATTAAATAACCATGGAAGACATTCAATAGTGTTTCAGTTCCAACTACATTCTTCAACTTTCAACGAGAAGATGACACTAGAGAGTTTGTTCAAGATGTGGTCCACTTGATCATTCCACTTGAGGCTGTTTCTGATCCTGACTCCTAAAAAGCAGACCTCATCTCAAACAATCTCATCCATTGTCTGGCTGATTGTGTCATGTAACTTGCTGGTTGCAGTCAACTTAAAATTCAATAATTTTGTTTTATTTATATTTAAACAAAGACCGTTAGCCTGAAACCAGATGTTCATTTCATCAATAGTCTTTTCAGTACTCTGGACAACTTCTTCCCACGTTCCAGTTACAATACTTGTGGTATTGTCTGCAAAAAGAAAGACATTGGACTTGATATTGTCTGGTAGGTCATTGACATAAATTAAGAATAGCAAAGGACCAAGAATAGATCCCTGTGGTACACCGCATGGTATATTTCTCCATTCTGAAAAATAGTTTATTCCATTTTTGTCATTAAACTTTACTTTCTGTTCTCTATTTAATAAATAACTTTTAAAAAAATTCAAAGATGATATATCCAGGCCATAATAATTTAATTTGCAAAGCAACAGGTGGTGATTAACCATGTCAAAAGCTCTGGAGAGGTTGCAGAAAATCCCTATTGCATGTTTTTTCTGATCCAAACTCTCCAGCACATCATTTACAACATTAAAAATAGCATCTTTAGTTGCATGACCTTTGCGAAACCCATGTTGATTTTTGAACAGGATGTCATTTGTTTCTAGATATTTTGATAGTTGTTCATGTACAACTCTTTCAAAAATCTTTGAAAAAACGGGCAAAATTGCTATTGGCCGGTAATTATTAAGTTCATTCTGGTTACCTTTTTTGAATAGGGGTTTCACAATAGCATATTTTAACTTACTTGGAAATTCACCAGTTCTCAATGTCAGATTTATTATGTATGCTAGAGGTCTTGCTATCAGATGTTTGGATGCTTTTATAACTGAAGATGGAATTTCATCCCAACCTGAGGAGGGGGAGCTGTTCAATCCTGCTATGATACTCACAACACTCTTCTCAGAAACATCTTTGAATTTAAATGTAGATGTACATCTTTTTGCTTTATTCAAGAGCCCAGAGCAATTATTGAGAGATGCCGAGTTCAAGTTTCAAGAGGATGAAGTTATGAAAAATTTGTTGAACAAGTTGGCTTTTTGTTTTGGATTAGTGATAACTTCTTCAGGAAAGATTATTTCTGGGATTGCGCTTTGTTTTAAGCCTCCTCCAATTTCTTCCTTCACCACCTTCCATGTTGATTTGTTTATGTTTTTAGATTTGTAAAAAAATTTATCATTTACTTTCCTTTTCGCAAAATTTATAACCTTCTTTAAAACTGTTTTGTATCTTTTAAAATATTTCAATAATTCTTCATTTCGACTATCTCTCACCATTGCAAGCAACTCTCTTTTCCTGGCAATACTATTCTTGTACTATTCTTGTCAATTGTACAGCATCACTATCATCAAGTGTGAGGTCTACTTCTATTTTCTAGAAGATTTGACTGATAATTTTCTATTCAGGGACAGCATTTTGAAATTTGGAATTTTCAGAATAAATCAAATGGACTAAGAAAAGTATTCAATTAATATCAACAAAATATCTTGACCATTAATATAAATTAGGGATATAAACAGTTTTGGTCAATTGGCTGTTCATTCTACCTACGTTACAATGAAATAGGGAATAGGCTATGATAAACTTAAAATTTTGCCCATTTCAAGTAAGATAATGATATAAAATTCTTCTCAACTACTGCTAATGATCTCTTGATAATAATTGTAGATAGATAATCTTACATTCTTACCTTATCATGATATAATCAAAACAAAAACCACTCAACGTTTCTCCATTAACCAGATTCCAAACTACAAACCCAATCAAGAACTGAACTGATGCTGATGCATTGTTTTTGTTGCTAGTTAGTTTGGATTGAGCCCTGGTAAAATCGAGTACATTCTTGCAGGCAGCTATAGTTTTTTTCATGAGAATATAGATCAAAGCAAATGCATAGACATAATTGTCAGCATTTGTCTGGGGGGTGGTCACCATCCATATGAGAATCTATGTCTGTGTCAGAGGGTATTGCATATTATACTGTTTACAAAGTGTAATCAATCTATCATATGCCTCATTCTTTTAAAACTTTGTGGAAAACACAACACTGATTGTACGGCACAAAGACTGCAATGTATTGCATAAAATGGATATACTTTTAATGAAGAAACGGAGTGTTTTGAGGGCAATGGATTGAAACTTAATATTGCGTCATTGCCACAGCAACACCACTTATCTCAATTCAGTCAACTTTTCAGGAGAGCAAAAAACATTTTTTCTAAAAGAAAGTTAACTATAAATGGGGTTCAATTGTATTTTCTGGTTAATTTCAACACATTTAAACATTTTTCATAGAAGTTTTATTAAAACAACGATGAATAAAAAATATAACTGAGTTATGTGGTGTTGTTCCCCACAACCAAGAGAGATATGTGGTGTTGAACCCCACGAAAAACGAAAAAAATAACATAATTTGGTGACAATATTGAATATTTTATTCAAGAAAAATATAACATTAGAGATACTTAACTTGTATAACATTAGGAATAATAATGGTAACATTATTAATAAATAATGTAACATTGAAGGAATAATGTAGAGTGGTTTTGCATAATAAAGTCTTATTTCTTTCTGTAGGAAATTATGCTTTCTTTCTCCTTCTACTCTCAGTCTTGTAAGGCAAGTTGTCATAGAAGCCATGGCAATCAGAAGGGATCATTACTTTAAGGCTTTGCAGATCGTCTCACTTATCTCGCGCAATTTTTCTCCTTCCAGTATTGTTAAGACGGGGAAAGGAGGTAAGTACATCCATCTGCTCAACTTTCGGTAACCGGTGATGGTAATCCTGCAGCTCCTCATTGAAGTTCAGCTTGAACTTGATAATCCCAGTCGGTTTATACTGAAGGACATGGATGTCAATAACCTTGGGGTCTCCCTTTTTTCTTCCAGGCCTGATAGATTGGTATATAACAGCATCCTTGCTGTAATCCAGAAACATGTCAGGTGTACATAGCTTTGCCCTGTATAGAAAGGGATTTTTTCAGGCAATTTTTGTGAATCCAACAAATTGGCTAGGCAGATGGACATCTTGATTCTTATAACTTTGTTGTATCACTCAATGAACACTATCACCTTCCATGTGACTATGACCTTTTTCAAAAAATTTCTGAGTGATCACAACTTGCCGAGTTAAACTCAAATTAATAAGTGCATTGGAGAGAGTTGAATTAGGGTTTTGAGCAGCACACCCATCTGAATATATTATTACCGGTTTTGGAGAAACATCAAGAAGTTCACATATATACTCAACTAAACAAGTGGGAAAGTAGATGCACTAAGATCAGTAGTTGATTTATCAAACCAATAGTTTTGGGTATCATGTGTAGCCAAATTATAGACTGTAGTTATGTACACACTATTTTAATTTATAATAAGCAGAGCTCGCGCTTATCAGAGGTAGATTCTGTACCATCATTACATCACAGCAAATAGTGTAACACTTTCCATCCAAAGCATCCTGCTTATCCTTTATTTTTTCATCTTGAGCTTGACGACCTTGCAGAATATGATCTTCATAAATGTCCTTATCTAAGTTCTTCTTTTTGTAGGCATAACAAACATCACACCTGTCTTTTTGCGGTTTGAAAATTCTCATGTTTGAACTATCAACAGCTCATTTGAATTCTTTTTTCCTAGAGAATCCTCATTTGAATTTGTACAAAACGCATTGTATATGTCATATAAGTGAGCCATAGATCTCACATCAATTTTTTTCCAAAAGTCATCAAACAAGTTTTCGCGCATTGTTTCAGTTATCATATCACAAAATCTAGTCTTAAACTTCTTACATGCAATTGATGTGCATTGAGGTCCCATTTTCCTTTCCTCCCTGGGTGCATCGTGAATTATTTTATTTGTAGATTTTTTATCTGCTCTTCTAAAGCCTACATAAGCTTCCCCTTTCATTTGTTTTAGTTTTGCCTTAGCTCTGTCATCACCAAGTTTTCTTTTACTTCCTTGAGATGTATCGCAATCTTCAATCACACTTCTATCTCCTATTTCAGTCTCAATATTGAGAATATTATTGTTGTCTTCATCTAAAGAACGTGAAGTTGAAACCTCGAGGTCCATGGCAATCTCAGAAACTTGAACCTCCTCTAAATTCTTATCTAGTAGACCTAATGGAGTTTCTAAGGGAACACTCAGCAGTGGATCAAAGTCATAGTCAGTAGTTATTATAGTCCCATCCCCAAAGTTATTCTCTTCAGAGATTTCATCACAAGATTTCATTATTATTATTTCAGAGATTTCATTATTATTAGCTGATATTGTTTGAAGTCCATCATTTTCACAGCACAATTCCCACATCATGTTCAATGAAGCCTCATCTTTGCCTCCATCCTTGCTTGCAATGCTCGACATCTTCTCCTTCTTCTGTAGCTCTTCTGGAACAAGCAAAAATAATAAAAAAATTAATAATAATAATAATAATAATAATAATATATCCATATAATCTAAGAAGATTGCCTTGAATAACTGATGGTAAGAGAAAAGCACAGGAAAAACATCTGCATAAGCACTTTTTCACATCTGGAAGAATTAGACCAAGAAGCAAAGAAGAATAGAATTAGAAGAACTAGAACTAGAAGCAGAAGAATCAGAAATTGAAGTGGTCCCCTGCAGCTGTAAAAACTACTTGAGGTAGTCTACTTGAAGTATCAGGGGCATATTAAAGGGGGGCCTTGGGTCCAGATTCCAAAAATATGGGTCGAACTGTGTGTAATTTAAGATTAGAAAGTACTTGAAATTTAGTTTTGGAAGGATTATTATTGTTTACAATCGGTACAGCATCCGGCAATGCTGTATTGTCTGTACTGGCAATGGTACCATCCAGTGATGTAACACAACATATCTCATAGATAACGGTTGGAACAACATAACCTATCTCACGTCACAACTTTAGGTCAATTATTTTATTCAAGCATTAGAGACTCACACATAAAACTGACATAAACAATAACAGTGTATCTGGATCTTCATAAAACAATACTACATGAATAGTTTCAAAGGTTAAATAAATGAAGAAAATTACTTACTTTTTGTGACACCAATCCATGCACGTTTTTGTATGCTATTTGAATGAGATCCGTGGTGTTGCCAACCAAAACTGATAGGTGGTGTTGACATTTCTTTGTTTCTAGCACGATCTGGTGTAGATAGCGTAAAACTAACAAGTTCACTGGATTCCCCGTCAGATTTTGCATAAGATGACATCAAAATCTCATTTTACCCAAAAATTGAGATAAGTGGTGTTGCTGTGGCAACGACAATTGGAAATATCTTGAAAATTATCTGCAGTCTGCGCTCTGTTTATCAGCCCAAAGCGCATTCAGTAAAGCTGCTTGGCTTCAACATAAACCCAAAATTGTCCTAGTGTGTTCATGTCAAGAATCTGTGTACAAGATTGTCAAGATTAAGGTTTGTTCTTAAAAGACTTGAAGATCTCAGCTATCAACCCAGCATCTAAGAATGGTATTTCTTGCTCCAGTTCAGAGTCATCTTATTTATGCCCTGCACTTGTGGGGACACACAGCCCACCTCAAATATCTAATTGCTTTTATCTGGCCTTTACTGTACTTGTAAATATCATTCAAATATTATAATACTTCTCGTATTTCATTATAACTTTCTGACTGTTCTCTTAAATCTAAAATTGACCACCAATTTTCAGCTTCAGTCAGTTTATTCACTTGTTACTATAATACTTTCACATTTATTTTCTATAGGACATTGATCTTTATCTGTGTACATTTTTAGCAATTTAACTTCTGTCCAATAGTGATCTGCAAAATGGAAATATACAAGCTATTTTCATTTACCTTTATATTAACATGGTCCAAGCACGTTGATACCAACTTATTGTTATAGGATTCTTCTCTAGTTGGTCGTTGGATGCTATTATATAGGCCATGAGATTATAATACTTTTCAATAATTATTTGCTCCATATATGTTTGACAAGTAACAGATATTGATATCTCCCTCCTTGATGATATTTTTTAATTTATTATTATTTCTGAAGATGAAAATCTATTCAATTCCTCATTAACCCCTTTAAGGTTCTTTTTTGCATAAAAAACTATCTTATTATCCCCAATTTTTTTTAAACAGAATATTGTTCCCCATTATTCTCCATGGAAGAAATTGTAATTGGTTTGTTATTTGACAGTCTGCTTAGCTCAGCACATCAAAAAATAGGATGTCATGTTATATTCTGGTCGCGAGCGTAGAGGTCGCCTGGGCGATGGGAGAACAACTCTAGCTCATTCAATGTAGATCCAAAGATTGCAAATTTGGTTTCAAATTGTAAAAAAGTATTCTGCACTAACATTTGAGACCAAATTTATTGTTTTTGAACTTGTAGGTATTGACTGAGGTGGAGTCATTTTCCCATCTTGCCCAAGTTAATTTTTTGTGCTACCAGACTATACATGGGTATTTATTTTGAAAATTCATTTTATGAGTAGATAAGAATGTGAATAAATCATATGAAATAAGCGGAATATATTATTATTTATTTCACTCACCATTTATTGAAGCAAACACTTTTGGTGTCATAGAAAATCTGAATAGAGAATTCCAATCTTGTCAATTTTTTTCAACTTCTTTCAACAATTTTTACTACAATGAATTTTTTACTAGATGAATTGAATGTTCAGATATATACACTTATTTACATTTCAAAAATATAAAACTTCGGTACTTCTTCTAGGTATGAAAATCCTTTTAGCAAGGTACCATACAGTCCCACATCACAAAGGGTAGATGCACTGGTATCTTGATTCTCTTCTTTGTCCTTTTGATGAGCATACAGTACACCTCCATGTAGAATGAACTTTCTTCTCCGTAGCCGTTACTAAATATGGAAAATGCCTCTCTTGCAGACGGAGGGGATTCTCTTAGAATGTTATGTAAAGCATTGTATTAATTACAGTTGGCGCTTACTTTGAAATTCTTGTTTGCTGCCTCCCTCTCTCCTTGGAGAAAATCTCCAAGCAGTTTCATGTCATTTAAGTCAGGATGTGTAGCTTCTTATGAAATGTTCTCTCAGTTATTCTTAAAAGAGCCTTTTTGGCAATTAGTCTGCTCCAGTCAGCTTTGTATATATCTAAGAATCTATCAACTTCTTCCATTATTGAATCATTACCACTCCTTATTGCATTCTCCCTTAGTATCAGAGGTGGTATGAGGTGGTAAGTGGTTCTTTAAGTTTATTCTCACAATTTCTTTGAATTGAGACAAATGTTCAAGCTTTTCAACCAACTCTTTATCATACTTTATGACTTTTTCATCTTTTTGAATTACCTCCAAGGCGTTGTTCTCTTTCATACCATTGATTATTTTCTGTTGTGATGAAATTGTCATGGAGTGGAATTATGTGAGGTAAATGATTCAACCACCTCCTCTGTTTTTTCTTTTATTGTTTAGATTTGTTCTTTCTCAACTTTTTTCACACACTTTAGAATGCCTGTACATGGTTTTTTATTAATATCACATTAAAGATTGAGCATGGTAATAGGTCGACAGGTCTCTTTCTTCTTGGTTTTGATATTATGAGAGTGCAGTTTCTCTCAATAGTTTTGCTGTAGTTGCATGTGTTTCAAAGAGTCTCAATGATTGTCTTCCTCTTAGGATCATTGGGAGACAAGGAAACGTCTTAACAGTATGTGCCGTGCCAATCAATCTTTTACTGTTCTGGCAACAGAATAATTTATCCCATCTTTGTTTAATATCCAACCCTGTGGAGGATTCTATGATTTTGCCACCTAATTTCTCTGGCCTTGCATCTAAAGTGAATCAATCACTGCAAATAGAAGTGATATCAATCACTTATCATTGATTGATTGATGATATCAATCAATCATCATTCCTTCTTTATTATCTGTAAACTGGTTCATCTCTAAATTCGATAGAATTTAAACATTCATTTTGTGACATTGGCTTGATTTTCAAGGTCAAGCATATGCATTTGCCTGGCCAGCATCTGCCCAAAAAATCCACAGTCATCATCATTTGTCTGCAAATGCTTTGCCACTCTCTCTAAAAACTGATAGGTTACATTGATTATAGGAGTGTCCTCTCACTGGAAAAATCTGTTTCACTTTTATCTTGAATGTGTATGCAAGATATGAGCAGGAAGAAGATATCATGGAATTTTTATTTTGTTCTCCAGCATTGTCAGAAAAAAGATAAACTTCTTTGAATGGATGTATTTTCAGTTTCTCTTAAAGACAGTGATAGATGAATAAGGCCACACTGTCAGCATTTTCTTGGCTTCACTCTCCAAAAAACAGTACATAAAATTCCCATTGTCATTGTGTGAGTAAATATTAAATATATATTACCAAAGTAGTCTCTTGTAGAACTGATTGTTCACATTCAACTTTGGGAGGGGCAGATTTTGTGCACAAAAATTGTTGTTGTTTCGGTTTTCTGAAGGTGATGCCCACATTACTCTTAGGCTCTTTCTTGTGCATGGGTAATGAGACGTATGATGATGATGATGATGATGATGATGATGATGATGATGATGATGATGACAGACAATGACGACTACTTCTTAGCTAGTTGGGTCAAACTTCAAAAGACAATAATCTCATAGGCCATATTGATGAGATTGTGGTGTGCTTAAAGAACCAACTAATCATTTGCAATGAATGCTATTGAGAAAATCTGGGGATCAGAATTATGGTGATGAAAATGTGAAACATGCATGTCTGTCAGTTGCAAGCATGACAGAAATAACGGATTTAATTTGTAGGAAGAACAGAAAAGTATGGGATCCTCAGTGAGAAGCATGATGACAACACAGATAGAATTTACACTTATATGAATAACAAAAATGAATGTTTGAAAGACACAGAAAAACATTCTGTTAGTAGAAGCGGGAAGAGAATGATGAAATGCTATGAAAATAGGATAAAATAACATGATCTGAGACTCCTTCTTCCAAAATTTGTATAAATTTAATGTATACGATACACACTTTTAAAAAAGCGTTTGGAGAAGCGTTTCTTGTAAGAGAAAAAATCTATTTTGATGGACCCAACTCTCTACTTGTAATAAGAATAATTGCAAGTTCTTTTGAACAATCATTTTGTATTCCATTTCACATATGTTGTTAGATTTCACATAAAATTAGGGATGTCAATCCTGGGACTGATTTTCAATCCTGGTATTTTGGGATTATCAAATATCAATCCCGGGATCCCGGGACTGATCCCGGGATTGGCAAAAATCAGTTTCATGCATCTTAAGCCAATTATTACTCCTCAATTACATGTTCAGTAACAGTGTATAGAGATGAAAAAAGGCTCATTATAGAGGGAGAGGATATTATTAAAATTGAAAAATACTTTCATTTAAAATTGAAATTATAACTTTCAATTGAAATATACTTTCATAGGGATTCCCAAGTTGGGAATAATATCAAATCCACCCAGAGTCTTGAGAACTGCCTTACACAATTTGCACTGAACACTTTTCCCGTCTTCGGAAGTAAGAAAATGATTCCAAACTGATGACTCATCAGAGTCTTTTTTATGTAGAACAAAAACACTTCTATCCTTCATCAGGACGGGATAGAGTTCACACTTTAATCACTTCAAATTCTGTAAATTGAATTAATATCACTTGAATAATATTAATAATAAGATAGAATATGTTTTGAAAAACCATGTAATGTAATGCAATACCGGTACAGTACTGACCAAACAACACAAAAGCTGAACCACTACTAAATGAAATTTTGTAGAGCCAACTATATTTACTTCAACTAGATATTCTACTTATGATAGTACATTCTACCTATGATACTATGATAGAGAAAGAAAAAGAAGAAAAATAATTATAGACAGAGAGTGAATAATAAGTGCTTATTCATTTCTGATTTCTGAAGTCATTTCAAAGTTCTGAGTGCATTTCAAGGAAAGGACATCAGAACTACTGCAATTATTGCGCTGTCTAGACTGGTAATTGTGGTGCTGTGTAAACAGAAACAATCATAGAGATATAACAACCAATCAACAACAATTGTGCGAGAAATGCAAATTCTATTTAGCCAGTACAGAGTCCAGTTGGCTATACAGTATAATTGTAGATATAATACTCTATAGATTGACAATGACATACCAATATTAGTAACGCAAGAGTGTAGTGCTATTCTAGTCCGCTAGGTTGCAGGCTCATGTTCTCAAAGAGTTTCAGTGTCAATTGTTGAATAGTGCCAAACGTAGTGGGAGAATGTGGGCTGGACTGTTGGAAGAGAGAGGGTACTGTCTTTGTCTTACAAACCAGTTGGTGACTACACTCTTCATCTGTCATTCTCATTCATAATATTGCAAGATTACAGCCCGCATTATAAACAGAAGGACTTGACTGACAATACTTAGCAACAAGGCCAATAATTGTAATTTATTACTATGATAGCAATAATTATAAAATAATGTAATTGTAAAAGATATGCCAAGAAGAACAGCTTTCATTTACGTTTCCTACTTCCATTCTCTCAGTTCACTGCACTTACCTGTTGAAGCTTACAAATAATGTTCCTATTATTAGAGGGTTGTAAAGCCTCTACTTTACGGTAATAGTACACTAAACGTACTTTTAATTCTCCAAACAGAGCTGCATAGTGGAGCAACACGTTTGAACCGGATGGCCTCTTCTGATTGATCTGTGTAGATTGGCCAGGGGCAGCTAGTTGACCCTGGTTTGTAGGGTTCTTGAAGACTGGAAGCCAGATTGGGGTTTGCTCCGTAAGGAAAGGCTGTAACTTGTTGATAGTTCCTAACACTTGTTGTATCCGTTGATGGAATTATACAAAGCACAAATATCTGGCCAGATAATACACAAGACGATCTGGTAGACAAATCAGTTCTATAAAATTCACAATAATAAAGTTTATATGGTGAGAAATCCACCAAAAAACACAAAAACTCGCGAGAAATAAAACTTTCTGGTACCAAAGATGTAACCTGAACAAGGGAACGGGACGCGCACGCATGCAAATGTCACAGTGTAGCCAATGTAGAAAATAAATAGATTTGCTGATCAAATGCCAAATCAATTGTATCAATGATCAGAGCACAAAATTCAAATAACTTGAGTCAATTTCTCTCAAAACCAGTAAACCCAATTCTGGCGTTTACATACCTGTTACCTCATTTTGTCTGATTGAACAAATTAAGATTGTGCATGATTTTGTTGATTGGCATTCACGCGCTAGGTGAGTGCCCAAACAAATGAAACAGTGATGGTTGTCACGTACAGCTTGGTATCTATCATTTATGGACATTTGTTTAAAATGAAAACATTATTGTTGATCCGATGAGAATTTTCATATACTGGGCAGGCACCCCTACTTTGCCTGGGTTGAACTAAAGCAGGCATCATGATCTGATCTGATGATCTGCGTTTGTTTGGGCTGGTTGTGCCTAATTTCATATTGTCCATTGCACTAGTAGCATTGCTGGCAGCAATGACCTCCAAGGCTTGTTCTTGTGAGGAGACAAACTCAAGTAACTGTTCTACTGTGGGAATAGTATTGTCGGCTACATTATTCTCAAACCAAGTTTTCCATGGGTTGGGTAGAACTATGTGAGCTAAGTGAAAAAATAGAAAGTTTTCCAAATCTAAATCTGGAATGGACTTCAAAGTGTCTATGCCTGAGGTGAACGTGGCATGAAAGGCTTGCAATACATCTCATGCACATCCATGAGCAACAAACTGCGTCAATTTCACATAATGATGAGTAGCATTAGCGCAAACATTATCAAAACGCATAACATAGAATAAGCTAACTGATAATTATCATCTGTCATTGGTAGAGATTTGAACATTGACAAGGCAAATCCTGAGACATGAGTTTTCAAAATATGAAATTTTTTAATATTACTGTAATTCTGTGATTTATGGATACCAGATTTGTACAAAGATTTGAATTTTGCCCATTAGGCCCGCTCACCAGAGAATACAGGTAACTGAACAGGAGCAAGTCTAAATGCAGTAGATTCACATTTGGGTAGGTCATCAACTAAGATGATCTGCTTTAGAATATCAGATGCTTTATTTGTAATTTTGCGGAACTGCTATTGTTGATCAGGAGTGAATTTACAATCTAATGCTTTCAAAACAATGCCATTCAATCTAGTTTGTAGCAAACTAGTGTACTGGTGAACCAATCTAGGTAAGGCAAATCCTTGTTTGGTTATGTCTTTCAAAGCTTCTAATAAATCACTAGTCATGTCAATGACAATGTGTCGGTTTTCTAAATTATTATTATCTGTAGACTTACCAATAGTTTCAGGTGTTTTAATTGGGGTTGCTTCATTTGTATTCAAATTTATAACTGTATCAAAATACATTTCTGCTTCCTTACTTGCCATGATTGCGTTTGCGGTTATATTCAAGCTAGAATTTGTTCTGATCTGATGCTGAAATAAACTGAGTTCCACACAATGCGATCTGACAGACACCACCGAAACTAAAATACCAGCTGAGTTTCAAACAAGGAACGAAAACTGGAACAAAGCAACAAAGCGATTGTTGACTTGGTGGGGGAACCAGTCCATTATGGCGACATTGAACAAAGCAAGGCGAATCGACAGTTTGCTGTTTGAGATGAAGCCGTAGTGGGCTTGGGTGTCAACAAGAAGGAAGCTCACCTGGATACGCCTTGTAATGCTGATAGGAAGCTCTGTGTACTTCTGTAAGTGGTGATACGGATGTTGGCACTTATCAATACAAGACGTTGTATCTTGCTACATGTATCAAGCACCGGAAGCCACAAATAAAGTCACTTTTATCACTGATTTCACCACTTTTTCTTATCCAAAACCGGAGGACCATTTGTTGGAGCTTACGAATAATGTTCCTATTATTAGAGGGTTGTAAAGCCTCTACTTTATGATAACAGTACACTAAATGTACCTTTAATTCTCCAAACAGAGCTGCATAGTGGGGCAACACGTTTGAACCGGATGGCCTCTTCTGATCGACCCTTTTGTTGATCTGTGTAGATTGGCGAGGGGCAGCTAGTTGACCCTGGTTTGTAGGGTTCTTGAAGACTGGAAGCCAGATTGGGGTTTGCTCTGTAAGGAAAGGCTGTAACTTGTTGATAGTTCCTAACACTTGTTGTATCCGTTGATGGAATTATACAAAGCACAAATATCTGGCCAGATAATACACAAGACAATCTGGTAGACAAATCAGTTCTATAAAATTCACAATAATAAAGTTTATATGGTGAGAAATCCACCAAAAAACACAAAAACTCGCGAGAAACAAAACTGTCCAGTACCAAAGTTGTGATGTAACCTGAACAAGGGAACGGGACGCGCACGCACGCAAACGTCACAGTGTAGCCAATGTAGAAAATAAATAGATTTACTGATCAAATGCCAAATCGATTGCATCAATGATCGGAGCGCCAAATTCAAATAACTTGAGTCAATTTCTCTCAAAACCAGTAAACCCAATTCTGGCGTTTACATACCTGTTACCTCATTTTGTCTGATTAAACAAATTAAATGTAAATTATCATGATAATATGAATGTTTACCGTATTTCAATAGTCAGTTTGCCATATAATTATTGTAGAACTCTATCAAATGTGTTCTTCAAACACATAGGAAATGATAGTAGATAAATTGATAAGGCCTGTGATGTCAATAGGAGTTAACCAACAATTCTTGATTCTGGTTCAAACAGCTGATTTAGATGAAACATGAAATTCATATTGAATGCAATCATTTCTTCATGGTTTAATTGGTTAATTTATTTTTAGTTTGAACTGCCATTGACAATACAGGCCTGAGAAGATTATTGACTTGAACTCCAGTTTGTGGAAGATTCATATCGTCAAATTCGAAAGTTTTTCACAAAAGTTTAGAACAACCCCTCCACATTCCCCAACATCAGAAATTGGGCCTGGGCTAGGGACCGGCTTGTGGCTGTGTTACGTATATACATATATTACAATAATTAATTTAATGAGTACTCTATTTTGATGTGGTATGTACATTTTTTAACAATTCAACTTTCATATTTCACAATAGCAATATTTACAAAAGTATTATAATATATTTCACAACATTATATTATAACAGTTAATATGTACAATTTTGTGGCTCAACCCAGGAATGAGCTGTCAACCTAACAGGGTAGAGTTAGGCTAAAGCTGGATGGCACTCAATTACCCCGCCCTCTCCTGAGGGTCAAAAAGTTACAACCTGGGTTTGATTACCACTGAATTTGCACTCGATTTGATTTCAGCAATTCAAAATTCATTTTGATTATTATATTTTGACTACAATTTTTCTTCAATTAAATTCTAATTAGCTATGTAATATTGTATGTACATTTACAAACTGTATTTGTACTATATATTTGAAAAAAATAAAGTACTGTCAATCTTTTTTTCATATTTACAAGTGCTTTTTACAACACCCATCTCTAATAAGATGACTGGCCCTACCCAGGAATGGGCTGTCAACCTAACAGGGTAGAGTTAGGCTAGAGCTGGATGACACCCAATTACCCCGCCCTCTCCCGTGGGCGAAACGTTACAACCTGGGGTTGGTTACCTCTTGGTTAGAGAAACGTTACAACCTGGGGTTGGTTACCTCTTGGTTAGAGAAGGAAATAAATATAAGAGTCAAAAAGAAAGTTTTAAATATTTTTCAACACCTTCAGTTTTTCAATCAAACTTTTTTTGCAGGTCGATGTGATCCACCAACACTGCTTGAAAATAAAAACTTTGAATAGAAGTTTCAAAATGAACAAATAATGCTGCTTGCACTCCTCACTCATTTCTGGGAGCTTCAGATTTTTTGTAGTCACCTTCATTAGTTGTGCAACCACTTTGTTCCTGAATGAAATTTTTTCAAAATTTTTCTCATATTTTTTCAATGAATGGCTTACAATTTCATTGAAAGCTTTTGAAGGAGCTTTCAAGCCACCTCCTTCTCTAAATTTCAAATTTGAAAAAGTTTTGTTAAGGATAAGAATTTCTTCAGAACTGGATAAATTGGAGGTCAGATCACACTGGGAGGCAAGGCATTTCTCACAGTGAAATTTCTGATAGCACTTGTAAGCCAAGTACC
The DNA here is from genome assembly GCA_017141385.1 of Sogatella furcifera. Lineage (NCBI taxonomy): Eukaryota > Metazoa > Arthropoda > Insecta > Hemiptera > Delphacidae > Sogatella > Sogatella furcifera. The sequence continues at coordinate 35,294,708 of CM029548.1, read as the reverse complement.
CAGTGCTCTGAGAGCACTTCTCCAACGTTATTTGCTCAAACCTCTCTGCTTCTGGAAGGAATTCTTCTGAGTCAGAGCTTCCAGAAGAACCACAACTTTCTACTGAAATGACATCACCAGAATCTCCACAAAGTGCTTCCTTCTCTTTATTGACATAGATGTCAAGCACTTCACTCTCATCAATATTATAATTTGATGTTCTTGGAGGCTCCATCAAGTATTTCATATTAAAAAGTCTCAGAGCCCCTCGAAAAACCCAAACGGTTGGATTTTTGTTCCAACCGCCTTTTTGCCTTATTGATGAGGAATAAGTTTTTGATTGGGTCCTGATTCAAATGAGACGTAAGCAAATACTCCATTCCTTCAGCATCAATCAAAGACAATGCCAAATTTATTGTCAAGACAAATCCTTCAAAACATGGAGGTCTTTTCTTTGAGGCATCAATTTTCTCAATTTTTTGGAACATTTCTGCTGATGATTTCAAAATTTCATTGATGTGATGATTGTCCTTGCTTAAAGCGCAATTATCAGGATTTCTTGAGAATTTTCTTTTGCTATTGAGCGCATCAAACAGTGAATTCATCTTGGCAATAAATTTGGGAGTATTTGAAGCTGTCTCACTTCTCAATTGGCCAGTTGCAACAACAGTTTTCAAAGCAGCTGCTGTAGTGTGGCTAAAAAGCTGTGTGGCCAACAATACCTTCATTTTTTGAAAACTATTTGGCCAAATATGATTTGGTGTCAACTGGGGTGCAGCTCTTGTTGACCCACTCTTAGAATCAATTTTATATAGTTCCCTGATATCTTTGAAGGATATTTTCTCCCCTTCTATCATGAAATCATGAGTAAGAAGATTATTTCTTACAGATTTGATAAGATGAGGGACATCAAAAAGTGCATGCACAATTTTTCCTCCTCTCACTTGAAAGGATGGCTGTGTAGCACTCACAAGTTGTTTGTATGCATTTCGATTGGTGGTGAATTGATCACAAACAATCGCTCTTACTTCACGGCCTGAATTTTCTAGAAAGGCTATACAATCGATTATCAGTGCCTTGGTTTGATCACCTGATAGCCCTCTCTCTGAAATGAAATATCCTACAGGTAATTTCCATTGAAAGTATAGACCACAAACCATGAATACTGTTGCTTGCTTCCCCAACCGACAATCACGCCCATAAGCTCCGATATCTTGATATCCTTCAATAATGTCCAAGTTTGTTGAATATTCTAAAGCCTGTCTAATAGCCATGTCATCAAACATGAGAACACATGCTTTTTCTTCTGATGACATGCTTTTAGCCTTAGTTTTGACTCTCTCCATAAGAGATTTATTAAAACCTGTTTGGAAGCAATCTTTTCCTGAAATCCAAGATCTTATTGTACTTATACCAGGAAAAATCAAATCTTGTCTTAACCGTTTATAAGCTGAAGAAGATGTTAGATAAAGAGATGTGCTGTACATTTTCTCCTTTTTTGTCCAAGGTTGGTTCTTCTTATGCTCCTTCATTCTCATTAGCACCTTCTTCACTTTTGGGTGTGAAGTTCACCCACAAATCTAGACGAAGCACCAGAGAGCCTGAGATGTTTTGATGTCATTCTCAACCTGGAAATAATGACTCTTTTACTTGCTAGCTTTTTGGAAGAGACTTTCAATTTATTTTCAAGGACCTTTACTTTTTCCTCCAGAAATCTCATTTTTTCTTTCCAAATGGTAGTTGATGAACCAAATAATGTTCACTAACAGATTTGAGTTTTGGAGATGGCAATACATTGTTCACCCAGAACGTGCCAGATGGAGTACTCAAAGCTGGAGAGTTTGGCGAGATGAGAGGATTATTCCTTACACTACTTTCATACTTTTGAGGAGTGAATGATGATTGATGTAGAACTAGTGATGTTGGAGATTCTTCAGCAGGCTGTGGGTGAGAAGGACCAGGTATTGCTTCTGGTACGATGTAGCACATTGGGACAGCACCATTCATTAGATGACCACTTGGAAGAATATCAGTCACTTTGGAATGCCGCTCACAGACTCTCTTTGATTTGTGAAGTTTAGTTGGAGAAAGTCCAATCAAATCAGCATTTCCTAAAAAACAAATGTTTAGTTGGAAAAATTATGAAAATATTTTAACTTCAAATTCAAGGAACAGACCCACGGTAGGTGGGCCAATAAGAGCCCATGAGCTAATTAGGAGTGTACATTGTACATACCCCCAGAAATGCTTTGTTACCGAGATAACAATTGCAGTAAAATATTGCATTTTCTGGTTTTCTAAATGCTCCAGGTACTAAAATTATCAATTCCTATATAGAAACAACTAAAAGATTGTAACTTGAATAATAGGAGGAAATAATATACTGTAAACATCCTTTTTCAACCATTAAAGATTATAACTGAATATAAAATGATGGACTTGAATTTTTTAATATTGGAAATAGTAGAAAATAAAATTTTGAAAAAAATTATTTTGTTCAATTAACCAAATCTCAGAGATCGCAATAAAAAATCTCAACAAAACACTGATTTTTCACTTTTTTTATGTTTGTCTATTTTTCCTTCTGTTGATCACGATTTCTGAGATTAGGGTAAAATTTACACAATATTTTGTTTTTTATGAGGGTGAAGCCCACATGATCTCATAGGCTTGTTCGTGGGTAATGAAATTGATGATACAAGACGACTAATCTACTTTTTGGGTAGTCGAGACTGACGGCTTATCAAAAGACGGGGTGGCCGTATTCATGTGATTGTGCTGTGGTTAAAGAATTTGTCCCCTTTTAGACTTGTATAGTTAGTCTATGGTATAATGTATATGCAACTGTAAGCTGTGCCTGTACAATAAATTAGTCAAACACTCAGAACAATAAATTATGCAAAACTCATATTCATCATGTAAATGAATTCTATATTGAATTGTTTTTGGAAAATTCTATTTACAATTTCATGTTTTCTAATCCTGAAAATCCCGGGATTGACGCTGAAAAATCCCGGGATTGTTAAGTATTGAAAATGGACCGGGATTTGGGATCCCGGGATTGACATCCCTACATAAAATAGATTACAAAATTATTACCAAAAGTTATCTGGCCTGGTTTTTAATCTTATAATCTGGCCTGGAATCGATGGCAGTTTAATTTTCTTGATTTTCTTTTCCATATAGATGATTTTGACAACAGGCCCTTCTTGATCAAATTCAATGTTGCTTAAACCTTTGTCAATGCTAAGATCTGGATTGATTTCAGCAACTCCTGGATTGATTTCAGGAGCAGCTTCCAACATAGGTAGATCTGATATTGGTGATAAGAGTTTGAACAATTCAAGATCAATGAGCTGATCACTATTGTCTTCTGAGGAGTTCATGTTTGGAGATTGGTCAATGCTGAAATCTGAATTGATCTCAGCAACACCTGGATCGATTTCAGGAGCAGCTTCTGACATGAGAGGATCAGAGATCTGAGATCCAAGATCAATCAGCTGAATCAGTGATCATTATTTTGCTAATTAAATTTGTATAAAGGTTTGGAACTTCCATACAATCTGGAAGTTTGTCACTACTTGAAAAATTACCTACCCAGTTAGCATAAAAATAGAAGAAAAATTGTTACAACGTTATTTTGAATTTGTTTTGATTCAAGATTGCATTGCATTGAATGCAATTGAATTGCAATTGAATGCACAATGGCATTGATGTTTGGTGGGGCCTGTCAAGTTGTTGGGTCTGCTGATTCACTGGCTGCATCTGATTTTCAAATCCTGGTGCATATCATCAATTTTGGCTTGAATTTTGAATACACCCCCTGGAGCAATTTACAACTTTCTCAAATTCTCATCTCATGTTATTGGTGATAGAAATAGTTGGAAAAATTGAAAATGTCAATGCGGATCCAAGTATCTATATCTATGAGGTGACAGTTCAGTCAAAGCACATACACCACACATTTCCAGGCTATGCCAAACATTCTGATAATATTCCACTTTGCAAACTTATCCAATTACTGGGTGGTAACTAGACAGCAATTGTACCAGCTGAATAAAGTATATTCATAACTTTATTCAGTTGGTCTGGCACAGCTGGGCTGAATGCAGACAACATCAGCTGTTGGAACAGAGGAACAAGAGGAAGAGGGAAGAGGAAGTCGAGCACATAACCAGAAAAATCTGAAAACTTGAAATATTCCCTCCCAGAGGGGGGTTTCGCCCCCAAAAATTTTCAACTTTTTAGTTTGACTGTTTATTGCATCGCCATGCTGAGTTTTGAAACCAGCGCGCGGAAATAGCTCGATTTCGATAAAAAAATTGCAACTGGGTTCGTAGGGGGGCCCAGGGGGGCAATTTTCCATTTTTGGCTCCCCCACAAAAATTGTGGGCTCAATTTCGAGGGATTGTAGATTATTTAGTGCGGTTTTTGGCACTGGGATCATGTTAATAGAGCCCTCAGACTTGATTTCCATCATTACAACCCTTTTTTGAAATCCAGGGGGGTGCCTGGGGGAGGGGGTTTTTCGCCAAACTGGGAGGCCCAAAATAAGGGTATTTTGACAGACACGTAGGATCAAGACCCACACCATTGGATTCAGCGCAAAAAGTATGTCTATTGAAGTCCGGGACTTTAATAGTATCAATTTAGTTTCCATCCTGTGATTATATGCTATTGTTCATGTTGGAAGAGTCCTGACATCATAGGAAAAACAAATTTTATAGCATTTAAATTTCCATCAACTGAGAGCAATTTATCATAACATAACCAATCAATTTAAATACTTTTTTGTACTACTATTCTGTAGGTAATATAAAATATTAGTATCATTTATGTATTAAGTGTGGGTGGTAATAGATGGCAAACTGCCAAATGGCAAAATCAAGCCCCATAAGAACAATGTAATTTTTATCAATCTCTTGGAGCAGATATTGCCTCTATTTATGGACAGAATTTCACGGTCTTTATGCCATTGGAAAGATAATTTAATTCTCCAGGGGCGTTACTTTTTCGATTTTTAGTTTATTTTAATAATTATTGCATAATTAATTAACTAAAAAAGTATTGAGATTTAATTATTGAAATTAACTAAAAATCGAAGAAGTAAAAAGTAACGCCCATGGAGAATTAAAGTCTCTTTCTCATGACATAAAGAACGTGAAATTCTGTCCATAAATAGAGGCAATATCTGCTCCAAGAGATTGATAAAAATTACATTGTTCTTATGGGGCTTGATTTTGCCTTTTGGCAGTTTGCCGTCCACTACCACCCACTCTTAATATATTACTCAACCCTTTGGACTACCATATTCGTCCTACAACAGTCTATTATTGTCCTTGACAACTGTTATAATGATTGACCAGATGGGGTTTTTGATCTGGATAGCCCAAAAAAAGTCAAATTCTATCACATATATCATTGAGAGCCTGTAAAGCATTGTAAACTTCTAAGATATGTATGCAAAGCGAATTGCTTTCACTCACTCAAGGTTTGAGCTTGCTTTACAATGTACAAACTTCATGACTATAGGAATGCAGAATATTATCATGAATAAGAATGAAATTTTTTTCCATCAATCATCAAAGGATTTGAACCCCCCTGGTGAGTGCCCTCTCCACCACTGAAAGGAAAAGATGAACTTTTCAACCAACACAAGTCAAAAAATACCTACTCACATATCCTACTAACAAAACTAATAACAGAAATACAACCCATCCCACTGGCACAACCTGAAGAAAACAACTAACTTACCCCAAAATTGGGGGTGCAGGGGGCATAGCCCCCTGCCAAGCAAAATGCAAGTTATCAACTTATTAATCAAATTTTTCCTCTCAACAAAAGTATATCAATAATAATACAGCAGAGTAATAACTGATATTGGAATTTGTGATATAAAAAAACTTACTAACTTACTAACCCTCAAATTGGGGGTGCAGGGGGCATAGCCCCCTGCCAAGCAAAATGCAAGTTATCAACTTAACCCTAGTAGCACAACAATATTGTTTAAATATTGTACATAATGTTGTGTAAATTTTGTCAAAAAATTTTGTCAATTTTACTAAAATGTTGTCACAATTTTGTGAAAACGTTTTTTTGCACCATTAGACATTTTTCTTACAATTTTTTGACAATTTTGTAAAATGTTTATTCAATATTGTTAACAATATTGCTGAAACGTTTTAGCAGAATTTTCACAATATTCACTACAAACAACTTGAAACGTTTTCACAATATTGTATCATCATTTTTTATAAAATGTTTTGAAACTATATTGCAATGTTAAAATATTGTAAATAATCTAACATATAGACCTAATATGTCTGGTTGAGCAATAAAATTGCAGCATGCAATGTCCATGTACAGCATGCTTAAGTCTGTCAGAGTGGAAAGTCACTGAAGAAACTAAAAGACAAAATCTTGACTATGTAAAGTCAAACCTTGAACATTTGTATAATCCTGCAGTTAGTAAGGTGGAGTGAAGTCTGTTAGGGTGGTAGGGCAACTTCAATTGCATATTTTTTACAATTCACCAAATCTATAACTAGAAACCCTAATGAGGAATTGATATTCAGATTTTTTGCAATCAATTGGAAAAAGCCTAAAGTTACTTGCTTAAAATTATATATTTATATATTCAATAATGTGAAATCTAGTAATTCGAAATTTTCTTTCAACGTCAAGTAGTGTACTGTACTTGGACTGACTACAGGTCAAATAGTTAAATCATGATTTTGATTTGGGCATGTACTATTCAAAATATGTAGTAATTCAAATTATGTTTTTAATACAGACAATTTGCTTTGTCTAGATTAATCATTTAGGTATCAATTATTATAACTTGGAAATATTAGCAAAATTAACACTTACAATCTGTCAGCTTTTGCCTTGGCTTGGGCTATCCAAACAGAGGCTGAGGTCTCTACTTTGCTCTTGTCACACTCTGGCTAACAGTGTTTTACAGCAGCTATAACAGAAGACAAATTATATGAGTTAGAAGACAAATAGTGTAGATTATTGCAAGGAACACATCAATGTTACATTCATCGATACATCTGATATCTGTAATACAAACATGGTGAGAGTGTAAGTTACTGAAAAGAAGAAAGGGAAAAGAAAACTTCATCTTTTAAGCAAAATACAGCAGCCTCCACTACTAAACATTTGATTTCACGTTTCCTTTAATTCCATCACAAAGATTGAAAGATTAATTTCCTAAAAAGATGTCTAGTACTTCCTATTTTTTACCCAACAAACTTGCAAACTGATAACAAAAAAAAAAAAATTTTATAAAATAGGACAGAAAATATTATTACAAACACATAAAATGTTGAATGGTCCCGTCCAAAACGTGTTTAGAGGGTTAAGTTAGGAACTTCAATGATGGTCCTGACTTCAAGTTTACCATGCAGATCATGCCAGTGAATATAAATTTCACTGATCTTGCTAATAATCCAATTTGTTAAGGCTCCCTCACAAACATTTATGTAGTATATGGGACTGTTTAGTTTAAAACTAGAAATACAGGGTGTTTCAGGAGAAATATACAATACTTCTCAGGCAGATAATTTTAGAACCTGAATAAAGCCTTTTAGAATTGAAAATCTACAGTTTTTTAGTAATTTCGATTTCCGCTATTGTTATCTCGGTAACAAAGCGTTTTTGGGGGTATGTCCCAAGAAACTTTTTTCAACTTGATGTAAGGAATTAGCCTGAGGAGCATTGCACATTCCTACATGAATTCCATTCATATAGGTAAAAAGAGAGACTATGAATAGGACTGAAAGCTGTAGTGAAATAGATAGCTTACCAAGAACAACATACGATAGTGTCAATTTATTGAACGGTTTTTTCTGAAATTTGTGGTCTTTCCGACAAACACCTTTCCAGGTGTAGCACATGGCAGTCTCCAAAGTTAAAATTCGACTCATTATACTGGTCACCGTTCTTGACTCACTCGTTATTTCGGCAACAGAAGAGAGGTAAACGACCTAAAAAAAATAAAATCATTAATATTGACCGAACTTCATAGACCGAAGAGAGGTCTATGTTTTGACTAGGATTCTCTTCCTCCTTTCTTTTTTTGACATGATCACCGCTAAACGCGTTGATCCAATTGCATGATATTCGGCAGGAACATCCCTTTTCCAACAGTGTATTGATGTAGTCTCTATCCAATCAAAGAATACATTCTGGAAAGATGGGAAAATAACTTCATCGGTCAATATTGATTCAAAAATTATAAATTTGGTCTCAATTTGTAGCTCAGAATGTTCCCTACAATTTTAAACCAAATTGATAATTCTTGAAACAATACTTACCGAGCTGCAGTCATCTTGCTAAAATGTTTTATTTGCTCAAACAGACTTTATAATGTAAGGTTTTATGAAAATTAACAATGTGAGAACGAGAAAAGGACTGGCTTACTCTCTGATGTAGGTATACTACTCCTCACACACGATCTGAAACTATATATTTGTGTTGATATTACTGAAACATATGATATGACATTTAATGGAAACAATATCTGGTACCAAGCTTCGCTCTGAAGCTGTGGCCGAACTGATACATAATATGTTATTGTGAAAAATTAAGGAACCTCCTTGTAAAAAATAAATTCAGAATTGATATGATCACCTCTCACAATTTTTTGACAGTCATGAACATGTGTTATAGACTTGAATGTAACTCCATTCACTCCAGCTGGATTGCGTTTGTCAGCTTACGATAACAGCCATTATACACAGTACTTGGGATTATGCCTGAATAAGGAATATTTTATTCTTCTATTAATCCTGCCAGAGAGTTTTCCCAGACATGAGACCTGGTGCAATCTTATTTTTCCATCTCGGTTATATTACATTTCAAATTTCAAGAAAATCGTTAGAGCCGTTTTCTAGATCCGTGGTTCCACATACAAACATACATACATACATACAGAAATTACTCGCTTAATATAATAGGATTATCACAAGCATCTACTCCACATGACAGTTGAATAATCGATTTGGAAGAGATTATTTCAGGAAAAATAAGTTAAAATCATTACTAAAGTTGAAATCATATGCAAAATTACTTCTATTGATATTTCTGCCACTATTGGACTTGAAGTTTTCAAGAGAAGATTATAATAATTACAACTCAGTCTCTACAATAATTATTGTTAGTTGAAGGAAAGTACTTTTTGTTGATTGTTCAGATTGATCAAAAAAAACATCAGCCAACCATAAAACCTACTTGAGAGCTAAGTTTTGCTTTCAATTCATTTGATATTGAATATTCATAAAAATTACTTGTTAATCTACTCATACTCACACAGGCCTGTAAGAAATCTTTCGCCTTCAATTTTTCTTCCAACGCTTCCACCTCATCCACATTTTTGAGAGGTAACTCATTCATCACCAGCATTGTTTCTTCTTCACAACCCCTTGGCTGGATTTCAGCTGCTCCTCTCACATTCTCCAGCGAGGTTCTGAGTTCGCGTATATCATCTTTAATTACGGAATTGTTTGAAGTTTGCATCTCAAGTTTTCCTGGAAAAAAATTGAAAGTGAATTTTCGGGTTTGATATCAATTATTAGAATTATGTTGTTTATTAAAAATATGTGAGCCTCGATATTCAACAAACTATTTGAATAATTTAGTTATGTTAATTTTTGTATTATTGGTTTTTTATGATTGGCTATACTGATGAAAATACATTGTAGCAACTCTAACTAGGCACAGGATTTTTCCTTGCAGGTAATTTGGTTTTGTACTCACGTTGAACACAATAATAGTTATTTGCTTTTTTAAAAAACCTCAATAAATTTGAATTTGAAAAAAGGGTGATATCAAACTTGCAATTTCACAGGTTTTATGAATTAGTACTTTTCATTGATACCCACTACAAAGAACAAGCATGAATTATGAGTTAGGCTGTATAGTTTTTCAGGCGCCCTAAAACTCCGTTATTTCCGTTAATATTAAGGCCCGTATCGACAGTCCGAGGAGTGCGCCGCGAATTGCTCGCGGTACGTTGCTTTTGGTGCGACTGGAACGCAGTCGATCAGCTGTGGCCAATCATATAGCTCTTATTATTAGAGCTAAAGGATAAAGCAAGAGCTGTGATTGGCCACACCTGATCGGCGCATGCTTTGGACTGTCGATATGGGCCTTTAGAAAGACAAACACTGAATTCAAGGTTAATGTGCCTTCAAAAGTCCCTAAAAACCCAATGATCTGTTAAAAATATAATTAGTTGAGATAGCATTCACAAGCGCCAGCTCGAGCTGCGCTGCTCTAGCCATCACAACTCTATTCAAATAACTACATTATAAATGTTCACTTTATTACATAAAAGAGAATATTTATAATTTAACTTCAACTATGACAAATGTTATAATATAACATTTAGGAATATAAATTAGTTATTTGAATAGAGTTGTGATGATGAGAGCAGCGCAGCTAGAGCTGTTGCTTGAGAATGCTATCTTAACGATCTGTTATCATAAACATATATTGTTACTTACTTGTTATAACACAAAGGGCATGCCCAATTGATTCGAAGGTCACACCTTTCGTGGATTCAAAAACACAATAGTGTTTCCAATTTTGCAATTTGCATACTTTTTTTGGTGTAGAAGAAACGCACTTTTTAGCTGGAGGTTCCAATGCAGGAGGGGTTACGTTTGATGTTGGTGTATTTTACAGAATTTGTAGTTTCATCTTCATCGTTTGATGAACTAGCAGGAGATAGGGCTGGTATCTGATGGCTGACATCATATTCGAAAAAAGAGTTTTTGGTTTTTTTTATTTTGTTGTGGTTTCGTTCCTCTTCTGAGGAAGTGACACTTTTCTTTCCTTTTGAAAAGCGGATGACATTTGTCATCCCTGGTTCATAGTTATCTGGAATGAATAAATATAAAAAAAAACTATGATAAAACACCTTTAATATCTCAATAACCAATTTAGCAATGAATAGAGCCAGGGCTTGATTTCAGGGGGAGCACATGGGAGCGGTGCTCCCATACCTTTTTTCCCAATACCTTATTTTTCCTGAGTGGCTTTATTCTTTAAAATCATATCAGTTTGATGAAAAACAGCTACAAAACATTGCCCACATTTGCTAAAAACGCTACAATTCAAGTGTGATTTGAAAAAAATTCCCGGTAGAGGGCTCCAGACCCCCCTCCCCCTGGGGGTATGCAATACCAGAACACCCACCGCTCCCATACCTCTTTTTTAGAAATCAAGCCCTGAATAGAGCAATGATGAAACTATGAGGTTGTATTTATATTTTTAGCTGAATTCAAGCACTAACAATTAACAGCCAATTCATAAAGAATTATAAGTGAAATTCCCCAAAAAACCAACTCCTTTTTCAATACAAAACCACTAGTTGTATAGATTCCTATCGTTTTAGAACTCGTTATAATTATATTTGAATCAGACATTTTCATCGTTCTCATGGACATATACTAATTATGAACACATTTGAAATAGTTAACAAATGATGTTCTTGGCATCTCATAAAAAGAATGAATTAAAAGACAAAGATAGGACAAAGCAGCAGTGGGTACTAGATAAATGCCATGAAAGGTAACAAAAATTATAAATAGGGAAGAAAAAAGTAAGAGGAACAAGGAAGTACAGAAGTACATGATTGGGTCTTGAGTTGTTTGTATAATGAGGAAACAAAAGAAAAACTGAGAAATAATGAAACATACAAGATAAGAAGCAATTGCTTAACTCACCTATGTCCTTATCTACGATTTCCATCTCCAACACCTCCCATGAATCATCGGGCTCCTGACATTTTCTTGCAAATGTTTTTGTCGTTTTCAACCCAAAATTTGGATAATGACAAGTTGAGCTTTTCAGCAGCCAACAATTGGGGATAAGGTCGAAGACTTTGTCCTCCTTTCTTTGAATGATGGTCCACATCTGCAAAAGATTGAAAATAGGATAAAACCAAGGATATATCTGTAAGCATCTTATAAGGAAGCTATACTCCAAGGATCATTGCAATGCATACAGTAGTTTTTTATCAGTGAGTGAGTAAGTCATTGTGGCATTAATATAAGAATGTTATAGAATATTGATTATTATAAAAAGTGTAGTGTGTATAATAAGGTGACATATTTCCAACTTAATTGTTATCAGGGTTTAGCCAGCTGCAATGATCTTATTTATTGTACATTTAATTACCCTTTGGGTGTCACTACAACTTCTATGATTCTATTGTTTGTCATAGGTCTGCGGCATCAGGGGTAGCCTATATGTTCACATCAATCAAAATTCAATTACACACTGTAAATAATTGTTGATGTGAAAGTTTATTTGATGCTACTTTATCACTGTTTTTTATATTAAATAAGAATCGCAGTACCCTTTCTAATCATTCTTTTTTATGCATAATATACATGGTGTGTTAATTAAGTTTCAAGACTGATTTTTTCCTGCATAGCGGAGTGCTTCCAGACCGTTCTCTTGGGCCGGGCGTAATGGGGGGGAGTCTCAGGCAATGGACCAAGCACTTGTCGGTTGCCGGCGAGATGCTGAAGTAAATGCATCACGCGTCAATTCAGTGTGTGCTTTTTTCACGTCAAAAAGTCGCAACAGTGAAAATGCAGCGTTTGATTGAGCAGCGTTATTCGGTGAAGTTCTGTGTCAAACTTGGCTAGAACGGCCAGGAAATGTTCCAGATGCTTCAGCACAAAGAGGACGCAATGTCCCGGGCCATGGTTTTTGTGTGGCGCAAGGGCTTTAAACAGGGCTGCAAAGACATTGAAGATGATGACCATTCTGGAAGGCCTTCAACTTCGCGGAACGACTACAATCTGGCCAAAGTGCTGGAAGTTCTTAATAGTGACCGACATCTGAGCATCAGAATCATTGCGGATGAAGGATCAAATCCACCGTGTCCGCCCAGAGAAGAAAAATGATTGGGTGCTGCACCACAACAACGCTCCCATACACACCTGCCCGACTGTCACCAAGGTTTTGGCCCAAAACAATGTGGCAATGCTGCCGCAGTCATCCTACGGCCCAGACGTCGCCCCCAGCAACTTCTTTCTGTCCCCCCGGATGACAAAGGACCTGGAAGGGAAGCGGTTTGGCACTGTCCAAGCGGCTTCAACAAGGGTTTTAAACAACATTCCAGTTGAGGAGTTCCAGAAAGCCTTTGAACAGTGGAAAACTCACTGGCAGCAGTGTGTCAACTCAGAAGGAGCCTATTTTGAAGATTTTTAGCCCGCTGTACATGAATCTTCATAAATTTCTTTTCCCAAGACCAGTCTTGAAACTTAATTAACACACCGTGTATGTTTCAGGAGGAATGTGCAATACTTCTCAGGCTGATTCCTTACACCAAGTAGACATGAATAACTGCCATCCGGCCAAACTGTCCAAGGCCCTCTGCACCCAACTTTATCTCAGAGCATTGCCTTGGGCAGTGAGTCTATCTCCTCAGTTACAAAACGTTTATCAGTTACAAAAAGTCTATCCCCTCAGTTATACCAAGTAGACAAAAAGTTCCATGTGACAAACCCATGATTTGAAAAATCATTGAGATTTGAAAAATTTCAATTTTCCACCATTGTTATCTCGGTAACAAAGCGTTTTTGAGGGTTTGTCCCATTGAACTTTTTTGTCTACTTGGTGTAAGGAATCAGCCTGAGAAGTATTGCACATTCCTCCTGAAACATCCTGTATTTGCTGTATATATATTGGTGATAATATATACAGATAAAACTAGCTCTTACAGATAAGAAAAACACTTGGGCCGGCCATAGACGTTCAGGTATAACTGACAGTTATACCTGTACAGGTGAACCTGATCGTTTGGTACGTCCAGCTACTGGCACCAACGATCAGTTTTACCTGTACAGGTATAACTGTCAGGCATAACTGTACGTGTATGGCCGGCTTTAGAAACTCAACTTACATGTGAGTCAGGGTATATTTCGGCTGCTGTGCATGCCTTTCTCAACCCAGACACTGATCAATACATCTCACCCATTTAATAGAAATACAGCAAGATGAACAGTATTTAAGCAATACCTGTATAAATAGAACAAGATAAACAGTAGAAGCAATACCAGTATAAACAAGAATAAGAAACGGATGATACAATGATTTGAAATGAGAAAAATAAATTGAACTCAATCTCCCACTGGATGTAAGTAGGCCTAATAAAATTTCCATATACAAGGTGAGGCATAATAACAAGCGATTTTTAAAAGACTGTTAAATAAAAACAATTTGTTACAAAAATATGTTTATATCACAATATTAAAGTACATGAAAAAGCATTCTCTGCAAGGGTAAAATGTCTATCATTTTTTGAAAATAATTCCAGTAAGATGGCGTCTGTTTAGACGCACACATTCCTCTAGCCGGACCTTACATTCACATTGCGTAGCATTGACAGGGGGTTTTTCCAACTTCCTGTCGGATCCAAGATAATGATGTGTCTACAAAGATAATCCTCCTCGAACAATTAAAGCACTAAAAGAGCGGATCTGGCAGGAAGTTGGTCAAATCCCACTGGCAATGCTATGCAATGTAATGAGTCACTTCTAGGTCCGGCTTGAGGAATGTGTGGGTCTAAACAGACGCCATCTTACTGGAGCTATTTTCAAAGAATAACAGACATTTTACTCTTGCAGAAATGCTTTTTCTTGTACTTTAATCTTGTGTTATAGACATATTTTAGTAACAAACTGTTTTTATTCAACAATCTTTTAAAAATTGCTTGTTATTATGCCTCACTTTGTATATAACACAACAAAGAGTTACTTTTGAATACAGTATTGATCATAATATACACAGATAAAACTAGCACTTATAGATAAAAAAACACTAAGAAACCTAACTTACATTTGAGTATGGGAATATTTCAGCTGCTTAGGCAAGCCTTTTTCAACCTAGACCCCAGATTGGGGTCTGCTTGCCTAAGCAACCAAAATATTCTCATACTCAAATGTAAGTTAAGTTTCTTAGTGTTTTTATATCTATAAGTGCTAGTTTTATCTGTTTATTTTATTATCGTATAATATGACACAATTTTCAGAAAGATAGAAAAAATAATTAAGATTGACTGGTAAATAAACAAAAATAAGAGATGGATAATACAATGATTTGTAATGAGAAAAATAAATTGAACTTAATCTCCCACTGAATGTATTTCTATTAAATTGGTGAGATGAATTTGGTCAGACCTTTGCCTATTTACTAGCTACTGAATGCAGCAAAGGGAAAACAACAAAGTGAGTTTTGTAAGGCAGACACATAAACTTTCTTGTTATACTGGAAACCAGCCATTTATCCCATGAAGAAATTTTTTTCACTTTGTAAATCTCTAGGTCTGAACTTGACAAAATAGGTATGTTCTCAGGTGTCATGATTGAGTAGAAATGTGTCTTATCAATGAATTTCCTCCCAATGACAACCATGACTTTTTTCTTTACAGTAGGCAACACTGTGGACCTGGATTATTTCTCCTTTTTCTGTCCCACAATACTGATCTGCATTTGTATTGAAATTATTGAACATCACACTATTGTACTGAGGTGTTGAATAGAAAGCCAACAAAGGCCCATCATTGTGTGATGATGTAGGTGGGAAAAATGGCATTGGATCTTTTTTCACAGATGTAGCAACAGGGTCATCAGCAAGACAGAATTTTTCAGCAAGTCTCTTCCCAATCTGCTCAAGTGGTTTACTTCTTCCACATAGTAGTCTTTTGACTTTTTGGAGGAATTCTTCAAAAGGAAAAGAAGATACATGATTGAGAGAGAAATCTTCAACATATTTTGAAAAATAGTCAGCATCATCAACCAAATGTATCAGCCCATGAAAGTTGTGGGTTAGTAAATGACGCCCATAGATTTCAGTAACAGATTCTACAAATTTTTTCAGTAGTGATCTTGCTTTTAAGCGTAAATTTGCATCACCACATAAGACAGGGCTCAACAGAATGGTCATTGCAGTATGGAGACAGAGGAAATTCTTGTACTTTTCTTCACCTAAGACACCTTTCAACAGAACAGGGCCAATGTATAGAAAGAAAGTTCTAAACTCTGTTGCCTTCCATCTTAAAATCAATTTCATGTCCCTAGGTTTTCTGGCAAATTCAGTGGGTACATTTCTTTTCAATTGTAGTAGCCTATTAGATATAAGATCACGTCCACTCTTGGAAAGCCTTGATATTTTAGAATACTTTGTGCCAGAATTCCAAATGAAAAGTAAGGTTCTCATCACCCCAAGGCAAACCAGGTGCATGTAATCCAAAATGAATGAGTTTACAAAATGGATTCCTGGAATTTGAGTCAAGAGCGTTTTTCCGGTTTGATAGTGTTTATCAGTTTGATTTAAAAAATCGGCATTAGTTCTTTTGTCACAATTCAAGTCGTCAAAAACCCTTTTACCTTCCACAGTCTCCCCCCTAACTTTGCATTTTGTACATGAGTAAAATCCACCATGACCATTAATACCCATTACAAAACTTTTTGCTGGTGCATGCAAAATCCCACTATGTTTATAGTGAGATTCTTGTTTTGTACATATATCCCATTTTCAATTAAAAACTTGGCTTTATTTACAAAAGTTGCTGAATGGTCTGAAACATCATACAGGTTTCCCAAGCCATAATAAACACCCACGGGAATCACTTTGTTTCTTAGATCAGGCATATTCAAAATAGAAACAAGAACTGGATATAGTTCCCCTTGGCAGCTTTCATAGGGAGGTAAACCATCAATATTAACAATCAAGCATATTTCAGATGAAGAACATAAAGGAACATTTTTCAACAATTTCTGCAGTTGAACTTCAATTCCTATATGAATATATTCTCTAGGAGTTACTTGGATTTTCTTCAAAGATCTTGGTGTTTTGAGAATAGTTCTGCTACTTCTGGGCAAATTGGAGAAACATGGATGTTTCCTAAGGCCTACTAAGAGGGCATCAAAGGTAGTATGTGGGACCCCATGATTAACACCCCATGACTGCAAAAATTTTGCCATGTCTTGTACAGAGTCTTGCACTGGAAGTTCTTCAAGGTTATTAAATACTTCATTTTTATCACCTGATAAAGATGAACCTTCATTGTTGATATCAGAGCTAGGATTTAATGGTCTATCAATTTCAAGACTGCCATCAGAAAATAGGTGGTCTGATTCTTCAGAAGAAAGTTGAAAAATGTGA
This sequence comes from Sogatella furcifera, assembly GCA_017141385.1. Lineage (NCBI taxonomy): Eukaryota > Metazoa > Arthropoda > Insecta > Hemiptera > Delphacidae > Sogatella > Sogatella furcifera. The sequence goes on along the minus strand of CM029548.1, from coordinate 35,277,539 downwards.
TTTACATCAGGACAACTACTTAATTCACTGTCATCATTCATACATAATTAACTATCATTATAGTCAAGTCATTCTAGCTCAAAACAGGGGTCAACCTGGAAGTAATTGCAACAAAGTTGTTTTATGGTGGAAATGGTAGCTGACACCCTCCTATTTAACGTGTAAAAAATCCCACTCTCAACTCATGTCAGGAAGTTGTTTTTTTGGCCGCCATATTGGAAAATTTTGCTCATTTCTTTGTTTTCTTGGAATAACGTCAAAATGAAGCGTTGGACAGAAAAACTTACTTAACCTTCTTTTTAGTAAATAAAATTTGCAAGAGAATGGTGGTAGAATCATCTCTTTATCTTTACTAGAAACCGAGTTAGGATTTTCAAAAAATAGGTTAATTTTCAAGAAAAACTGTAATTGACTATTTTCAGTTTTTGTTCACTCAGATCTTTTGACATATTCCTTTGAGTTTTTCAATTCAAAATCCCTCTGGGGATAATTTGTCCTCTACAATTTGAGACCAAGTAGACCTTTCTTCCTTGTATAGTTTTTTAACTGGAGCAATTAAAAGATATCCTTGTATTTGAAAAAACACTATTTTGGGGGGGGGGGAATGATCTCCAAAAAAATTTATACCGTGCTTGTATTGATATATAATAATGTTTATGCTCTGATAACGTTAACGTGCTCTGATAATAATGTTTTTCAGATCAACTTTCAGACAACAGATGACTTTTACAATAGTAAGAGGTATCCTTAGATTAAGATCCTTGAAGGGTTCTTAATATTGAACATAACCTTAATTCAGGTCGGTGAGTAGCTTATCTGCTAGAAATTGATCTGCTACCCCTCCTGCTGGCAGTTGTCACACTTTTTTGCAGTACAATCAGCAATTTTGTAGCCACTTTCATGGCATCTATGGCACATGTCTCGCCTATTGGGTCCCATGCAGTTGTTGGCCTGATGGCCAATACTCCAGCCTTTGTAGCACCTTGGCTGCCATTCTTGCACTCTGCAGTGGATGAGGCCTATGCAGATGCGTCCACAATTGAGTAGTCTTCTCCCTGCATCACATGGGACCTGGCCTATATATTTCCTATGCTTATATTCAGCAGTATCTTATAGCTGGATCAGTAATTGTCTCTGCTGTATGTGTCATGATAGACATCTATTCATGAATATCTATAGATAGCTATTATGTATGATGTGATAAATTATGATGATATGGTGTATAACTATTACTATGATCAATATTCAAAATGACTAAATTCACAAAATACAAGACTAAATACAAAATAATTGGTTGACTGCCAAGCAATAATCCGCAACTCTTTCATCCAAGCCACGGCATTTTTTATGCAATTTTGTATTTATTTCTTCAAATTTAGCTTCTAATAGATCCAACTTTCAACATAAATTAGGAATTTTGTCATTTCTGTTGAAAAAAATGTGTGTTACAAATTTGGTACACATGGCCTGAAGAAATGATTTTCATTCATTCAGGCCATGTGTACCAATAATGAGTCACAACACATCAAACGTAATTGAGATCGAAATTGTTACTTTGGCTGAATGTATTAGGAAAATGACCGACACAAAGGAATAAATAAGACTAATAACTGTTCTATGTTTGTGAAATTATTATTACTGACATAAAAAAGTAAGTGAAAAATAAAAAAGTTTAATAAATACATGAGTAAAAGTATAAAAAAGGCTAAATTCATTACATTCATGTAAAATAATTTTTTGATGAACCAAATTCATGTAGTTTATGGGTGAATTCATGAGTAAAAATATAAAAAAGGTCACCAATATTTCAAAAGGTATACATTCATTTTTTCATGGACTTGTCTAGTTCAAAAAAGCATGTCAAAAAATTAGCTCAAGTCAAAAACGTAAAGATATAAAAATGTTTACAAAATTCATGAGTAAAAGTTCATAGAAGCATGTCAAAAAAGTAGCGTAAGTTAAGTAAAAAACGTAAGAATATAAAAAAGTTCATAGAAACATGTAAGAAAAGTTTGAAAATCCAAAAAATAAGAAATTCATGAGTAAAGGAATAAAAAAGTCTGAATTCATTGCATTCATTTATGTAGGATACATTTATTTTTTGATGGACTTGTGCAGTTCAAAGAAACATTCTCTGCACATTCTCATAGCACATATGTTGCATTTTGATGTCACTCTTTTTGTTTTTGAAACGGCAACTTTACGGCCAGCAGCCTTAGTCATTTTTTTATAGCAGCTTATACACCTGCCTCTTTTAGTCTTGATCAGTGCATGGGCTAGAGTGAGTTGGGGAGGAGGAGGATTTCCAAAACTATTTTTATGTTTCAGCCAGTTGTCAAGCCAACTGTCAACAATTGACTCTTTGAAGTTTAATGGTCATTACTTTATGAGTCACTGTTTTGTAAATTGACAAAGCATTGACCACGGCAGTATTGATTAGAAGATTGAATGCCACTTTCCTGTACCATTTTATGCTTCTTCTTAGACAACCTGAATGATAAGCATTCATTTGATCTGAAAGATCAATGTATGACTTGCCTGAATTGTAATCTACCACCATTTGTGGTTTTGTAGTTTCTTCACCATTTTTTACCATGCTTACTGTACTATCATCATGCCGTGTGCTCAACATCAAAACTTCTCGACGGTCCTTCCATTTCAGAACTACAATATTTTTATCATTTTTTTGAGCTACTATTTCTCCTTTTTTCAATTTCTTTTCTAAAACATATTTTGGGTTAAATTTTCTGTTCTTTCTTAGTGTTCCTACTATATGTGTTTTATTCTGAAGCAAAGTCTCTGCAAGTTTGATACTTGTATACCAATTGTCAACAAAGATTGTTCTACCACAATTCAAGAAAGGATTACATAATTCTAATACAACTTTTGATGAAACATCGGTTCCAGGAGTTGCTTCTTTTCCTGCATAAATCTTATAGGCTACTGTAAAACAATCTTTTGTGCACAATTTGAAAATTTTAATCCCGTATGGATGGGTTTTCTGTTTATTATATTGCCGGAATACAATTTGCCCTCTGAAAGGGACCATACTCTCGTCAATACACATTGATTCTTCAGGGATCAAGACATTGGCAAAATTTCCTAAAACTACATCAATGAGACCCTGTATTTTATGTAGTCTATTACCTACAGGGGTCTCATCATTGTTTGAACAATGGAATTTTGATAAAAGTAATTCAAATCTATTTCTGGACATGTATTTGGGGAGAACAGATACAAATTTCCCATTTTTCCTCCAATAGTGACCTATACTTGGCATTGTATTCATCCCCAAAAACATTTCATTTCATTTTCATCAGTGTCCACCCATTTCAAGATTCTAGTATGGGGAGAATGATTATCAGCAGCTTTGCAAGCATTAGCATAACAATTAGTTTCAACAACCAATAAATCAATGACTTTCTCATTGATGAACAGTTCCAGAAAATCCACAGGTTTACAGTTCTGCATGCAGTCTATGATGTCAGGATTTACACCAGTATCTTCATAATTGGGATTATAATCAAAGTTACTTAGCTGACTTGGATCACCTACAGGGCCCCAAGTGTACCTCTGTTGTCCTCTGTTGTTTGTAGCAATTCCATCTACACCCTCCTGTGCAGGAGACTGAGCACAAATGACAATAATTTGTTCATTTTGCACAATATTATTGTCTTCAAGATGTTCCACTTCATTATCAGAATCACTCACCGGTACTGCACCACTTTCAGGTTCATAATTTGAGTCATCATTGTCACTTTCATAGTTCAAGTCTTCTGCATCACTATCATTATTTAGAATCCTATATAATTCCTCATCGGATAGTCCTAGTATATCTATTTTGTCACAGTATTACTCACTCAAAAAAGAATTAATTTCATAGGCAATCTAAGAAGTTCTACTTTGATTTGATCATCTGAACGGATAAAATGAAACTGAATCTGTTCTTGTTTACATACTTTACAGTGCCTTCCAAATACTATATTTGTAATGTAACAACTGTGAATAATCCAATTATATAAATATATAAAATAAAAAGCAAATCTATAAAATAAACTAATATGTATTTCAGTTTAAACTATTAGTCTGTAGGACAACAAAAGTGGAAAAATACATTTTTTATAAAATATCATTATAACCTTAAAATATCCTATTGGCACAGGCTAAGGGCATTTTGTTACTCTCTGAGGCTTTGGCTTTCGATTCATATAGCAAAAACCATAGTAGTGTGTACACTTTTTGTACCACACGGCTTTGGAAGAAGTAATGTAGCGTGAGCCAATTTCTGTACACATGGCCTGGTAGTGAATGTTGCTGAGGTACAAAAATGGTACACATGGCAGTCAATGTGATAGGTAATAGGTACAGTAGCAGTACAGCCTACAGTTGAAGTAGAATAACTGGAGGATAATTATTATCTCAAAGTATCTTAATCTTACATTGTGAATCTTATAAAAGTAACCTAAATAATTGTAAATAGTAAATTGTAATCTTATATTGTATTATTATTATCAATTGTAAACAGTTATTTACTGTATTTCGATGGTGACTTATATACAGTAATATCCTGAAGCTAGATTGGTATTGTTTCTGTTATAAAAATAATGATAATTTCCGATGATTATAAATTGACGATTTGTTCCTATAAGAAATAATTAAAATGACAGAGATGTGATGACATGTAGTAAATCGAATAACTAGTTGAAAGTACAATCTAGTACGTGACAAGGGGACTACTCCCAGTTATACAAATAGTGTGTGCTCTTAGCAGGTATAAACTTGTGGTAGTAAAAACCAAGGATTGAAGTCGATCTCGTTTCTTTTCATTCTGGAGTTCCTTTGTTTGTTGACACTGACACCTGACCTTTGTTTGTTGACACTGCAGCGGGTGGAGGAAGACCAATGTTGGAAGAGGAGAAATCGCCAAAACTTGTTTTGAATGGAATGTGCCAGTTGGCCCAGTCCGCTTGCTGTTGGCACTTGGGGGTGGACAACAAGGTGTGTGCGGAACTAATTTGTGAATATAGATGTCTCTCACCCAGTCCTTTGTTTCCTTCTGGTATTCAGGGTTGTTGTCCTTGTAGCTTCTACCTGAGGCGTGTAGGCTCAAACTTTAACCAAAAAACTATGAACGTTTACTATAAGGAGTAGATAACTGACTTGAAGGTATTTAAATCAATTACTCGGCACACGTTTATCACTTTGAAATAGCACAATGATCACAATAGAGCTTTTGCAAAGCCACAAACGTCACTATAACTTTTGTTTCAATACATGAAAGAAAACCCTTACAAAAAACACTTTTTCCACAGAGCCAAGACAACACATGCCTTACACCTGAGACTGTTCAACTATATTATTAATAGAAGGACCTGCTCTAATAATATGGCAACATTGCACTGGAGGTACAGATTGTGGAGTATAAGTAGTAATCAGACCAGCTGAAAGCATTGAATCGATTGCAAAGCTGGTGTGTTAATTTTGTTTTCTTAATTTTGATTTCAGATTTATTAAATAATAATCTTTTTGAAAAACCTTTCGAATATAATTCGATATGTCGTATTTCTGCTCCATTCCCAGAATTGACAACAATAATCTTGGAAAAAGAAACAAATTTATTCAAATTTTTACAATGTCATTTGATGTTGAGCAACAAAATCAGCGGCTACGTGCGATCTCTAGAAAGGAGTTGATTCCTTGAGAAAAATTGAATGTTGAAAACATTCTAACAAGGATGTATTGAGTTTTGTGGAGGAATATCAGGACAGATATGGAAATTGGATGTAATGGTAGAGCCTATTTTATGAGGAGGTAATAAGCCTATTTTATGAGAAGAAGCGCTGTCCCATTCTCAAATGTTCATGATGATGGACTTATCTTTGCTGAAAACTTCGGTTCAATAAGTAAGGGGACAGATCAGCTACCAATGTTACAACCGAAGAATACAAAGATGTATTCCTGACTACTAAATGTTGAAAAGCTGTTCTGTGTACTTATTAACAATAAATTTAGATGGTATCGGTTTGAATGTATTTTGGGAAGAACAATGAGAGTGTAATCACTGCTGAAATAGTAGACTATTGCATTCAAAATAATTCCAACAATGGCTAATATTGCTCTGAACAATTATTCAAAATAGAAAAATGATTCATTGCTGATCAAAATCTAGATAAAACTTGATATTTTATGTTGAAGCACATTCAAATATACTTTGATTTTCATTATATTCATTCCAATAAAGATTATTTCTGTTTCTTATATCTATAAGTATCTATTCAAATTGTAATAAAATCTTGATTAAAATAGGTTGACAAGCAATTTTTATTGGAGAAAAGTGAATCAGAATCATACAAGATAGACCTAGGGCTCTATAAAAAGGGGGTAGACGCACGGGCCGCCATTCTGTGGTCAACTTTTAGCGCCAGGTTTGAGTTCATATGAATATTTTTGATGATAGAGACGATCAACAGCTGTTTATCAAGTTGAGTAAATGAATTAAGTTATTGTTTTGAATTCTTGGAGGTTAATTTGTCATATAAAATGGTTCATATTGCTTAGCATCAAATTGCAAAAAATATAACCATTTTTATCATAAAACTGAAATTAAAAAAATACAAATTTACCAGATTCAGGAAGATGAATCAAGGTTAAAATTTTGACTTAAAAATTGCCAGACTGGAAATTCAATGCTCTGTGAAGAAGTATTATTTTTTCTACCATGATTTTTATCATTAATCATATGTTTGACTGTCAAATTGAATGAATCCAAACCTGGTGCTAAAAGTTGACCACAGAATGGCAGACCGTGCATCAACCCCCTTTTTATAGAGACCTAGATAGACTATGCTGCAGTGGTGTTACAGAGTTGTCAGATTTAAGGCCACTGCCTTCTATTAAAGGAAGCTATGCTTAAACTCCATTTGATTGCAATTGGTTTTCAATAATTTGATGCATCAAATCTTCAACCATGAGACTTTTGTATTGTTCATATTTTTACAATTTGTGAGAGACTTGACAAGTGAATCTGAACTAAGAAAATCCTCACATGTGTCTGTATCACATCAAATACAGTCTTTTTTGTACGGCTGAATTTAAGATATGCTAGAAGGTACAAGTTTTAAGCTTTTTTGCATAAAACCTGAAAACGGTTGATCCTAGAGAAATGTTCTCTGAATAGAAATTGAAGAGGACTAAAATCTGCGTTGATTAAATCTCAACTATTGAAAAAATTTAATCTTTGAAGACAAATCTGTTCTTAATTTGGTTTACTGATTGTATGTAGAAGTTCTGAATGGTTTCATAAATAGTTCAAGTTGATGTTTAGGGACATCTGGGTCATTCTTCAAACTCATTACAGATTCATGAGCTTGAAATCCTTGGTGAATTTCTTGTTTTGGGATGAAAAGGTCTTTGTTTTTGTGGTCCAGATCAAAAATATCCTGGTTTCTTACAGCATTCAACTTCATATAGTTACTAGTGATAGTCTTCAAGAGACACTGAACTTCAGGCTTCACTTTGTATAAAAGGGGGCTATCACTTTAGGATATAAGACATGAACATATAAGACATGATATAAGACTAAGGACATAAGACATGAACTCTAGATAGGTTATTGTGAATTTGCTATTCAGTGTGGACAGCATCTCCTCTGTTGTTTTTGAGGGATCATCGATAACACCTTGCCCCAAATAAGCTACCAAAGCTGGAAACTGCTCTAGTATCCTATCAACACATGTATTTGAAGATAGCCATCTTTTTATACAAGGATTAAGATATAATATTTTATGTATTTCAATTTAAAAAATCTTGAAATTCAACTAGAATCTGTTGCCTGTGTTAGCCCTGGCTGAAGTGGGAGCTCAAATTTTGAAGAAGCTCCTCTACACTCCTTGGCAGCTCCAAGCAGGCTTTTGAAGCTACTAAATGTATCAAATGTATAAAAATCTGATTAAAACAATTTCTGGATGTGTTGCTTCCAACAGTGAATCAACAGAATGATGTTCACCAATGATGGTCACATTGGTGGTGACTGATGAGAATCCAACAAAATTTTATATTGGTATGATGTTGCTGTTTACAACATCTTCTAAACACTGCACCAAGTCATAAGCAGTAGAAGATATACCCCTTCCATGTCCAATAATTTTGATTTTATATGGTGAATTTCAACAAATGCACATTCTTTGGTAGAGCCCACATCAGTTGTTTCATCCATTATTGTACTAAAAAACTATCTAGTGTACTTAATTTTCCATTTAATTTATTCTCAGAACCCAGAGAGTTTTTTATTACTGCAGTGGTTTTAGTTCGGTGTTGCCTGAGACCCTGAGCAACTTTTGAGTCCAGGAATATATTGGGAAGTAATTTAACCAGTGTTACCTTGAGTTAGTATTCTAGCTCAATGAGATTTTGTTGTGAATTGCAGTCTAGCAATGTATCAATATATTGTAGCATGTATAGTCTGTCCAAGCAAAGAAGAACCTCTGGCAAGATAATAAAATTACTCCAGCTTGGTCAAAAATTATTGATTTGGTCTCAATTGTAGGAAACATTCTGATCCACAATTTGAGACCAAATCAATATTTTATGAACCAATATTGATTGATTTGGAGTCATTTGAGGAAGTGCTGCGCAAAAGGTAACATGTCCATCAAAACAACAATGGCAGAAATGTTGAAAAATTGTTTTCAGGTTAACTGACCAACAAAATGCATAACAATAATTGAATGTAATCAATTTACTATCAATTGCAAGAGATATGAATCAGCTATTCATTGGTTGGAACACTAGAAATTAATTATTTCACATAAAAAATTGATCATGTTACCTTTTGCTCCAATTCTAATGTACATATTACCTTTTGATAGAATCCCAGCTTGGACAAGTCACCATCTGCACCAAACCAACCTGACCATCTATTTTTTAATTTAAATAAATAACTTAATATTCCATTACAAGAAAATAGATGATGGAATAAACGGGTTGTTTGTTGGTAAACTCTTTCTTTTGTGCTCAATAAAAAAACGTTATTATTATATTCATTTAAAACCGAAACCTACATTATGGGAACTTTTAAAAATTGAAAAAGAATGTTTAATTAATTGATTTATTCAATCTTTCAAGGAGTTTTTTCTCAAGATTGATTTAAGATAGTCTCCAATAACTTCAAAATAACTTTCATTAAACATGCGGTTCTTGATCTTCTTCCAAACAATCACATTCTTCACAGTCAATCATTGATGACTGCTATTGCCTCTTCAGTAGTATTAGGGTTCTCACTATTCATAACTAAATAAAGTAAACATTTGAATCATTAGACACTTTTATTAAACTACATTCCATTACATTCTCTAGTCTAAGGCGCATTAACACAAGAGCGGTACGTACACACTAACAACATAAGTGATACCCTAGCGCACTCTATAATCAAGGCTTTATAAAATTGAGTCTCTAACACTTGGCCATTCGGCAAATTAATTTGTCCTCAAATTTGTAAAACGTATACAGGATAATAATCAAAATTTAGCAAGTAATAGAATCACAAAATTACAACCTTTCTGTTTTTTTTTTTTTTTTTTAACTACAAGTTACCTCAAAATTTTCAATCTACTTGAATTTTAATTTATTTCATATGTTAATTTACTTTAATTTGTCAAATCATTAATAACATAACTTCGATATTTTACTTTACTTTGAATTTCACAAATTTTACTTCAGCTTTACAAGACTTCAAATCAAAGTTAACATGATATCGAATTCAAAATTTCATTAATAAGAAAACTGAATGATCCAGATATATGTTTCAAAGACACAATGTGAGCAAAAGTTACTTTAAGACATAATAGTTACTTAGACATAATAGTTAGTTACTTTAAGTTAAGACATAATCATTGAGGTATTTTGGTTTCTTTCTGCTTCTGCGTGTTTCTAACAATCTAGCTTCATCATCAATAAAATGTACTTCTGACATAGCTTCTTGTTCATTATTTATATCACCTTCTCCACTTTCCTCAAATCTCTCTTCATTATTTGGCTCAAATATATCTTCTTCTGGTTTCTCAAATCTTTCCTTGTCATCTTTACCAAATCCTTCTTCATCATTTTTCTCAAATCTTTTTTCATCATCTTTACCAAATCCTTCTTCATCATTTTTCTCAAATCTTTCTTCATCAAAATCATTGTCTTGGTTGCATATCTTCCATGACTTAAATTGAGAAGAATGTGCAGTGCTAGAATACAATCTGGATTCAGTTGGATTTAGGTCTCTCACTCGGTATGTATCATTTGGTAACACATCTGTTACAACCAAAGGTCCTCTGTATTTATCTTGTAGTTTGACTGGCTGGCCAGTGTGTTCTGGAGCTTTCTGCATTACTACAATCTCACCAACATCATATCTATCTCCAGCAAAGTGCTTCCGATCATACAAAATTTTCATCTTTCTCTGTTCCTCAATAATTCTCTCACGTGCAGCTTCTCTCAATTCTACAGGATTGTTATAATCTGAGGCTGTCTCTAGAACATCATTCAGCACTCCTAGATGGAAACTTGGTTTATAACCATAAAGTAATTCAAATGGACTCTTCCCTGTGGTTTTATTTGGTGCCGCATTCAAGTTTCTCTCTACTTCTGGGATGACATTCACCCAGTTCTTATTTGCGCTCAGACAGGCAGCTGTAGTAGGTACCAGCACTCTGTTCACCCATTCAACCTGTCCATTTGCCTGCGGATGTCTCGGCAAGTTCAAGGTATGTGTAATGCCTTTATTTGAGCAAAACTCTTGGAATTCAAATGAAGTAAAACATGATCCTCTATCACTAATTATTTTTCTGGGCAGGCCCCTTTCATTGATCAAGTTTTCAAGAGACTTAATGACGTATTTTGTTGAGGTATTTTTCATTGGGAATAACTTGACAAACTTTGTAAGGTTATCAATAGTTACTAGGATCCATGAACAACCAGACCTTGTTTCAAAAGGACCCAGGTGATCAATATGTACAATTTCAAATGGACACTTTCCAGGAGGGATAGGGTGTAGTAGTCCTGCCTTTTTACCAGAGGGTACCTTTACTAGAAGACACTGGAAACACATGTGGATGTGTTGCTTCACATATCTTTTCATTCCACCAAACCAGTAATTTTCTTTAATCTTACTCAAAGTATGGTCCAAACCAAAATGACCAGATAAATCATGATAGGTGACTACAATGCTTTTTCTCATGGACTTTGGGATGACAAGTAACAATTTTCCTTTATCTCTCCGATAAAGTATACTATTAGACATAGTGAAATTTTCCATCAATGATTTTTCTGCTCTTGAAATGGTATCTTGGTGAAATAGGCCAATCAACTTTTGTAAATCAGTGTCATTGTGTTGCATCATTGCAACCTGCTCTTCCTTTGTTAGCCTCAAGCACACAACATTGTTTGTCTCCAAATTTACATCTTGTTGTCTGTCTATTTCAGCTTCTTCAACAGGTGCTCTACTCAACGCATCTACATGAGCCATCTTTTCTCCACTTCTGTGTTTTATTTCAAAGTCATAATCTTGAATGAGGTCAACCCATTGCGCAATTAGGGGGTTTTTGGTTTTGTGAACATTCATGTAGACCAATGACTGACAATCTGTAATAATTGTAAATTTTCTCCCTAGCAAGAACGGTCGCAATCTCTTCAATGACCAAACAATAGCCATAAGTTCAAGTCGGCTGGAATGATAATGTTGCTCAGTACTTGAAACTTTCTTACTAACGCAGTAAACTAAATGTAGGCAGTTGTCTCCTGATGATTGTTGCAGAAGGATCCCGGCAAGACCTGATGATGACGCATCAGTATGTAGTTTGGTGTATGCATTTCGGTCAAACAACTTTAATACAGGCTCAGTAGTCAAAGCGGTTTTCAACTTCTGGAATGCTGTTTCTTGATCAATACCCCAATCAAAAGATGTATCTTTCTTAGTCAGATTTGCTAGAGGCACTGAAAGTTCTGCATAGCCTTTAACAAAACGTCGGAAAAATCCTGTGAGGCCAAGGTGAGACCAACGTCTTACTTCATGTACATTTCTTGGAGTTGGAAATTCTGAAATAGCCAAAGTTTTCTGTTTGCCTGGACAAATTGTACCATCTGAAATTACAAATCCCAAAAATTCGACAGTTTTCACACCAAATCGACACTTGGTTTCAAGGTTAACTTGGCTTTACTCAATGCTTCAAAAACTTTATGCAAATTTATCATCATAGTTGGCCAGTCTTTAGCAGGAATTAATAGGTCATCAAGATAACATTGAACAATTGTGTTTCTGAGAGATCCCAAGGCTTTATTCATTAATCTTTGGAATTCTGCTGGTGCGTTGGTCAAACCAAAAGGCATACGCACAAATTGTGCCGTTTCATCGGGTGTCACGAAACCAGTTTTAGGACAAGTACTTTCCTCAAGTGGAATTTGTAGGAAACCATGTGCTAAGTCTAGAGTACAAAAGATATGTGCATCACTCAAAGTCTCTAATTGGGAGTCCAAATTGGGTAATGGGTATGGAAGTCGCACAGTTTGGGAGTTTAGTCTTCAATAATCCACACAAAGTCGTTTTTCGCCATTTTTCTTGTTTACAAGTAATACTGGGCTTGCATAAGGTGAGGATGTTTCTTCAATGATTCCTTTTCCTCTCCAATCGGACAAAATAGCTTGAATTTCTTCTCACTCACTGGCTGTTGTTTTATAGGGTTTACTAGTGAAAGGCCCACTACCTTCTATCTCCTGAATTTTCATCTCAGTTAAGTCGGTGCATCCTAGCTCATCTAGGCTTAATGCAAAGCAACTCCTGAATTCATTACACAGGTCAACTACTTGCTGCTTCTCTTCTACTGTTGCATTTTCACATATTTGTAGATGATTCTCATCAAGTACCGGATAACCTTCTTCTTTAACAAAACAAGAATACATTTTCTGATCGCTAGTCTCAATACAGATACTTTGGATAGGGTTAATGACTTCTTCGATAACAAAATTGTGTCCTTTACGGTAGTAATTGACTCGTGGATTGTGTAGCCACTCCCTACCTATCAATATGTCAATAGGGATAGCGTCATCAGGTAGAACATGGACAATTGTTTCTGGGACTCCAACACCGTTGATAGAGATACAACAAATAGATTTACCTAATGTATGGGTGGAGGGCATGTTCATGTTACCTATGCCATACAGAGGTGTTCCCAAAGAATTGATTTTCAAATTAGTTTTGATTGCTGCTGAAGCATGTATTAAAGAGTGATGTACTCCTGAGTCTATCATTCCTGAAATAGGGACATCATTCACAAGAACATCTTTTTGAAATGGATTTTGGTATATTTTAGAAGGTTCGACGGCCACTAAGGCTTGAGACTTAATCTGGCAATATTTTGCGGTATGGCCCTCTTCTTTACACTTTATACACTTCAGGGGTCTCTTTGGTTCAGGACAATCTCTTGAAATGTGCCCAAATTTTTGGCAATTATAGCAACATACTTCATCAGCCTTCTTCATATGCATTAATGCAGTCTCATTGTCTTGACAATGAGGTGTACTAAGACTAGTAGATGGTACTATTTTACAATAAGTGAAGTTGCTAGATGCTTTTCCAAACTTGGTATTGTGAACTTTCAATGAATCAGGATTGTCATTTGTGGACTTTGATCTGAAAATAATTGCTAAGGTTTGTCTAGGTTGGTTTACTGGTGATTGGTCTCTGGCTCTTGCAATCCTTGATTTTGTTATGGCAATGTACTCTTTCATGCTATTCAAAAGTTCATATTTGTCTTTATGTGGGGTTCCTAGTAGGTGGTCACTCAGATCTCTTGACCACAGCCCTTCTATAATCTGTCGTTTTGACTCTTTGAAAGTCATATTCAATGAGGAGCATAGTCTTAACTTGTCATAGAAATATTCACTTATGTCTTCGTTTTTGTGCTGCACCCTTGCATGTATGGTAATCCATTTTTTGGTCAGACTTTCTTTGCCTATGAATGCTAACTTGAATTGTCCTCCACGTTGTCACATCTTCCTGGCATTCAAAGTACCAGTTTTCTGCGGCATTCTTCAGTCTTGTTCTGGCTGCTTCCAACTTTACGGTATCTGGCCACTGATGGATGGTAGCTGCGCTGTTCAGTGAACGGAGCCATGCACGGGCTTCATGGCTAGTTTCCGTACCTGTGAACTCCTTCAAGTTTCTCATAAGATCAGGCATAATGCCAAACTGCGACATTCCTGTAGAAAGTGACAACAATGAAATATTTTGGGTTGAACTGTTTTCAGCATCTTTCTTTTCCTGATCAGTATTACCTTGTATCAGTTTATTCAATTGTTGTTGTTGATTCTGTAAAAGACTGCTCATCTGAGAAACCAACTGTAACAACACATTATTGTTGTCTTGCCGACTGTCAAACCCATGAAAAGATTCTTCATTGGTTAAACAACTATCATCAACATTATCTGGCTCATTGCCACTTTGCCTCTCATCACTTTGCCTCTGTGACTTAGAACCTTTAGCTTTGTTTCAAGCAGCCATTTTAACCTCAAGATTTTACAAAAATTTACACAAGAATTCATCAATTAATCAATAATAAGAAGTAGACTTACAACAATAAGAGTGACATATGAACTGAATTAAGTAGGTGCAGTATCATTCAGTTTTGCATTAGAGTAAGCAAGGTACCGTACGTTATTTCTGAAAATTGCAAGGAACATAATATTTCAACAAAATTACACTTAAAATTAAAATTATAGATGCAACAAATCAATGGAAAATTGCAAGGATCACAATATTTCAACGACACACTTCAGAACAAAATTACACTTGAAATTAAAATCATAAATGGAACAAATCAATGAGTGTCCATTATAAGCTGTAAAAACACATAATATTAGTTCAATCAATAAAAAAGTTCAATCAATGAAAAATAGTTCAATAAATATTCATCAAGGTCACAACAAATGTACAAATTAAGTCCAATCAATGATATACGATAATTAAAGTTCACTAGAAACAAACACCGACGCATAGAATCAGATCAGTCAATCAAATAATAAATGTTCATGAACAGTGTATTCAAAGGTATCATCAAAGCAAACATGGGCGCATAGAATCGTAAATGAAATCACAAAACAGTCTTTGGAGCACAGAATTAACTTAATTCAATCATAAAATCTTAAAAGTTCTTCAGGGTCAAAGCAATGTAATAATAAACTTAATTCAATCATCAAGATAATGAGAGTTCATTGTAGGTAGTTGCAATGTTCACGAATAAGTTCAATGGCCAAAAATAACTAATGGTCATGGAAATTAAAGCAGAGTTCAAGTAGGCTACAGTACAAAATTAATTCAATAGTGTTGAATGAATTGTAATACAGTTGAATAATACGGTTGAATACAGATGAATGCAGGTTAGCCTAAACTGTAATGTACTTATCCTGTGGCTGTATTTTCACTTCACTGCAGGCTTTTGTTGGTAAATCCCACTTCTGAATTTATTAGGGTTCTCACTATTCATAACTAAATAAAGTAAACATTTGAATCGTTAGACACTTTTATTAAATGCAACGCAAATTTGCAAAATTCACACAGAACAAAGGGCAACGCACACGCCCCAATCGCCATTACATTCTCTAGTCTAAGGCGCATTAACACAAGAGCGGTACGTACACACTAACAACATAAGTGATACCCTAGCGCACTCTATAATCAAGGCCTTATAAAATTGAGTCTCTAACACTAGTATAATATATGCTTTTATACCATGAAAAAATAGGATCTTCTTTCCAATCACCTGTTACGTATTTTAATTTAGTTTATACCTTTTTGAATAAATTTAGAAAATTACGCAACAAGAATAAAAAGGAAGTACTTGACCAACTACTTGCTAGGTGTAGAGGAAACTTGGAAATCAGAACGAAAATGCTAGAGAGAGAGAATCCTGGCTTTAATGACAATACTTTTAGTCATAGCAATACAGAAATGGTTGGCGGAGCTGACCACTGTTACACGCTCCCAAGTTACACTCCTTCTCAAACATGAGAAAAGACATATATCATAGTCAACATAACGTACCAAGATAACCTAAAAGAAAATGTTTTTCAGATATTAACATACATTTCAACTTGAACTCTTGTAAACTAAGGTGCAGTTTTATGGGAATAATTTATGTAAAAGAAGACTAGAGTAATCCTGAAAATAGAACGTTTGAAAGGACAAATTTTAGTCCATTAGAAATAAACATGACATTACCAACATTATATTCATTCAGAAGGAATCAAAATTTAAAAAGGTATTTAAGGCCAACCAGTCCAAAATGGCATAACAAAAACAAGGAGTCAAGCTCCTGAATTTACATGAGTTCAAAGCACAATTATTCAAATGTAGAAAGACAAAATTTGAGTTCTGGTGTTCCAGAGCGTTCCTTGAACTTCGATGTACCCTTCCCAATCTAAGACAGATTGCATGAGGGGTGATTGAAAAATCTTTGTGATTTCCATCCACACCAAAAGCAATCCCAAATGAAAGAGTTCGCAAATGATTTTCACTCGTCGCTCCAAGAATTCAATAGAAAATATTCTCCTACCTCAATGTTCATCCTACTACCCTTGTACCGACGGCTTAAGCATTTGTCACTCGCAACCACACTTAGGCGCGTACATCGCATAGACGTAAACGAATCGTAGCATCGTGTAGGCCTACGTACATAGGTCTCGACCGGAATACGTCACCAAGACACCAATAGTTCGAGATTTCGGGTCGTCTGATCGTGGAGACATCGAAACGCCGAGACGTCAAGTCGCCCCAATCGTTGACCGCATAATGCGGTTATTTGCCAACCAAAAATGTTGTCCGTGGCAAGAAATCTCTCTCTCTTCAGGTAAAATCAGGTAAGTTAATTATTACTATTACTTAATAGCACTTTATACTGAGCAGAGGGCTCCTCAAACAAGTCACCAAACTAACATCTTGAATCAAAAATGGCGGAAAACCTACGAAACTATAATTTATAGCGTCGTGAACCCGTATAGAGCAGAGAGAAGAGCAAAAGTGAAGCCTTCCTTTTCGAGCTACTCTGGTCCGTACAACAAAGTAACTAACATAATTATGAAAGAGCCCATCTCATTGGTCAACTAAGTAGAAGGCCAGTTTTCCTCCAATCAGAAAGCAATACCCATTGATGGTCAGTGCTGCCAGACCGATATTGGGACAAAAGGTTTCCCCATATTTTGCCAAATTGCAATAAATTTTCCCTCTTGGATTCTCACGCTCAGAATTTTCTCTCTCAACAAGTAAGTGAGATGGAGAATCGAGTTTATCGCAGCCAGGCTAATAATAGAATGGAAAATAAGCAAGTTGATTGTAATATAATAAAGCATGTTCATTAGCTAGACAACACAGACTTGAATTATGAGAAAGGAATGTAATGTGATTACCATTACAAAACTCCCCTCGCAACTATGTGGAACACATGGTCCAGAGAGGATGATAACTAACTCCCAAAAAAATTTTTCCCAAAGAACACTAACCTAGCCTTAACTCACTAATCCCTCACAGGTATGACTCCTGCAAGATAAGATATCAAGAAACACTACCAAGTTAATAATTAGTCAACTTCAGAACTAATCCAGGTTACAATCTTCTTCAACTCCCTTAAGTCCCTAAATTATCAAATATTTTTAAAATCTAAGATTAACAGGACTCCCAACATACTAAGGTTGAATAAGGCACTAAAGCCAACATGTAAACAACTGAAAACAAGCAAGGGTTCCACCTATTCAGAGCTAAGGTCAATATTTACAAGCAGACACAGCAATGAAAAGAAGCTATGAGAATAATCAAAACCATGTGGAAAAGAGCGGTATTTAATTTCAAGAAACAGCTCCTCAGATTATCAAACATTAATAATTGTGAATGAGTCTATCGTGGAAATAGACTGGTGTGCAAAAACAGAACATAATTAATAAAGCAAAGATCCCTAAGGACACATTGAGAAAAAAGGTGTTGAAAAAATCTTTAGACACAGTATGTTTTGAACCAAAAACTAAATGGTTATGGAATTGCATTGTTATGCTGCCATCAGATAATTAAAAAAATCAACCAAGTTATTAAAAGGGTATTAATAAAGTTAAGAATTGCCCAAAAAAAAAAAATACTGTAAATAAAAGTCGAGTATTCACTAATCAGATCGATCGCTCCGTCACTGGTTGATCAGGCCAAAGACAAAACCATCAAACGTTCAGTCAATATCTCCCTACCAAGCTAGATTTATGAAGACCAAGTAGAGGAATGAAGCTTGTAATAGTGCACATCTTACTAGTTTCACTCCAACTAAAGAAAAGTTCAAAGAAAAGGTAATCAAAGAAATAACAGGTAGAACAGGGGTGAGAAGACCTTCTTTTTCCACACAAAGAAAAGGAAATAATCAACTAATTATCAATGGGTGTCTACAAATGACCATAACAGAGACCTATCGGTCCCCCAGAGTAGGAGAAATCATTCCACTGAAATCAACCAATATCACCTAGGAAAAAAACTATGACACTAATTACCGACTATACAACTACTGTATTCCTAACAAGTATCCTAAGTATTCCTAATAAGTATCTGCTTACACAATAAGACGAAACTATAGTAATACTCTGCTGATAATAACAGATAACAAGGATGTATGGGACTACAATTCAGAATCACGCCTCAAGATGATCACTGTACTAACAAGTCTCAAGGAAAATCGATTTCAAACACCTAAACAACCTAATAAGTGCTACGAGAAAATGGTCTATTTAAATAACAAGTAGTCAATAAATCGAATAAGGACAAATATGATAATAGCTGTACAATAAGGGCTAAGAAAAAAAATACGGAATAATCTCCTAAGTAATGATTGAATAAGATAGAAATAAAGATTACGTACTATTATTTATCGAAAATATAATATAGGTCACCAACTATTAATAGACTAATGTTAAATTGATAAGAGGATATATTATTCCTACAAACTAACTTGATTATTACGACAAAGTAGATTATTATTATTGGATATTATTACAAATAAGATGGTTAGTAACCTAATACAGTAGGCCAAGACAAGTAGAGAAACAATCTGAACTATTCACAGAATTATTAGCGACTCGTCATCATAATGACCGAATCAAAACAAATCAAGCGCAATGTGTGGTCACTGAACACACAGCTGGTTGTGAAAACACCTCACAACAATAAATTTTTAACCTACCGCAACAATGAGTGAGCGCTGTCAAAACACACTTCACACCCAAAACGACAGAACAAAGAGAACCATGACCCTTTGCTAACTACCAGCGTATCATTTGAAAAGATACACGTATCATCGGATACGAAACAATATTCCTTTCTCTTACCATATCGAATTCGCCTCACGAACAAATAACAATTTTCTATCAACATTATAACTACAGTCAACAGTCGTCGTTAGATTCTAATGAAATCACACAGTAAACAAAGTTGGATATCAGATAAAGAATTACGCGTATATTCTAACAGTTATCAAAATCCACAATGCTAATACGAAATTTCCATAGGGAAAAGACACAAGTAAGATAAAGAGGACAACGGAGTAATGTACAACATTAAAATACTCACATGTAAATTAGTGACACGACAAAATACCTATGAACCTAGTCACAATAAAGTATATTATGTCACAATAATCATTTCCTAGAACGTTGCTCAATAAGTTCACTGATTAAAACGTTTCAATTGCGATACGTGCGCCTTCTGAACAAAAATTCCGGTATCAGGATTGTGTAATGACACTGTCACAGGTGTTAGAAAATTTCTAATTTCGAACGGGCCGCAAAAGCGAGCAGATAATTTACTCATTATCTTATTGGCAGCATTAGACAAAATGTGTGTTCTTAATAAGACCAAATCACCTATTTTGAAAGGGACGGGAACTCGCCTTTTATTGTAGTATTTTTCTGCACGATTATGTGCTTTCAAGAGATTCTTCCGCGCCTGGCGCCAAAGTTGGACAGTTCCTGAGCTGACCTTATCTGGTAAAATCTCATCAATTTTCCAAGCATTGATTAACGGATGATTGGGAGCATGGCGAAACATAAGTGAAAAGGGGTACAACCAGTAGCCTCATGTTCAGATAAATTGAAAGCCAGACTCAACCAATCTAACGAATCACTCCATCTAGTTTGCGATTCAGAATGAAAAACTATTAGGGCGCTTTTTAGATTTCTGTTCACTCTTTCAGACATATTGGGAGCCGGGTAATATGGCGATGTAGTAACATGCTGAATGCCAAGTTGAAAGCAGAAATTTTTAAAAGAGGTAGAAGTAAAAACAGTAGCATTATCAGTGACCAAACTTTTAGGTACCGAAAAATTCAGAAAAATACTTTTCAGAGCTTTGATGACTGATTCAGCATTTCCCTTTCTGAGAGCTATTAACCAGCAAAATTTAGTGAAAGCATCCACACAGCATAGAATTTGAGTGTATCCCTGGGTAGACCTGACAAGAGGACCTACTAAATCACAGTAAAATCTTTCCAAAGGTTTAGTGACCACTTGTGAAGATAGAAAACCAAAATTATGTTGATTTGCAGGCTTGCTTCTTCCACATAAACTACAAGATTTCACTAACAACATGACGTCCTTTCTCACTCCAGGCCAATAAAATTTTTCTAGAATTTTATTAGTAGTCTTATAAATTCCTAAATGCCCACCAAGTATGGTTTCATGAAAATACTTGAAGATCAGAGGTATTAAAATCTTAGGAACAACCACCTTGTGTGTGTCGTTATTACGAGATTTGATAACCAGGACATCTTTACTTAGAGAATAAGGAAATTGGTCTTCATTATTAGATATTTTATCAATAATTTCCTTGCAAAACGGATCGTTTTTCTGATGGAATTGAATTTCCGAGAAAACAAGAGGAAAATCTGAGAGTTTCAAACTGTTAACCAAACAGAATAAAGAATCAAGGTCCTTTTCTTTAGAAGAAAAGTCAATCGGTTCCTCTTCGTCCTGATACATGCGTGACAAGCTGTCCGCGCATACATTCAATCGTCCAGGTACATGTGTTGTCTCAAATTGAAAAGATAATAACCTTAATACCCAACGACCGATTCGTCCGCCTTTAGGATTATTAAGAACCCACGATAAAGCTGAGTTATCAGTAAGTAATTTGAATTTAGTATGTTGCAAGTAGACTTTGAATCTTTCCATGCCGAAAATAGCGGCTAAACACTCTAATTCATAAGTACTATAACGAGTTTCATTAGGGGTCAATTTCTTAGAAGCAAAAGCAATAGGCTGAAGCACACCTTCAATATCTTGCGAAAGAACCGCAGCAATAGCAGTTGAACTAGCATCAGTTTGTAGAATAAACTGTTTTGAAAAGTCAGCTGTCCGCAATACAGGAGGACAGGTAATAGCTTTCTTAAGCTTGTGAAAAGACTCATCGTGAATTTCATTCCACTCAAATTTGGAATTCTTTTTTCTAAGCGCATTCAATGGTGCAGCAATTTCGGCGAACTTTGGGATGAATTTATGATAATACGCCACCATTCCTATAAATCGAGCTACTCCTTTCTGATTTTTAGGACGAGGAAATTCACGGATACATTTTGTTCGATTTGGGTCCACAGAAATACCTTTATCGCTAACAATATGTCCCAAAAATGAAATCTGTTTCTTAGCAAAGCAAGCCTTCTCAGGATTCACAGAAAATTGAGCTTCTCGTAATTTGGAAAGAACAATCTGAATATGATCTACATGATCTTCAAAAGTTTTTGAATATATGACAATATCATCCAAGTAATGAAAAATGAATTTGTATTTTTCTTTGTCAAACAATTGATCTAATACTACTGACAAAACTTGTGATCCAACTGCTAAACCAAATGGAACACGAGTAAAACGATATGTGGTGCGCATGGTACAAAAGGTAGTTAAGTCTCTACTATCTTCATGTAACGGTATTTGATAATAAGCCTGGTTCAGGTCCAAAACAGAGAAATATTTTGCCCCATTAAAGTAATGGAAACAGCCCTCAATATTGGGTAAAGGAACAGAATCCAGCGAGATGCGCTGATTCAAGAAACGATAATCAATTACCAATCTCCAATTATCACTATCAGTGTCATTTTTGTCACCCTTAGGGACTAGAAAACAGGGACTAGAATAATTAGAAATTGCCCGCTCTATAACTCCCTCTTCTAACATCTTTTTTACCTTTTTATCCACTATTTCCCTCTTGATTGGATTCAACTGGTAAGGAGGTCGCCTAACTGGTTCAGTTGATGTTAAACGAATCCTATATTCCATTAAGTTGGTCTTTCCTAACCTTTTGGATAGAACATCATCAAAATCGCTAAGCACTTTATTCAAAGTAGCTTGCTCTTGGGTGGACAGATCAGTATTAGAATCATCAATGCCTATTGAACCCAGGAGAGGTGAAGCTGACAACTTTTCTTCGTCTACAAAGTGAAATTTGAAATTGGGTTTGAAACCAAAGAAATAACGATTATTAAAGAGGTCGGGTACTAATTGAGAAAATTTTATGAAATCGCATCCCAATACAACAGGAAAAGCAAGCTTGGATGCTATCAAAAATTTGAAAATCCAAGTAAAGTTTTCTATTTTGATTTTCAAAACTACAGATTGATTCAAAACTAAAGGACTTTTATTTGCTGCCGTGCATACAATGTTTTCTTCAGCACAGTTCATTTGAGCTCCCTTAGCTAACAATAAATCAAGAACAGACTGAGAAATAATTGATTTGAATGCCCCTGAATCAATTAGAGCAGGAAATTCACAAGCCTCCAATCCTAACTGACACATAATAATTGGCATAGACTTTTTGAAAAGGCTTTGACTTTATTATAAGCAAAATGCCGTTTACTACCACGTTGGTTTCGTTTAGAGCGATAAGAAGCTATCCAGTGGGGGGATCTAGATTCATTTTTATCCATTCTATTAGATACAATTTTATTTGTTAAATTATTCTCGGACTTTCTTTTAGAAATAGAATTGACTAGTCAGGATTTCTTAGATTTACAATCACGTGAGTAATGACCTGGTTTTCTGCAAGTGTAGCAAGTTACTTCGCCCCTACCTTTTTTATTATTGGAGTCAGGTTTCCCAACATCTACTTTATTATTGTTTTGAAATTGTTTTGGCGCAGGCTTGACTCTACACATTCGTGCTATGTGACCTTGTAAACCACAATTAAAGCAAGTTTTGTCCCGGTTACCGAAATTTAATGAATTGGGCACATTACTATTATTTCTAGATCTCTCTATGTGTGTTCTCTCTTGATCAGCATAACTCATGTTTTGAGCTTGAACACTCATTTCATTGAGCTGCTGAAATGAAGTAGGTCTTCCATGAAATATTAGACGTGACCGTTCAGCAGGATTCAAACCAGAGCAAATAGTAGTAACTATCTCACATTCTGATAAATTCAAGCGAAGTAGAGCTGCTGCCTCTCTAATTGATACTATATAACTACTTAACGGCTCATTGGATAACTGTAAGCGATAAAATTGCTCTCTTTCAATAGCGGAAAGTAATCTTTGAGGTATAAAATATTTCAAAACTTCTCCATGGAATTGATCAAAACTACTATTAGTATTGATGGCAAATGTCAAACGATCACTTAGTGGGCCTAAAGCAAAAGGTTGTAAGATCTGGAACAACTGGGTATCTCCTACACCAAATTGACTCTGAATTTTCAAAGCTATTTTCAAGAATCTCAACAAAATTTCCACAACCAAACCATCAGTTACAGGAAGATCTTTTAATAGAAGCTCGATAGGGTTATGTAGTTTATTATATAGACTACCAAAGGAAGACAATACATTTTCTCCAACTAATCCGTCAGTTTGATTATTATGTGAAACCAAGGTCGAAACTACAGGGTTGCGGTGTGAAGAAACGGTCGTGACAATAGGATCGACTCGAGATGAACTTGTCATTACCGGCATGAAGTTTTGCGCGGGTGTTGGGATATGCAATGTCAAATTACGATTTTGAATACGTGAAGATGTCATACTCGCCTGCAAGTTGTACTGTGTATTTTCAGGCCTACCGGCAGGTAGAAAAGCAGGTGCCGTGAGTGCCTTAGTAGGGATTTCAGAGACAACGGCTTCCGTGTGAACAGGAGTGGACACAGCTGTCGAATACGGCACTGGAGAGCCCGTACGACTAACAGGTTGCCATTCCAACAAACGTGAATTCAAGGCACACAACTCATCCAAACATTGATTCAATTCTGAAATTAAAGTAGTATTATTTTCCCTTCTAGCATAAGTCATTAAATGAACAATCCTATTAGCACCATGAGAAATATTAGACAAACATTTGAGAAATAACTCCTTTCTACTCTCAGCCTCACCAAGATTGCCAAGATCAGCACACCAAGAATTAATCCATTCAATCACTTTAGCAATTTGAGCTAGCTCAATCCTAACTGAATCAGGGTTGTGATTTCTTCTATAAATTTGCCCTCTCCCTTCTACATGTTCTTTACGTAACTCCCTATATTTCTTTCTCAGATCGTCTACATTCAATTCCCCAAGCCTACCTGTATCTGATCCTAAAGTTTGTATTTCAAAAATTAATTCAGGTTTAATCAAATGATTTGGGTTAATAGCACGCGCTAACCAAGCTCTCGAACCGCTTGTAGCTAACCTCTCTTCAATTTCCTGTTTTACTATCCAAAAAACACCTGATGGAGACTCTGATTCTATCTGTCCCTGCCTATCACTCTCTTGAATTACTTCCTGATCAGAATTAGATGCCTTGTCCGCCATGATACGAAATTACTAAGTTTCGGAAAATTACCCCAAGAAATATTCAAAAGTCAAACAGATTAATAGCATCACTATACTATCTATATCAGTGAATAAGCTATTCATTAATGAAAATTTGAAAAGTGCAATTACAGAAATCAAACATGTCAAATCCACCATAGTTCATTCAGTGAACTGATTGAGTGGAATTCTTTCTTTTCCAAGTTCCAACCACAGCCAGAAGTTAGTCAAGTTCAAAAGTTAAAATAAGAATTTTAAATTCAAAATGGAAAAAAAACTTTCCAAAATAGCAGAGTGGCGCAGCTTTTGTTACGTATTTTAATTTAGTTTATACCTTTTTGAATAAATTTAGAAAATTACGCAACAAGAATAAAAGAGAAGTACTTGACCAACTACTTGCTAGGTGTAGAGGAAACTTGGAAATCAGAACGAAAATGCTAGAGAGAGAGAATCCTGGCTTTAATGACAATACTTTTAGTCATAGCAATACAGAAATGGTTGGCGGAGCTGACCACTGTTACACGCTCCCAAGTTACACTCCTTCTCAAACATGAGAAAAGACATATATCATAGTCAACATAACGTACCAAGATAACCTAAAAGAAAATGTTTTTCAGATATTAACATACATTTCAACTTGAACTCTTGTAAACTAAGGTGCAGTTTTATGGGAATAATTTATGTAAAAGAAGACTAGAGTAATCCTGAAAATAGAACGTTTGAAAGGACAAATTTTAGTCCATTAGAAATAAACATGACATTACCAACATTATATTCATTCAGAAGGAATCAAAATTTAAAAAGGTATTTAAGGCCAACCAGTCCAAAATGGCATAACGAAAACAAGGAGTCAAGCTCCTGAATTTACATGAGTTCAAAGCACAATTATTCAAATGTAAAAAGACAAAATTTGAGTTCTGGTGTTCCAGAGCGTTCCTTGAACTTCGATGTACCCTTCCCAATCTAAGACAGATTGCATGAGGGGTGATTGAAAAATCTTTGTGATTTCCATCCACACCAAAAGCAATCCCAAATGAAAGAGTTCGCAAATGATTTTCACTCGTCGCTCCAAGAATTCAATAGAAAATATTCTCCTACCTCAATGTTCATCCTATTACCCTTGTACCGACGGCTTAAGCATTTGTCACTCGCAACCACACTTAGGCGCGTACATCGCATAGACGTAAACGAATCGTAGCATCGTGTAGGCCTACGTACATAGGTCTCGACCGGAATACGTCACCAAGACACCAATAGTTCGAGATTTCGGGTCGTCTGATCGTGGAGACATCGAAACGCCGAGACGTCAAGTCGCCCCAATCGTTGACCGCATAATGCGGTTATTTGCCAACCAAAAATGTTGTCCGTGGCAAGAAATCTCTCTCTCTCTTCAGGTAAAATCAGGTAAGTTAATTATTACTATTACTTAATAGCACTTTATACTGAGCAGAGGGCTCCTCAAACAAGTCACCAAACTAACATCTTGAATCAAAAATGGCGGAAAACCTACGAAACTATAATTTATAGCGTCGTGAACCCGTATAGAGCAGAGAGAAGAGCAAAAGTGAAGCCTTCCTTTTCGAGCTACTCTGGTCCGTACAACAAAGTAACTAACATAATTATGAAAGAGCCCATCTCATTGGTCAACTAAGTAGAAGGCCAGTTTTCCTCCAATCAGAAAGCAATACCCATTGATGGTCAGTGCTGCCAGACCGATATTGGGACAAAAGGTTTCCCCATATTTTGCCAAATTGCAATAAATTTTCCCTCTTGGATTCTCACGCTCAGAATTTTCTCTCTCAACAAGTAAGTGAGATGGAGAATCGAGTTTATCGCAGCCAGGCTAATAATAGAATGGAAAATAAGCAAGTTGATTGTAATATAATAAAGCATGTTCATTAGCTAGACAACACAGACTTGAATTATGAGAAAGGAATGTAATGTGATTACCATTACACACCATGGCTCATGGTGCCAAGTAGCGATTCCACATCATTCTTATTCTCTACAGAAACAGCTTGACCCAAATTGATATGAGGAATGGGATTGAAACAGGGT
The DNA here is from genome assembly GCA_017141385.1 of Sogatella furcifera. Taxonomy (NCBI): domain Eukaryota; kingdom Metazoa; phylum Arthropoda; class Insecta; order Hemiptera; family Delphacidae; genus Sogatella; species Sogatella furcifera. Next base: position 35,250,666 of record CM029548.1, on the reverse strand, counting down.
CTTGCAGCCCATCCTCTTTTTTGAAGCTGCTGGAAGGTTTCATCTGGAGACTCAAAATGAAAATGTTCAGTAGCTTTCACCAGAACGGACAATGAATTAGCTGATCTTTAAATGAAAATTTGTTTTTTGATTTTAATGTGATCAACATTATTGAAACCAAAGTTGGGCCAAAGTTTTAAAGTCATACAAATGCCTGACAGACCCCAATTTCCGAACTTCTCCTGTTTCAGAATATATTTTATAGTACTCATCTTTGTTCTCAATAATGGGCCACTTCCTTAGAAGTTTTTCAACGTGCCAAAGACTCAATCAGCCGGAAGAAAACTATGCCCACAAACAGGAAAGGTTAGGTTGATTTCTTCAAGATTACTTAGAAAGTTGTGTAAAGCTGAGGAAATTTCAACAGAGCCATGTCCAGCTTCATCTTCTGACCACAAATGAAAAATAGGATTCCTTGTCTGAGGATCTACAATACAAAATACATAAAGACTTATTTGATACAAGTAAAAAGCTTCTCCTACAGATGCTTTAGGCAAAGGCTGTACCTGTTGTAAATCAAAACAAAATGTCAATTCACCATTTGTATTTTCTTTGCGTAAAAGTTTCCTGAAGGCTTTAGCTCTTTTTTATGAACACATTTTTGTATTATCAAGTCCTTGATTTTGTTTTCATCCTGGTCTTTGTCATCTTTTTTTCATTCCAACTGTATTTCACTGTCAATGCAATAGCAAAACTGTACTTCAGAAGCAGAATGTGGCAACTCCAAAAATGTGATTTTTCAGGACAGCTGAGTCAATTGATTCCATGAGAGTCTGTAACTTAATTTACCTTTCAGCCACAGATTTAATATTTTTTATCACACCCAAACATACCAGGTGCATAAAGTCAAGTGGTCTCTAACAACGTCAAATCCAGGTAAATCAATCAAAATGCTTCTACCTGTATAGAACTGCTTCTGAGCCTGACTTACAAAATTGGAGTGACTTCTTTTACACCCAGATTGAATAAAAAAACAAATTCTATTTTTACAAAATTTACCTTCATCCTTACATCTTGGGGAAGAGTAGTAGCCTGCGTGCCCCTTTGTTTGGAGAATAAAGGATTTTGCAAGAGCATCTTGAACAAATGCAACATGATTTATTATAATTTTTTCTGGTCAATCTCAACCCCACTTCTGATAAAAAATTTCAGCTCATCTACCAACTGTGCAAGGAAGTCATTTACATTGTTTGGTTTTTCTGATCCCTGAAATATTCCAATGACAAATACAGGTGAATTTGGTAATGATCTGATTTTGCCTAATTGTGGCCATAGCTGACTATTTGAACTTTTAGTTATTGGTAACCCATCTACTCCAATCATTAAATCAATACCATCAGGTAATGCTGGCTCATTTTTCAATGTTCATTTTTAATTCCTTCTGCCATTCCATTCACCATAAAACAACAAAATCATTCATTTGTCTTCAAATCAGGAATGGTTGTGGTCTTCTCTCCGTCCTCTTCATCACTGCTACTGGTATCTTGCTTGGTAGATGGATTTATGTCGAATTGGTGCTGGAAATTTGCTAAGGAAAAACTTTTATAATGTGAAATAACTTAATTAGGTCATTTTTTAAAAATTCTAATGCAAAACAGGTAGGAAATAGGCTATTTACATTGGTGTATTGTGTTGTATAATGTATTATTCTACGATGCATTTTATGATAATTGTACATTATAATTATTATATCATATAATTATAATGTAAATAAAAAACAAAAAAATCTTATCCAAGAGGATACTTGAATGATATGCTTCTTCCCCATTCTTTATTTTGCCCAAATCAGTAGTCTTGGAGTTGTCCTCACTGTCAGAATGAACATCATTCTAGCGGCAACAGACTGAAAATTACTGTCAAGGAAAATACTTCTGCTGTTGAGAGTGCAAATTCACTAATACAACCCTTTTTGGAACTCCACATTATTTAGCCAAAGCTAAAACAGTGTTATGAATACCAGATGGATGAAGCAAACACACCATATGAAAAAATGTTGGATGATTCTCAAGTTTACATTAATATCAATCAATAAAAATATAAATAAATAAGAAAACTTGTATAAAAGGATAATTGACTGATGTGTTTATTTTTCTCTGTTTATTAATTGTATTTCACCCAAATTGAAATGGAGACATGGCTTGCCACTTGGATCATTTTAGACAGCTCAGTTTCCTTGTTTGGAGAATGGTAGGTTCTCTTTATCCCAGGTGAGTTGGTGCACTTTCATTGTTCCAATAAACGTTTTCAGAGGTTCTGAAGGCAATACCTCAGATAGCAATATTCTGAAGGACATCAATTTCGGCGATTTTGGCAATTGTCACAGAAAAATAGTGGCTTCTTTACAATTTTTCTCAGAGCAGTTTCAAACTGCGTAAAGTTGGCAATATCTCCTCCTTTGGCGACTAAATTACTGGCCAATCTTTTAATATTTCCCCCAATACCATCAGCAATTCCTTGTGAACGGTGAGCACTGTTTGCAAACAACATGCATAATGGAAACTGCCTTCTTGTACAAAAAATGTTATTCTTCTTGAATGCAACCACCATAGGAGGTATCAGTACCAGTCCATCAAACAAAGTAGGTCTACTATACTTGTCAAACCTTACCAAAACACAAATTGGAAGGTCCTCTCTTGGATTACTGTCAGGTTTGTAAGTAATGTCAACTACAGTTCCTTGACTGCCGTTGCATAGACCAGCAGAGGTCCAAAGATTGAAACATAACATCACTTGGCAGCACAGTACAGAGTTTAAGCTTAACTTCTAAACCTTGCCATTCATCTGATGAAGCTGATTTAGCAGTTGCGTTGTTGTGGACAGCATTAATCTTTATCACAGGTTTCATGAGTTTAGCCAGTTTGTTGTCATTGTATGGGTTGATCTTTTTGTATCAAACAGCTTGATCAAAGTTTTTCTGAATGGCTGGATTATTTGTGATATCTAGTACGCAAAAAGTTATAATCTTCTTCCATTACTAATCCATTTGCAAAATTGTTCAACATGTCACGGAATATGTGTTGCACGTCACCACTTTGCTGCATTATAGTTTTCAATATGAGAACATAGTCAAATGTTTGATAACCAGCGTATCCTTGAATGCTCAGTTCTGATGTTCCTGGACCCAAATACATTGCATTGTCCATCACAGGTTGGAGTTGATTGAAATAGTCACCAAACATTAACAAATTATCTAAAAGGCCTGAAAAAGTTTTTCTAAGGAAAAACTTTTATAATGTGAAATAACTTAATTAGGTCATTTTTTAAAAATTCTAATGCAAAACAGGTAGGAAATAGGCTATTTACATTGGTGTATTGTGTTGTATAATGTATTATTCTACGATGCATTTTATGATAATTGTACATTATAATTATTATATCATATAATTATAATGTAAATAAAAAACAAAAAAATCTTATCCAAGAGGATACTTGAATGATATGCTTCTTCCCCATTCTTTATTTTGCCCAAATCAGTAGTCTTGGAGTTGTCCTCACTGTCAGAATGAACATCATTCTAGCGGCAACAGACTGAAAATTACTGTCAAGGAAAATACTTCTGCTGTTGAGAGTGCAAATTCACTAATACAACCCTTTTTGGAACTCCACATTATTTAGCCAAAGCTAAAACAGTGTTATGAATACCAGATGGATGAAGCAAACACACCATATGAAAAAATGTTGGATGATTCTCAAGTTTACATTAATATCAATCAATAAAAATATAAATAAATAAGAAAACTTGTATAAAAGGATAATTGACTGATGTGTTTATTTTTCTCTGTTTATTAATTGTATTTCACCCAAATTGAAATGGAGACATGGCTTGCCACTTGGATCATTTTAGACAGCTCAGTTTCCTTGTTTGGAGAATGGTAGGTTCTCTTTATCCCAGGTGAGTTGGTGCACTTTCATTGTTCCAATAAACGTTTTCAGAGGTTCTGAAGGCAATACCTCAGATAGCAATATTCTGAAGGACATCAATTTCGGCGATTTTGGCAATTGTCACAGAAAAATAGTGGCTTCTTTACAATTTTTCTCAGAGCAGTTTCAAACTGCGTAAAGTTGGCAATATCTCCTCCTTTGGCGACTAAATTACTGGCCAATCTTTTAATATTTCCCCCAATACCATCAGCAATTCCTTGTGAACGGTGAGCACTGTTTGCAAACAACATGCATAATGGAAACTGCCTTCTTGTACAAAAAATGTTATTCTTCTTGAATGCAACCACCATAGGAGGTATCAGTACCAGTCCATCAAACAAAGTAGGTCTACTATACTTGTCAAACCTTACCAAAACACAAATTGGAAGGTCCTCTCTTGGATTACTGTCAGGTTTGTAAGTAATGTCAACTACAGTTCCTTGACTGCCGTTGCATAGACCAGCAGAGGTCCAAAGATTGAAACATAACATCACTTGGCAGCCAGTACAGAGTTTAAGCTTAACTTCTAAACCTTGCCATTCATCTGATGAAGCTGATTTAGCAGTTGCGTTGTTGTGGACAGCATTAATCTTTATCACAGGTTTCATGAGTTTAGCCAGTTTGTTGTCATTGTATGGGTTGATCTTTTTGTATCAAACAGCTTGATCAAAGTTTTTCTGAATGGCTGGATTATTTGTGATATCTAGTACGCAAAAAGTTATAATCTTCTTCCATTACTAATCCATTTGCAAAATTGTTCAACATGTCACGGAATATGTGTTGCACGTCACCACTTTGCTGCATTATAGTTTTCAATATGAGAAACATAGTCAAATGTTTGATAACCAGCGTATCCTTGAATGCTCAGTTCTGATGTTCCTGGACCCAAATACATTGCATTGTCCATCACAGGTTGGAGTTGATTGAAATAGTCACCAAACATTAACAAATTATCTAAAAGGCCCTGAAAAAAGTTTTTCTAAGGAAAAACTTTTATAATGTGAAATAACTTAATTAGGTCATTTTTTAAAAATTCTAATGCAAAACAGGTAGGAAATAGGCTATTTACATTGGTGTATTGTGTTGTATAATGTATTATTCTACGATGCATTTTATGATAATTGTACATTATAATTATTATATCATATAATTATAATGTAAATAAAAAAAAAAAATCTTATCCAAGAGGATACTTGAATGATATGCTTCTTCCCCATTCTTTATTTTGCCCAAATCAGTAGTCTTGGAGTTGTCCTCACTGTCAGAATGAACATCATTCTAGCGGCAACAGACTGAAAATTACTGTCAAGGAAAATACTTCTGCTGTTGAGAGTGCAAATTCACTAATACAACCCTTTTTGGAACTCCACATTATTTAGCCAAAGCTAAAACAGTGTTATGAATACCAGATGGATGAAGCAAACACACCATATGAAAAAATGTTGGATGATTCTCAAGTTTACATTAATATCAATCAATAAAAATATAAATAAATAAGAAAACTTGTAGCCACAGGGGTAACTGGACCCCATCCAGAGCCAAATACCAAAACAAAGCTAGAGTTTTGAATTTATTCAATGTTTTGTACAATATTATTTCAATGATAGAAAATCAGCTGATATCGCCTAACGTACTCACGCATCTCTTGCCATTACTCAGCTGTCTGAAATGAAACTGAAACCTCAACTAGCTGCTGCTGAGAAAAATGAATGCAGCAAATATTTGCGCACCAGCTGATTTTCTATCATAAAAATTAAAAGGATAATTGACTGATGTGTTTATTTTTCTCTGTTTATTAATTGTATTTCACCCAAATTGAAATGGAGACATGGCTTGCCACTTGGATCATTTTAGACAGCTCAGTTTCCTTGTTTGGAGAATGGTAGGTTCTCTTTATCCCAGGTGAGTTGGTGCACTTTCATTGTTCCAATAAACGTTTTCAGAGGTTCTGAAGGCAATACCTCAGATAGCAATATTCTGAAGGACATCAATTTCGGCGATTTTGGCAATTGTCACAGAAAAATAGTGGCTTCTTTACAATTTTTCTCAGAGCAGTTTCAAACTGCGTAAAGTTGGCAATATCTCCTCCTTTGGCGACTAAATTACTGGCCAATCTTTTAATATTTCCCCCAATACCATCAGCAATTCCTTGTGAACGGTGAGCACTGTTTGCAAACAACATGCATAATGGAAACTGCCTTCTTGTACAAAAAATGTTATTCTTCTTGAATGCAACCACCATAGGAGGTATCAGTACCAGTCCATCAAACAAAGTAGGTCTACTATACTTGTCAAACCTTACCAAAACACAAATTGGAAGGTCCTCTCTTGGATTACTGTCAGGTTTGTAAGTAATGTCAACTACAGTTCCTTGACTGCCGTTGCATAGACCAGCAGAGGTCCAAAGATTGAAACATAACATCACTTGGCAGCCAGTACAGAGTTTAAGCTTAACTTTAAACCTTGCCATTCATCTGATGAAGCTGATTTAGCAGTTGCGTTGTTGTGGACAGCATTAATCTTTATCACAGGTTTCATGAGTTTAGCCAGTTTGTTGTCATTGTATGGGTTGATCTTTTTGTATCAAACAGCTTGATCAAAGTTTTTCTGAATGGCTGGATTATTTGTGATATCTAGTACGCAAAAAGTTATAATCTTCTTCCATTACTAATCCATTTGCAAAATTGTTCAACATGTCACGGAATATGTGTTGCACGTCACCACTTTGCTGCATTATAGTTTTCAATATGAGAACATAGTCAAATGTTTGATAACCAGCGTATCCTTGAATGCTCAGTTCTGATGTTCCTGGACCCAAATACATTGCATTGTCCATCACAGGTTGGAGTTGATTGAAATAGTCACCAAACATTAACAAATTATCTAAAAGGCCCTGAAAAAAGTTTTTCTAAGGAAAAACTTTTATAATGTGAAATAACTTAATTAGGTCATTTTTTAAAAATTCTAATGCAAAACAGGTAGGAAATAGGCTATTTACATTGGTGTATTGTGTTGTATAATGTATTATTCTACGATGCATTTTATGATAATTGTACATTATAATTATTATATCATATAATTATAATGTAAATAAAAAACAAAAAAATCTTATCCAAGAGGATACTTGAATGATATGCTTCTTCCCCATTCTTTATTTTGCCCAAATCAGTAGTCTTGGAGTTGTCCTCACTGTCAGAATGAACATCATTCTAGCGGCAACAGACTGAAAATTACTGTCAAGGAAAATACTTCTGCTGTTGAGAGTGCAAATTCACTAATACAACCCTTTTTGGAACTCCACATTATTTAGCCAAAGCTAAAACAGTGTTATGAATACCAGATGGATGAAGCAAACACACCATATGAAAAAATGTTGGATGATTCTCAAGTTTACATTAATATCAATCAATAAAAATATAAATAAATAAGAAAACTTGTATAAAAGGATAATTGACTGATGTGTTTATTTTTCTCTGTTTATTAATTGTATTTCACCCAAATTGAAATGGAGACATGGCTTGCCACTTGGATCATTTTAGACAGCTCAGTTTCCTTGTTTGGAGAATGGTAGGTTCTCTTTATCCCAGGTGAGTTGGTGCACTTTCATTGTTCCAATAAACGTTTTCAGAGGTTCTGAAGGCAATACCTCAGATAGCAATATTCTGAAGGACATCAATTTCGGCGATTTTGGCAATTGTCACAGAAAAATAGTGGCTTCTTTACAATTTTTCTCAGAGCAGTTTCAAACTGCGTAAAGTTGGCAATATCTCCTCCTTTGGCGACTAAATTACTGGCCAATCTTTTAATATTTCCCCCAATACCATCAGCAATTCCTTGTGAACGGTGAGCACTGTTTGCAAACAACATGCATAATGGAAACTGCCTTCTTGTACAAAAAATGTTATTCTTCTTGAATGCAACCACCATAGGAGGTATCAGTACCAGTCCATCAAACAAAGTAGGTCTACTATACTTGTCAAACCTTACCAAAACACAAATTGGAAGGTCCTCTCTTGGATTACTGTCAGGTTTGTAAGTAATGTCAACTACAGTTCCTTGACTGCCGTTGCATAGACCAGCAGAGGTCCAAAGATTGAAACATAACATCACTTGGCAGCCAGTACAGAGTTTAAGCTTAACTTCTAAACCTTGCCATTCATCTGATGAAGCTGATTTAGCAGTTGCGTTGTTGTGGACAGCATTAATCTTTATCACAGGTTTCATGAGTTTAGCCAGTTTGTTGTCATTGTATGGGTTGATCTTTTTGTATCAAACAGCTTGATCAAAGTTTTTCTGAATGGCTGGATTATTTGTGATATCTAGTACGCAAAAAGTTATAATCTTCTTCCATTACTAATCCATTTGCAAAATTGTTCAACATGTCACGGAATATGTGTTGCACGTCACCACTTTGCTGCATTATAGTTTTCAATATGAGAACATAGTCAAATGTTTGATAACCAGCGTATCCTTGAATGCTCAGTTCTGATGTTCCTGGACCCAAATACATTGCATTGTCCATCACAGGTTGGAGTTGATTGAAATAGTCACCAAACATTAACAAATTATCTAAAAGGCCCCTGAAAAAAGTTTTTCTAAGGAAAAACTTTTATAATGTGAAATAACTTAATTAGGTCATTTTTTAAAAATTCTAATGCAAAACAGGTAGGAAATAGGCTATTTACATTGGTGTATTGTGTTGTATAATGTATTATTCTACGATGCATTTTATGATAATTGTACATTATAATTATTATATCATATAATTATAATGTAAATAAAAAACAAAAAAATCTTATCCAAGAGGATACTTGAATGATATGCTTCTTCCCCATTCTTTATTTTGCCCAAATCAGTAGTCTTGGAGTTGTCCTCACTGTCAGAATGAACATCATTCTAGCGGCAACAGACTGAAAATTACTGTCAAGGAAAATACTTCTGCTGTTGAGAGTGCAAATTCACTAATACAACCCTTTTTGGAACTCCACATTATTTAGCCAAAGCTAAAACAGTGTTATGAATACCAGATGGATGAAGCAAACACACCATATGAAAAAATGTTGGATGATTCTCAAGTTTACATTAATATCAATCAATAAAAATATAAATAAATAAGAAAACTTGTATAAAAGGATAATTGACTGATGTGTTTATTTTTCTCTGTTTATTAATTGTATTTCACCCAAATTGAAATGGAGACATGGCTTGCCACTTGGATCATTTTAGACAGCTCAGTTTCCTTGTTTGGAGAATGGTAGGTTCTCTTTATCCCAGGTGAGTTGGTGCACTTTCATTGTTCCAATAAACGTTTTCAGAGGTTCTGAAGGCAATACCTCAGATAGCAATATTCTGAAGGACATCAATTTCGGCGATTTTGGCAATTGTCACAGAAAAATAGTGGCTTCTTTACAATTTTTCTCAGAGCAGTTTCAAACTGCGTAAAGTTGGCAATATCTCCTCCTTTGGCGACTAAATTACTGGCCAATCTTTTAATATTTCCCCCAATACCATCAGCAATTCCTTGTGAACGGTGAGCACTGTTTGCAAACAACATGCATAATGGAAACTGCCTTCTTGTACAAAAAATGTTATTCTTCTTGAATGCAACCACCATAGGAGGTATCAGTACCAGTCCATCAAACAAAGTAGGTCTACTATACTTGTCAAACCTTACCAAAACACAAATTGGAAGGTCCTCTCTTGGATTACTGTCAGGTTTGTAAGTAATGTCAACTACAGTTCCTTGACTGCCGTTGCATAGACCAGCAGAGGTCCAAAGATTGAAACATAACATCACTTGGCAGCCAGTACAGAGTTTAAGCTTAACTTCTAAACCTTGCCATTCATCTGATGAAGCTGATTTAGCAGTTGCGTTGTTGTGGACAGCATTAATCTTTATCACAGGTTTCATGAGTTTAGCCAGTTTGTTGTCATTGTATGGGTTGATCTTTTTGTATCAAACAGCTTGATCAAAGTTTTTCTGAATGGCTGGATTATTTGTGATATCTAGTACGCAAAAAGTTATAATCTTCTTCCATTACTAATCCATTTGCAAAATTGTTCAACATGTCACGGAATATGTGTTGCACGTCACCACTTTGCTGCATTATAGTTTTCAATATGAGAACATAGTCAAATGTTTGATAACCAGCGTATCCTTGAATGCTCAGTTCTGATGTTCCTGGACCCAAATACATTGCATTGTCCATCACAGGTTGGAGTTGATTGAAATAGTCACCAAACATTAACAAATTATCTAAAAGGCCCCTGAAAAAGTTTTTCTAAGGAAAAACTTTTATAATGTGAAATAACTTAATTAGGTCATTTTTTAAAAATTCTAATGCAAAACAGGTAGGAAATAGGCTATTTACATTGGTGTATTGTGTTGTATAATGTATTATTCTACGATGCATTTTATGATAATTGTACATTATAATTATTATATCATATAATTATAATGTAAATAAAAAACAAAAAAATCTTATCCAAGAGGATACTTGAATGATATGCTTCTTCCCCATTCTTTATTTTGCCCAAATCAGTAGTCTTGGAGTTGTCCTCACTGTCAGAATGAACATCATTCTAGCGGCAACAGACTGAAAATTACTGTCAAGGAAAATACTTCTGCTGTTGAGAGTGCAAATTCACTAATACAACCCTTTTTGGAACTCCACATTATTTAGCCAAAGCTAAAACAGTGTTATGAATACCAGATGGATGAAGCAAACACACCATATGAAAAAATGTTGGATGATTCTCAAGTTTACATTAATATCAATCAATAAAAATATAAATAAATAAGAAAACTTGTATAAAAGGATAATTGACTGATGTGTTTATTTTTCTCTGTTTATTAATTGTATTTCACCCAAATTGAAATGGAGACATGGCTTGCCACTTGGATCATTTTAGACAGCTCAGTTTCCTTGTTTGGAGAATGGTAGGTTCTCTTTATCCCAGGTGAGTTGGTGCACTTTCATTGTTCCAATAAACGTTTTCAGAGGTTCTGAAGGCAATACCTCAGATAGCAATATTCTGAAGGACATCAATTTCGGCGATTTTGGCAATTGTCACAGAAAAATAGTGGCTTCTTTACAATTTTTCTCAGAGCAGTTTCAAACTGCGTAAAGTTGGCAATATCTCCTCCTTTGGCGACTAAATTACTGGCCAATCTTTTAATATTTCCCCCAATACCATCAGCAATTCCTTGTGAACGGTGAGCACTGTTTGCAAACAACATGCATAATGGAAACTGCCTTCTTGTACAAAAAATGTTATTCTTCTTGAATGCAACCACCATAGGAGGTATCAGTACCAGTCCATCAAACAAAGTAGGTCTACTATACTTGTCAAACCTTACCAAAACACAAATTGGAAGGTCCTCTCTTGGATTACTGTCAGGTTTGTAAGTAATGTCAACTACAGTTCCTTGACTGCCGTTGCATAGACCAGCAGAGGTCCAAAGATTGAAACATAACATCACTTGGCAGCCAGTACAGAGTTTAAGCTTAACTTCTAAACCTTGCCATTCATCTGATGAAGCTGATTTAGCAGTTGCGTTGTTGTGGACAGCATTAATCTTTATCACAGGTTTCATGAGTTTAGCCAGTTTGTTGTCATTGTATGGGTTGATCTTTTTGTATCAAACAGCTTGATCAAAGTTTTTCTGAATGGCTGGATTATTTGTGATATCTAGTACGCAAAAAGTTATAATCTTCTTCCATTACTAATCCATTTGCAAAATTGTTCAACATGTCACGGAATATGTGTTGCACGTCACCACTTTGCTGCATTATAGTTTTCAATATGAGAACATAGTCAAATGTTTGATAACCAGCGTATCCTTGAATGCTCAGTTCTGATGTTCCTGGACCCAAATACATTGCATTGTCCATCACAGGTTGGAGTTGATTGAAATAGTCACCAAACATTAACAAATTATCTAAAAGGCCCTGAAAAAGTTTTTCTAAGGAAAAACTTTTATAATGTGAAATAACTTAATTAGGTCATTTTTTAAAAATTCTAATGCAAAACAGGTAGGAAATAGGCTATTTACATTGGTGTATTGTGTTGTATAATGTATTATTCTACGATGCATTTTATGATAATTGTACATTATAATTATTATATCATATAATTATAATGTAAATAAAAAACAAAAAAATCTTATCCAAGAGGATACTTGAATGATATGCTTCTTCCCCATTCTTTATTTTGCCCAAATCAGTAGTCTTGGAGTTGTCCTCACTGTCAGAATGAACATCATTCTAGCGGCAACAGACTGAAAATTACTGTCAAGGAAAATACTTCTGCTGTTGAGAGTGCAAATTCACTAATACAACCCTTTTTGGAACTCCACATTATTTAGCCAAAGCTAAAACAGTGTTATGAATACCAGATGGATGAAGCAAACACACCATATGAAAAAATGTTGGATGATTCTCAAGTTTACATTAATATCAATCAATAAAAATATAAATAAATAAGAAAACTTGTATAAAAGGATAATTGACTGATGTGTTTATTTTTCTCTGTTTATTAATTGTATTTCACCCAAATTGAAATGGAGACATGGCTTGCCACTTGGATCATTTTAGACAGCTCAGTTTCCTTGTTTGGAGAATGGTAGGTTCTCTTTATCCCAGGTGAGTTGGTGCACTTTCATTGTTCCAATAAACGTTTTCAGAGGTTCTGAAGGCAATACCTCAGATAGCAATATTCTGAAGGACATCAATTTCGGCGATTTTGGCAATTGTCACAGAAAAATAGTGGCTTCTTTACAATTTTTCTCAGAGCAGTTTCAAACTGCGTAAAGTTGGCAATATCTCCTCCTTTGGCGACTAAATTACTGGCCAATCTTTTAATATTTCCCCCAATACCATCAGCAATTCCTTGTGAACGGTGAGCACTGTTTGCAAACAACATGCATAATGGAAACTGCCTTCTTGTACAAAAAATGTTATTCTTCTTGAATGCAACCACCATAGGAGGTATCAGTACCAGTCCATCAAACAAAGTAGGTCTACTATACTTGTCAAACCTTACCAAAACACAAATTGGAAGGTCCTCTCTTGGATTACTGTCAGGTTTGTAAGTAATGTCAACTACAGTTCCTTGACTGCCGTTGCATAGACCAGCAGAGGTCCAAAGATTGAAACATAACATCACTTGGCAGCCAGTACAGAGTTTAAGCTTAACTTCTAAACCTTGCCATTCATCTGATGAAGCTGATTTAGCAGTTGCGTTGTTGTGGACAGCATTAATCTTTATCACAGGTTTCATGAGTTTAGCCAGTTTGTTGTCATTGTATGGGTTGATCTTTTTGTATCAAACAGCTTGATCAAAGTTTTTCTGAATGGCTGGATTATTTGTGATATCTAGTACGCAAAAAGTTATAATCTTCTTCCATTACTAATCCATTTGCAAAATTGTTCAACATGTCACGGAATATGTGTTGCACGTCACCACTTTGCTGCATTATAGTTTTCAATATGAGAACATAGTCAAATGTTTGATAACCAGCGTATCCTTGAATGCTCAGTTCTGATGTTCCTGGACCCAAATACATTGCATTGTCCATCACAGGTTGGAGTTGATTGAAATAGTCACCAAACATTAACAAATTATCTAAAAGGCCCCTGAAAAAGTTTTTCTAAGGAAAAACTTTTATAATGTGAAATAACTTAATTAGGTCATTTTTTAAAAATTCTAATGCAAAACAGGTAGGAAATAGGCTATTTACATTGGTGTATTGTGTTGTATAATGTATTATTCTACGATGCATTTTATGATAATTGTACATTATAATTATTATATCATATAATTATAATGTAAATAAAAAACAAAAAAATCTTATCCAAGAGGATACTTGAATGATATGCTTCTTCCCCATTCTTTATTTTGCCCAAATCAGTAGTCTTGGAGTTGTCCTCACTGTCAGAATGAACATCATTCTAGCGGCAACAGACTGAAAATTACTGTCAAGGAAAATACTTCTGCTGTTGAGAGTGCAAATTCACTAATACAACCCTTTTTGGAACTCCACATTATTTAGCCAAAGCTAAAACAGTGTTATGAATACCAGATGGATGAAGCAAACACACCATATGAAAAAATGTTGGATGATTCTCAAGTTTACATTAATATCAATCAATAAAAATATAAATAAATAAGAAAACTTGTATAAAAGGATAATTGACTGATGTGTTTCTTTTTCTCTGTTTATTAATTGTATTTCACCCAAATTGAAATGGAGACATGGCTTGCCACTTGGAACATTTTAGACAGCTCAGTTTCCTTGTTTGGAGAATGGTAGGTTCTCTTTATCCCAGGTGAGTTGGTGCACTTTCATTGTTCCAATAAACGTTTTCAGAGGTTCTGAAGGCAATACCTCAGATAGCAATATTCTGAAGGACATCAATTTCGGCGATTTTGGCAATTGTCACAGAAAAATAGTGGCTTCTTTACAATTTTTCTCAGAGCAGTTTCAAACTGCGTAAAGTTGGCAATATCTCCTCCTTTGGCGACTAAATTACTGGCCAATCTTTTAATATTTCCCCCAATACCATCAGCAATTCCTTGTGAACGGTGAGCACTGTTTGCAAACAACATGCATAATGGAAACTGCCTTCTTGTACAAAAAACGTTATTCTTCTTGAATGCAACCACCATAGGAGGTATCAGTACCAGTCCATCAAACAAAGTAGGTCTACTATACTTGTCAAACCTTACCAAAACACAAATTGGAAGGTCCTCTCTTGGATTACTGTCAGGTTTGTAAGTAATGTCAACTACAGTTCCTTGACTGCCGTTGCATAGACCAGCAGAGGTCCAAAGATTGAAACATAACATCACTTGGCAGCCAGTACAGAGTTTAAGCTTAACTTCTAAACCTTGCCATTCATCTGATGAAGCTGATTTAGCAGTTGCGTTGTTGTGGACAGCATTAATCTTTATCACAGGTTTCATGAGTTTAGCCAGTTTGTTGTCATTGTATGGGTTGATCTTTTTGTATCAAACAGCTTGATCAAAGTTTTTCTGAATGGCTGGATTATTTGTGATATCTAGTACGCAAAAAGTTATAATCTTCTTCCATTACTAATCCATTTGCAAAATTGTTCAACATGTCACGGAATATGTGTTGCACGTCACCACTTTGCTGCATTATAGTTTTCAATATGAGAACATAGTCAAATGTTTGATAACCAGCGTATCCTTGAATGCTCAGTTCTGATGTTCCTGGACCCAAATACATTGCATTGTCCATCACAGGTTGGAGTTGATTGAAATAGTCACCAAACATTAACAAATTATCTAAAAGGCCCCTGAAATTTTTTGGTATTTGCTTGATCTCAAGCAAAATGTACATGGACATGCTGATCATGGAGATCTCAATACAAATGACTTTTACTCTTGACCATCACATTTCCTCTTGAAGATCACATTCAGCCTCACCCTCCAGCATCTTGAAGTGTTGACTAACATGTATCTTTAGAGCTATATGAATTGTGCAACCACCAATGTTAATGGCGGCCATGCCTGTTGGAGCAAGAACTAGCATTAAATTCCAACAAAGTACTTTGAAATAAAAGTTAAAATAAATTGATTAATTTGATCAATAATGAAAATACAATTTCAATTGAATATATGATCAAGATGCACACAAGACTCAATAATGTTATAAAAAATCATTGAACAATTAAAACCATATAGAGAACTTTTCAATTCAATTCAATTCAATTTATTTATTCCAAATAAGCAAAACATGGTACATAATAAATGACAATATATATGGAATAGTTATTTCCCTGCATGGACTACTGATCTGTGAGCGGGGAAAGAGTCCACATCTACAGGCGGTAATAATGTTGTAAACAATAAAAATACCTAATAAGTTAATATAAGGTAAGTAATAAAAATAAATACAAATTGAAATTAATCAAAAATTAATTGAGACATAAAAATTTCACAAAACAAGTATCAGATTCAGAATACTTCATCTTTTACCAGACTATGAAATGACTATTGAATTAGCAACCAGAACAGCAATCTAAAAAATAACGAGGGAAAAAAAATTCGAAGAGGGACATGGAGGACTTGGACCACGAGCTCACAACCACCGCAATGAGTGTATATGATGAATTGAAGAAATAATTTTGATTTGATTTGATAAAGAAAAGTTGGTTTACATTTTTTTTTTGTGTCACCTATATGGCAATTTCAGCAGGGCTGCAGCGGCTACCCGGCCAATTGAGCGGAGCCAGATACTCACTCTCTTTTTATAGGCTGCAGCACCAAGTTCCTCTGCATCTAAGATTGTTTGCGGTAGGATACAATATATCAGATGAGCAAGTAGGAAGGGGTTACTATTCAAGGACGTTAGGGTTGATCTGGGAAGGTGATAACAGTAATTGATTCGGTGTCTGGTTGGGTAATCGTGCTGTAAATTTGTAAAGATATTAGTTTTATTTGCTTTTATAAATGTGAGAAAAGTTTTTAGGTGAAGCTGGCGGATATCCAGAACCTGGAAATCGGAATAGAGCTGGTCTGATGGATATCTGACAGGTTTCTTCAAAATGAGTTTGATGAGCGCTCTTTGAGTGACAGCTAGAGGCTCAAGCACGGCGGCCAAAGCACCGCCCCATGTCACTATACCGTATTGGAGCAGTGACTGCACATATGCAAAATACACACTCCTGCACTGATCCACAGCCAGCACCCAAGCAAGCTGTGAGAAGGCATACAATAATTTCCTTAACCTCCGTTTAACATTGATAATGTGTGGGGACCAACTCAGTTTGTGATCGATTGTTACTCCCAAGTAGCAGTACTGTTCCACTCGCTCAACCTTGTCACAGTCGCAGGCGGCCGACCGCAGATCACCACAGGAGTGTATTGCAAGTCTTCTCATGCCCGGATCACCCTCCCGTCTGAAGAAAATTGGCAGACACTTAGTCTTACCAACATTCAGGGATAGTGTGTTTTGATCGAACCATCTTTTAATTTTATATAGGTCTAAGGAGGCCTGATCATAAGCTTCGTCCCAGGTATTACCAGGCAACACTATGACTGTGTCATCGGCAAAAAGTATTAGTCTCCCTTTAATATTCACTTTAGTTATGTTATTTATGTAGATAGAGATCTCTACATAGCACACAAAGTATCCAATACATATCAAGTACATATCAATGTAACCCTTGAAGTATGTATTACAAAATATGTACCTCAAACGTATCTGATACATGTTATTTGAGGCAGGGTTGATACATATCTCCCAATACTTTCCAATACATATCTGATACCTATCCGCTAAACCTACCCACAATGCATTAGTAACTGCGCCTCTGCTTGTGTTCTCTTTCTGAACTGAAATTTTCTGTTGTGAGAAGTG
The DNA here is from genome assembly GCA_017141385.1 of Sogatella furcifera. Lineage (NCBI taxonomy): Eukaryota > Metazoa > Arthropoda > Insecta > Hemiptera > Delphacidae > Sogatella > Sogatella furcifera. The sequence goes on along the minus strand of CM029548.1, from coordinate 35,233,316 downwards.
ATGAAATGTAAGCTGATGTGATTGAGTAGACAAAACCAGAATAGGACTTTTAAAATGATGAAAAGTGTTCATTTTAATGTAATATTATAATATATTACTTATTATATAAATCTGTGTTTCATTTACCAATTGATTCAAATCTGATCCAATGCTAAAGTTGATTGTGTAGGCTATTGATTGCATTCAGTATTTTGAGGTTAAGTAAGTTATATTTCTTATGCATCTTTTTATGTCTTTCCAATGGGATTAACTGGATTATTATGATTTTATTCCAACAATTACAAATATCAATATTATCATTTGATAATATTTATATCATTGATCAACAAAGTATTTTGGCAATTCTTTTTTGTTAGTTACATATTAGATATATATACAAGACATGAGGGTGATACATATTGGATACGTATAATCAATACCTAAATAATATGTATCTCAAAAGCGGACATTTTCACGTATCAGATACGTATCAGATAGGTACTAGATACGTAAATTTACGTATCCAATACATACTGTAAGTATTGATGGAACATATCTAATATGTATCTGATATGTTCATGTGCTATGTGGGGAATAGTAGGGGGCCCAGGGAACTGCCCTGAACCACGCCATAATCAATGCTTTTCAAATCACTTTTTGTATTGTTGATAGATACAAACTGCGACCTATTTTCCAAGTAATCAATAAACCATTCCAGGGATACTATACCAGCATGCCGGAGTTTCACTATCAACTTTCGCCTATCAATAGAGTCGAAGGCCTTTGCCAAGTTGAGAAATGTTACTATCACTCGTTTTTTGTTACCAATTTCTCCACTTATGTGTCTTATTAATTCAAAAAGCGCGTGTGAAGTGTTCCTGTCTTGTCTGAAGCCAAATTGAGAATCGGAAATAATTTTCACACGTTCAAGGTAATTAGTAAGTTGATTTTTAACACATTTTTCAATTAATTTTGACACCGCTCAAAGCAAGGAGATTGGACGGAAATTTGTGATAACATTTTTCGGACCGGTCTTAAATATAGGAACAACTTTGGCTATTTTACATATATTTGGAAATCTACCCGTAGTTAAACTAAGATTTATTATGTGAAGAAGAGGAACCTGTAGGGTGTGAATGCTGTTTTTAATTAATTTGGCGGGTATTCCGTCCCATCCAGGAGCTGAGCCTCCTTTCACACTTGCCACGACCGCTAGAAGCTCGTTGTGGGTGACGGTACGGAGAGTAAAGACAGCGTCCATGGCATGGTCGGCGTCGTCCACCTCGGGTGGACCTGATGGCCGCAGTGCCCCAGCCAACCGCGAGCCAACTGAGGCAAAGTACTCATTGAAGTCATCACCTATTTGTTTAATTTCTGCGGAAGAGGCCTCGCCGCCGCGCTCACAGAACGCCTGCAGCGGAAATTTAGGCTTGCCCGTGCATCGACCAGCCACCTCATTAACAACATTCCAGAATTTTCTGGGGTCTCCCCCAGCTTCACCCAATTTATTTTTGTAATAATTGTACTTAGCACGCTTAATAGCAGCCTTAAGTGTATTCCTAAATCTAATGAATTTTTTACTAAGTTGAAGGTTGTAAGGATTTCTCCTGACCTCTCTACTCAACCTGTCACGACGACGAATTGATTGTAGGAGGCCTGAGCTTATCCATGGTTCAATTTTTTTGATTTAGCACACTGTCTTTCGGATGTAGTGAACTGGTTCAAATTTCGCCACAGAATTTCATTAAAACTCTCAGCAGCCTCATCAACATCAGCCGCATCGAGCACCCGTCTCCAACTCTCCACTTTTAAAGCTTCATCGATCTCAGGCCAGTTAACAGTCTTGGAATATTAGATGTCACTGTTTCTTCTCGGTTCTCTTAATAAATTATTCTCTACTTCTAATCCAATTACAAAATAGTCGGTAATATTAGTTTGAAAAATGAAAGAGCATGCATTGAAATGAAACGGTAATTTGATAAAAAAGTGGTCTATGCATGTATTGCTATTGGGGCGCGTTATGCGATCTATGCAGGATATATAACCACATTCATATAACATATCCAGATAACGCTCCTCTTGCGAGTTTATAGGGTGAGTAGGTTATGAGTAGGGTGAAGGATATCGCAATTTATATCGCCAGCTATGATTTTAAGATATGAATGGTTAGTGTCGGTATGAAGCAAATTCATCAAACTATCTATAAAATGTGGAAGAGATGAAGACGGGCTACGATAGATACAGAGAAGTTGACAAGGTGTATTGGACCAGATAAAATTCAAGGTTAAGCTCGTTGCCAGCCCACCAATTGATAACTGATTACAGGTAACGGAAGATAAGCTGTCATCCACGTACACAACTATGCCATCACATTGGTTTAACCCATTGTGACTTCGAAAAAGGTGATAACCGTCAATATTCATGAGCTCACTATCCTCGTCCAACCATGCCTCGGTTAAAATTATAACATTAAATTTAGTTTCAATTCCCTGCCACAAAATAAGAAATTCATCAAAATTTTTATTGTAGCTACGAATATTAAGATGAAGCACTCTGAATCCAACACAATCTATTACTTCAATGTTACGCTGTGATCTGTCATTGAGATCGTCAATATTAGCAAATTCGGAACATTGTATCAAGACTTCGTCTTGATAGTTATTATTCATGGTAAAATTAAGCGCATCATCCAGCCCGATTAAAGAGTGCACATTGAACGGATATTTTACACAGTGAGAATAGAGTAGAACTGATTGAACATAATACATAATGTTAAAGTAACGGTATTCATTGATGAAGAGTTTTGCTATACAAACAAGAACTGTATTTTTCCCTTTATGTAGGTATAGTCTGTCCAAGCAAAGAAGAGTCCCCGGCAAGACGAGAAAACGACCCCAGCCCGGCCAATACCGGCCCAAAAATCATCGATCCGGTGCCAAACTGCAGAAAAAAAACTGATCCACAATTCGAAACCAAATCAACAAACCCCGAACCAACACTAACCGAGCCTGAAGCAAACCACCCCCCCCCCACCCCGCCGGAGGCCTCTCCCCGCCCGGACAGACTAGTAGTTATGATGATTGAAAACCTCAACTGATAGTCAAATTTGTAGGAAGATAATAGAAGAATAGAAGATTTGAGAGTAGAATAGAATATAGAATGAAAAGAAAGAAGACATTCGTGAGATACTACCATTCTATGTACAATTGAAAATGAAATGCAGCAAAAATAACGAAATGATAGGTGCCAAGTGCTGAGAACAATGATTCTCTGCGCTCTTTTAAGAGGTGAGTTATAATGGCAGTTATAATCACTGTTCTGGAGCAAGAGATATGAAAAGAAAAAGCTGAACTTCAAGAAATAGTAAAATAATATAATTAAAATAAAATTGTAGATATTTCGTGCCACTTTAAAAGCTCAGCTGTATGGGAATTTATAATAAACTCAAAGCCAATCATATTTTTCCCCTTTTATAATTTTTTCACTTTAATTCATCTGAAAAATCTCAGTTTAGTTCAATTTCTAATAACTTTTTATCAATAATGTCATATCACATGTTTCAGTACCTAATATTAACATGATTAGTATCAAATGAAGTGTATATTGATGATATGTAAGCCAATTTTTTTCCTTTTTTCTTCCTTAATATGAAAATTTTCAAAATGCTTCATAGCATATAACCTGGTTGTCCAGTCCATGTCCACTATCACCATGGAAAGTTTGAATGAAATTGGTTGAGCAGCTCCAGAGGAGTATTGTTACAGAGAGTGACTTTCCTAATCCATAGAGCTTTGCTCCACTCCGTTCAATTATTTACTTTCAATAATAAATTGAAAATCATTGAAGGAATTTATCCTGGAGAATTTTTTGCTGCTCAAACTAATGAGAGCATATTTTGACGCATGTAATAGTTCTTTCCAAAAAATATTTAAAATACTTTCCATTGTCATAAAGATGTGATTCTGGTATCATTGGAAAGCAGGAATTTCAAACTAACATAGGGACTCAAAAACAAAAATTGATATTTTTCAAAACTTTTTGCTTAGTGAAATGGGGCCCAGGAATTTCTCTGATTGGTTGCAGCACATTAAGTGTTCTTTGTCAGAACAAAACCATCCTGCAGTTTTCCCAAGTCTCACTAATTCTTTTAACTTATATATTGAGATTGAGTTCTTTTTTAATTATTTGTTTCGTACACTCTGGGAATTCCAATGACCCACGATGAGTTTCGAATTATTCTCTTAGATAGATAGATAGATAGATAGATAGATAGATAGATAGATAGATAAAGAATTTTATTGTTCACTTCAACAACGATACAAAACAGTACTAATCAACTACAATTAAACAATTCATTTTCAATCAATATAATTCAATCAAAAATTCTTAGGCATAGCCGAAGCCGTCAGCCAGAGTTGGTAGTTATTTTATCTCACTCTCATCCTTATCTTCTATTTTTTGACAAAATTGTAATAGTAGGAATGTAAAGATTGATACAGTACAAGGTCATGCGATAGAACTCAATAACAAACTTGATTGATAACGCTACTAGGGGCTTTCAACAGTCACTCATCACAGCAGAGTAGATATTTGAATTCGTAACACTATTCAGTTCATTACCAAACTAGAATATTATTATACACTTCATTCAACCTATACATTTGATCCAACCTGGATTTGTAATAATTAATACAAAACTCGAAGAAATCTCTGTATGAAACAAACCTATAACATTAATACACTAATAAACTGATACCGAGACAAACGTACAAAGATCCATATTCTACAGTTTTCGTATATTGTGAGCAATATTAACAATAAATAATAAAAAAAAATATGTATTAAAATTTTTAAATTATATTTTATAGCCTTTTCAAAAATTAAATTCGTCAACAAGAATCTTCCTGTACCTTAGAGCAACAGTCACATACCCTGCCAGGTTTTTCCAGTTTTCCCCGTTTAAATACTTATGAACTACTTCATCCGTCATCACAGAGCATCCAAACCATTTTACACGGTATTCCGAAAGAACTCTACATTTCCCAATGAAATGGTAAATGTCTTCTATTTCTTGACTATTACATAGTGAACAAATATAGCTATTTTCTCCCCTATCTACTCTAAAGTTTAGGGGCAATAATGATCCTCTCGCTTTGAAGATTATGCTAATCATTCTTCTTTTATTTATATCATTTATATAGCCTTGCTTTATTGGATAATCGGTCCTCAACTTAAAATATATTTGATGGAATTGAGAATTCGATGCTCTCTCCCACCAATTTCCCTGTACACTAAGACGTATTTTATCAATTATTTTACCGCAAGTCATCCCCCACCGATCTGCCTGTGCTATAGGGTCCACCCACCCCTCATTGTATTGATTAAATAATTGTTTCCATTCAATACACCAGCCACTATTACTCTGTGCAACTAATCTTGTAATTCTTTTGGGAAATCTATGATCGGGTAAGTCTAGCGTTTTTAGTATGTATTTAAAATTCATTTTTAGAGTCTGTAGCCACATAATATCCCTCCCACTTTCTAAATATAGAATGTAGTTAGGCGTATTCTGCGGTAAACCGAGGATTCGTTTGATGAAAAACCTGTTGAAGCATTCTATATCCTCCCTCCGTTGATACCCCCACACCTGGCCGGCATATGTGACAGTCGTCCTACTCACTGTCTCAAAAACTTGCCATTTAGTGGACATCGGTACATTTTCGCTGCTTATAAGCTTTCGCCATAAACTATTAATACCATATCTTGCTGATGTGAGCTTGCTTGAAAAATGTTTGCTTAAGGACAAAGTGGGAGTGAACGTAACCCCTAAATATTTGTACTCATTGACTATTTCAATAGCATCCTCCCCATAGTACCACTTCTCATTTCGACTCAATCTACCTCCTTTCCTGAAAACCATAATTTTTGATTTTTCTTTGTTTAAAACTAAATTCCATTGGATACAGTACTGTTGTAACCTATTTATCATACATTGTAACTCCCTAATATTATCAGAAAATATAACTAAGTCGTCTGCATATAGCAGCGAATTAATTTTAGAATTTCCCACCCTCACTCCTCCTCCTACACACTCACAAATATCATATGTGTAAATCGAAAACCAAATTGGGGAGAGTAAGCAGCCCTGTTTTAACCCGCTTTCAAACCTAATACTCCTTGTCAATCCACTTTCACACCATACAGCGGAGGAAGAATTTTTATATAAAGCTCTTATAATTTTTACAAATTTATTGGATATTCCTACTTCAAGAAGTCTATAAAATAGCGCTTCTCTGTCCACAAAGTCATAAGCGGCCTTAAAATCAACAAAAAAACAATATATTTTTTTACGCTGTAGAGTGGTGAAATATTTTATCAGATTATGCAGGACAAAAACGTTATCTACGGCTGAATATCCCACTCTGAAACCCGCCTGATTCTCAGAGATAATGTTTCTTACTCTCACCCATTCTTCTAATCTTTTTAATAGGATTCCTACGAAAACCTTGTAAATTGAATTTGTGAACGATATAGCTCTATAATTATTTGGATTATTAGTCTCACCTTTTTTGTGCAAGGGAAATATTATTGACTTATTAAAAGACTCAGGAGACGCACTCTCATTATAAATTTTGTTAAAAAATACATTCAACAACTCCTTAAATTCTAATGGTGCTTTTTTGTAAAATTCAGGAGGAATCCTATCTTCTCCTGGAGCCTTTCCATTTTTTAATTCTGTCTAGTGTATCTATATTGATTAGAGGTTCAGCATAACGTATTGGCCCACTTGATCTTTCAGGAGTGTATAACTGTGTGAAATGACTAACCCACTTATCTGCACTAATATTAGCATTTTGTTTTGACTGATTGCCTTTCAGTTTGCGTACTATCTCCCAGAACATTTTAGAATCTCTAACAGTAGCTAGTCTATTTTTCAAATTTTTCCAGTAATATTCCTTTTTAGTTTTACACAACGCCTTGTACTCTTTTGTGATTCGAAGATAATCGTCTCTAACGGTAGCTGAATTAGTTTTTTGGAATAATCTAAGATATGAGAACATACGTGCTCTCGTATTCTCACATTCTCTATCATACCAGTCGTTCTTTTTAAATTTATTTCTCACTGATTTAGGGACATTTTCGAAATTAGCTGCATAGTAAATGAACTGTTTCAATAAATTACCGATCTCGTTGGCACTTTCGGGTGGATTAGGGACACTTCTACACAAAGCCGCTAGCTTTTCCGTGAAACTAGAATTATTAAGGTAACCTACCGATAGCTTTGGGGCGAGTGGTGTTAAATTAGTTTCGTTTCCGATGCAGGATTCATTAAGGAGTCCAACGCATATTGGCAAGTGATCAGAGAATCCTACAGGTATGACTCTAAATTTTTTTATCATATTCAAGCACTCCAAACTTGCACAGCATAAGTCAATAACGGACTCTCCTCTACCTCCTACGAATGTGAGCTCCCCCATCTCATCACCTATAGTTCTACCGTTTAAAATAGCTAAATTAAATTCTTCACATAAATTCACTAACTTTTTTCCTTTCCTAGTAAGAGTTTTATCCTTCGAGTTACGCTCATGTCCTATTATATTCGAGATATTCAACGTTATTTCTACCGGTATATTCTGGGAATCCCCTACTCGCCCATTCATATCTCCCGCAAGAAAAACGTTATCTGTACTATCCAGTGTCGACAAAAAATCATACAATGCACAATAATCCAATTCCCATTCCTCGTCTGCCCCACCACTCAGATAAACTGGTACAAAGTACATATTTCTATCAGATATTATAATTACATTTCTACCATTTACATTTTCTATTCTTATTTTATTTTCCAATCCATTTCTGACTGCTATTAATTGCCCTTTTTTTGCTCTACCATACCTAGAATCTCTTATCGCAAATTCCCATACATAATCATATCCTACAAGATACTTTTCGAAAAAAACATTATCTCCATTCTCTACAAAGGTTTCTAATAAAACAAAACAATCATAATCTCTCAGGAAATTAAATAAATCAAAAAGACACTTACCCCGAAGCCCAGATACATTATAAACTAAAAATTCTATATCATTTTTCGTTCTTATTTGCTGACTGACGGCATTGGCTCAGTGTCCATCATCAATCACAGCTTCACTACGTCGTTGATCTGCTCCTTTCAGCGCCGTAAGGACTGCATCTGCGTCTTCTCCTAGAACATCGCGTAATTTTTCCTCGCCATCCTGGTCCCCCGATTTCAGCATTCCTTCTCCATCGATTTCAAAAGATACGTCGCGGATGATGAGACGGTCGTGATTTATCAATACTTTCTCGCGAGGTCGTAACTTGATAATTTCCTTCTTCATTACGAACAGTTTCGCCCTGGCTTTTCTGGTTTCAGCGGAAAAATCCTTGTGTACGAAAAACCCAGTTCCCTTGAGCTTTTTCGTGTTATTCAGAATATGCGTTAGATCGGCGTTGTCCGGAACATTTGCGATGAGTGGACCTCCATCCCTCGCTGGACCTAGTGGATGGGCACGGTTAATCCATACATCTGGTCTAGAGCCTAAATACTGAATACAAAAGTTTTTCACACCGTTTACTGCACTGAACGTATTCACATTGTACTTTAAGCCTTTGAAAACTAAATTGTTCCGCCTACTTCTATCTTCCAAGCCTATAACGCGTTTTAAAATCACTTTGTTTGTGTCAGTGAGCTGAGAAATTTGTCCTTTCAGCTTCTTATTTTCGTTCAACACTTCGTCCATCACTGTTCTTACCGACGACACTGATTTCTGGACATCTTCTTTAAGCTTTTCCAGTTTAACGTCTATATTCGATGATATGCGACTTTCTGACTCCTGTAATAACTTTTTCATCGTCTCCTCATCGATCCCCATTGTTGGACTGGTTGATTTCTTTTTATGCGAATGTCCTTCGACCTCAGGCGAACTCGTTGACCGGAACCTCTTTGATGAAACCGTAGGAGAGCAGTAGCTTTTTATGTCCCTCTGCATACCACTACACTTTCAGTATACTCACAATACACACGACTCGTATGACAAAACAAAACTCGTATAAATTTAACTAAAAGGCGAAAAGTTTAGATCTAGAAAAAACTATCAACTCAATTCACGACAAATCACGTAAACTGGCTCAATGAAACTTCGACTCGTATAGATAAGCCGCACGGAGTAAACAAGATAGACGTCCGTCCTGCTCGGCAGCTACTACCCAACTCGCTTACTCTAATGCAAAACTGAATGATACTGCACCTACTTAATTCAGTTCATATGTCACTCTTATTGTTGTATGTCTACTTCTTATTATTGATTAATTGATGAATTCTTGTGTAAATTTTTGTAAAATCTTGAGGTTAAAATGGCTGCTTGAAACAAAGCTAAAGGTTCTAAGTCACAGAGGCAAAGTGATGAGAGGCAAAGTGGCAATGAGCCAGATAATGTTGATGATAGTTGTTTAACCAATGAAGAATCTTTTCATGGGTTTGACAGTCGGCAAGACAACAATAATGTGTTGTTACAGTTGGTTTCTCAGATGAGCAGTCTTTGACAGAATCAACAACAACAATTGAATAAACTGATACAAGGTAATACTGATCAGGAAAAGAAAGATGCTGAAAACAGTTCAACCCAAAATGTTTCATTGTTGTCACTTTCTACAGGAATGTCGCAGTTTGGCATTATGCCTGATCTTATGAGAAACTTGAAGGAGTTCACAGGTACGGAAACTAGCCATGAAGCCCGTGCATGGCTCCGTTCACTGAACAGCGCAGCTACCATCCATCAGTGGCCAGATACCGTAAAGTTGGAAGCAGCCAGAACAAGACTGAAGAACGCCGCAGAAAACTGGTACTTTGAATGCCAGGAAGATGTGACAACGTGGAGGACAATTCAAGTTAGCATTCATAGGCAAAGAAAGTCTGACCAAAAAATGGATTACCATACATGCAAGGGTGCAGCACAAAAACGAAGACATAAGTGAATATTTCTATGACAAGTTAAGACTATGCTCCTCATTGAATATGACTTCAAAGAGTCAAAACGACAGATTATAGAAGGGCTGTGGTCAAGAGATCTGAGTGACCACCTACTAGGAACCCCACATAAAGACAAATATGAACTTTTGAATAGCATGAAAGAGTACATTGCCATAACAAAATCAAGGATTGCAAGAGCCAGAGACCAATCACCAGTAAACCAACCTAGACAAACCTTACAACATAATGAAGAAGCTAAAATTGAAACTGAGAGAATACAATTAACAGGCATATCTGTACATACAATAAATTATAGATTTGTAGTTGCAGCTATCTACTGTCCACCTAGATATTCCATCAGAAAAGAAGAATATTTATCAATGTTCAACATGTTGGGAGCAAAATTCATACTTGGAGGTGATTTCAATTCAAAGCACACTCACTGGGGATCACGACTAACAACCCATAAAGGAAAAGTTCTTTATGAAGCAATGAGAGAGTCAGGATGTGAAGCTCTTTCAACCGGTAAACCAACTTACTGGCCTACAGACACAAGTAAGATACCTGATCTTATAGACTTTTTTATAATAAAGAATATTTCAGTGAGTTATTTTCAAATTGAGGAAAGCTTCGATCTCAACTCAGACCACTCTCCTATTATTCTAAAGCTGAGTGACACTATTTTACAGAAGCAAAGCTCTTATCCTACTCTAGTTAACATGCATACAGATTGGGATGGCTTTGCAAGAATGTTGGAGGAGAGAATTCATCTTAATGTGCCTTTAATAAATGCAGAGCAGATAGATGAGGAGTTGGAGAAATTTGTAACTGATATACAACAGGCTGCATGGTGTAATACTCCACAAACAAATAGAAGAAGAACAACTGGAAATAACTATCCAAGAGAAATAAGAGAAATGATTGCAGAGAAAAGAAGAGCTAGAAGAAAGTGGCAACAATCACGTTCTCCCCAAGATAAGAGATTGTTAAATAATCTAACTCAAGAGCTGAAAAGAGAGATACAATCTATTAAAAATGAATCGTTCAACAGTTACCTGAGCAGCTTAACAGGAGAAAAGAATACAGATTACTCTCTCTGGAAGGCATCTAAGAAAATAAAAACACCAATCCAACAAGTTCCACCTATCAGAAAGCAGAACAGAGAATGGGCTAGAAATAACAAAGAAAAAGCGCAGACATTTGCAGACCATCTTGAGAAAGTTTTCCAGCCACACAATGAACCTCAAGAAGAAGATGTAGAAATTGACGAAAATGTTGTGCAGGAAAATCAAGATATAACACATGTCACAGTGGAAGAAGTTAAAAAGGAGATAAAGCTTATCAGTGCAAAGAAAACTCCAGGATTTGACCTGATAACTGGCTTAGTCCTAAAACACCTGCCAAAGAAAGCACTCATCAAGTTAACAAACATACTGAATGCTTCATTCAGACTTAGATTTGTACCAGGAATATGGAAAGTAGCCGAAGTTATAATGTTGCTCAAGCCAGGAAAAGAACCACATAAAGTAGCTTCATACTGGCCGATTTCATTATTACCTGTGTTATCAAAGCTGTTTGAAAGAATATTGTTGCGTAGGCTCAAGCCAATAATTGAGAGTAAGCAATTAATTCCTAATCATCAGTTTGGTTTCAGAGAAAATCACTCCACAATTGACCAAGTACATAGGATAGTTAATTTGATAGAGAAGAGCTTAGAAGAAAAAAAGGTTTGTGCAGCAGCTTTCCTCGACATAGGGCAAGCTTTTGACAAAGTATGGCATGAAGGTCTTCTATACAAACTGAAAAAAATGCTTCCTAAGCAAATCACAGAAATTTTGCAATCATATTTGACTGGAAGGTACTTCAGAGTCAAACAAGGAGATTCATATTCTGAGCTGAGAGAGGTAAAAGCAGGAGTACCACAAGGAAGTGTTTTGGGGCCAGTACTCTACCTTTTATTTACGAGTGATATCCCAACTATGGAGGAGAATACCACAGCCACATTTGCAGACGACACCGCCCTACTAGCAGTCGACAGCAGTGTTCATATTGCAACAGAAAAGCTCCAAAGATCTGTTGACAAAATTCAAGTCTGGACCAGAAAGTGGAGGATGAAACTCAATGAGGGCAAGTCAATCCATGTTAACTTCACCAACAAGAGAGTTGAGTACTATCCAATTAGTATAAATAGAATCAATATACCACATGCAAATTCTGCTAAATATCTAGGCATGACTCTTTATGCTAAGCTTCGCTGGAAAGAGCATGTCAAGAAGAAAAAAGAAGAACTCAGCATAAAATACAAGAAATACTACTGGCTTATTGGAAGAAACTCATCACTTTCAATACCAAACAAAGTGCTCCTGTACAAACAAATCTTCAAACCTGTTTGGACCTATGGCATTCAACTATGGGGCTGCACCAAACAGAGCAACATCACCATCATACAGCGATTCCAGAATAAGGTGCTCAGAAACATTGTTGATGCTCCCTGGTACGTGCGGAACAGCAACATCCATAGAGATCTGGGAATCAACCTGGTATCCAGTGAAATACAGCGGTATGCAGAAAGTCATGAAGTTCGGCTCCACCAACACAACAACGTTGAGGCAATCCAGCTGCTGGACAATGAAGGATTGGTGCGGAGGCTCAAAAGAAGGAAACCATTTGAATTAGTGTAGTGCAAGTGGTGTTCAGTGAAAAAAGCAGAGCAGTGTTTGAGTGAAACATAGCTTAAGTAGTACAGTCAATAGGTGTACATAATATTTTTTATTATCAGTAAGAAATTCTATTGAGAATTTCACTGTATTTAATTCATGATTAGCAAGATAGGTTAGAAAAAATTTGCTCATTAGTCTCAAGACTAGATAGCAATAGTACTTACAGAAAAAAAATATAAAAAAAACAGAATTCAGTGTTAGTGTGTTCAGTTGCCCCATAACAAATGATATCTCTTTTATTGCTTTCTTGGCAAATATTTTTTAGGTTTCTGACAGTTTTCTATAAGACCTAGCCCAGCTTTCAACATGGACAGATGCCTTATCTCTTCATTTGCCCCACAGCTTGTTTTAGTAGATCATCTCTCTCCAACAAAGATCTCCTAGTGTTTTTTTTACTATAATTTTGTGAATTTATTCTTCAATGTTGCTAACATAGTCTCCATAGCCTAGTTTGATAATGCTCTTTGTGAACAACCAAAGTGAAGTATGCTTCCAAAGGGGCATACTGTTCCAAAACCCTATCCACACACTGCTTCACTGACAACTATCCTGTGTTTGCTGGCAAAAGGATTTTGTGGATGGCTATGTGAAAAAATTCTTAAAATTCTTTGAATTTTGATTGCCTTCCATAGCTAAGGCTAAAGTGAGACCCAATGTTTCTTAACAGATCCTCATTACTTCTTGGGAGTTTGAGGCGAGGTTTACAAGCCACCAGGTGGATTAAGTGGTAGCTACATTATATGCAAGCAATGTAGGGCAACCTTTTTTCAGTAGGGAAAAACTGAGGTGTACTGACCTACCATAACATTAGTAGTATCTGAACTGAATGCTAATAAGTTTGTTATTGTGATCCCTTTGGACTCAATGGAATCCATGTCAGTTCTTATTTTGTAAATGTCCTCAGCTGTAGATGAGGCTACCTCATATATGTCAAAAAATTGGTTCTTACAGAACCTGTGCTTTCATCAATATATATTAGCATTAGAGTGCACTGCTTTGTTGAACCCTTATAAGTTGTTTTGTCCATTATTGGGGAAAGTAGTTACCAGGTTTTCACAAATTGTCATACAACAACTCTGAGAATGTAGCCCCAAGAGATTGTTTGACAACATGATGAGTTGTTTTGATTCTTTTCATAGCCAAACCCTGAGCTATTTTAGAGTCAGGAAATATATCATGACACAAAGGCATAATAACATCCATTACACTAAAATAGCTATTTATGTATTAAGAGCATAATGCGCAACTTTATTGCTTGCACAAAACAGTTATCATGCAACGCGTAGCAGAGCGTGATAATTTTGTAAGAGCGATAAAGAAGCATTACGCACGAATTACATACAATATTTTTTCTACAACTGCACGAACCTGTTAATCTACATTTTTTTCAGTCTTCAAATACTGTGAACTATTAAATTAGTCTTGTGTAATTACCAGTACAGGTACAAATCAGACATTGTCGACTTTTGTTAGGTTATGTTATGACTCCACCTGACCTACTTTTGGCAAGCCATGATCAGCTGATTAGCAAGAGTAAAGTAACTCTACTGCTCATGCGCAGTTGCTTAGCAAGCATAAAGTAATTCTACTGCGCATGCGCAGATGGTTAGCAAGCGTAATGAACATTCTCCTCAGAAATGGGCTTCTTTACATGGAGAATTCAGCTCGTAAAATCTTGTTTCAGGCACAGTTGTAGAAAAAGTAAATTATTGGATGCAACTAAGCCAGCTAATTTCAATTCTGCTTTTTTTATTTGGCTAGACAACAGTGTGTCAACCACGGTAATTAGAGTAGAAAGGTATCAGTCATTGTAACCAGGGCCTGTTCTAGAAGATTTTTTGGTACATGCAAACCGCAGATTTGGCACCACCCACACACACATTTACATTTATATAGTATATAGATTACATAGCATATATATATATAATATATAGATTGGATAATATATATATATAAATATATGATGTATGTAATCTATATAAATATATATATTTATATTCTGTAAATATTAATTATTACTTATATATAATATATGGCATAAAATACAGGGTATTTTATTATGAAGCAAAAAACTTATTTCATGAAAGCAGAGGTAATAATAGAGAATGTTCAATACAACCATAAAATGAATTCATAGATTAAATTGATTGAGATGGAAAATAAATTAGAATGAAGCATAGGCTCAGTTGAAATAAGATTCTTTTAATAAAGTTTGAGTAAAATAAATCATTAATCTATAAATTGAAAATAATTTCTCTTAAATGGCAGAGAAAACAAAAATATAGTAAAATAAAATAAATGAGTAACTTTAAATGAAGAAAGAAATAACTTTATAACGGGAAAAAATTCAAAGAACAGAATAAAACTATTGTATAGAGCAGCATAAATTGTAAAAATCATTGCACAACATTCATCACAAAATTGAAACTTAAACTTTGTTCATATCAGAAACAACAACTCATATAATGGTTATTTAAGTAAACATAATAAATTTATAACTGTACAAATTATAAAATCATTGAACAACAAAAGTGTAAATACACAAATAACATTTGAAATACAAATTGTGAAGAAAATGATGGGTGAAAGAACAATTAACTACTAAATAAATGAAATTCTTCTTGCTTTCAGGCTGGCAAATTCTCTTAAGATAGAGTCTGTAGCAAGAGTGTCCAAGATTTCCCTTTCAATGGACAATGTTGCCAAGTCACACAATCGGTCTTGGGAGATTGTTGAACGCAAGTAATTTTTAATAAGTTTCAGTTTAGAGAAACTTCTCTCTCCACTGGCAACGGTCACAGGAATTGTCAACAAAATCCTCAAGGCGACAAAGACATTAGGGAAAATGTCTATTAGAGAGTTTTTTGTAATGTAGGACAATGCACTCTCAGGGTCACTGTTTTCAGGTAACATTGGAGATAATATTAATATTTCATTGAAAAGTTCCTCGCCATTTATGTCACTGTGGTTCTTTTCTTTATTTGTCAGAACTTTTTGAAGATCTTCACATTGTTCTTTGATTTTGTGATTTTCAATTTTTTTCAATTCATCAATTTTGTATAGAAACATGAAATGTTTGCTATACTTCTCCATTAGATTGAACCTTTCTGTTAATGAATTTATTGCTGTGTCCAAAATGACATAATAGAAATTTATCTTGAAAGATTCCTTCCCAGACTTTACTGGCTCATGTGAGCCCTCGTAAGTAAATTGAGTTTTTATTTTCCTAGGCCTCACACTTACTTCATCAGCAAAGTCTGGTGGGACGTCTAACTTCTCAGCTAACTCCATTGTGTCAGTGATGATGCTGTTCAACCCAGATTTGGATCTCATAGAGCTGAGGAAATTTTTCACGCTGTTTATCAGCTCCAAAGCACTTGGCAAGTCTATTATTTTTTTGTAAGGATTTGCTCACAAGATTCACCTTAAATAAAACTTAATACCAGGTTACCAAGCAGCACAGGAACCGGAAATCAGTGACTTTCTTAGCAATACCAATGGCTTTACTTTTTCCATACCCATCAATGTTGGTATCTGTGGTAGCTTCATAGATTGCATAATAAATATCATCAATATGATATCGCAAAGGTTCAAGTGCATCTATTCTGCTCTCCCAGCGCGTTTCACTTAGAGGTTTCACTGTCAAATTTTCAACATGTTTCATCAATAAACTCCATCTATGGGTGGATGCAGAAAAGAAGTTATATATTTCTTGCACAATATTGAAAAAGTTCACAGCTGTTATGCAGCTTAAGGCTGCATCATTAATCATTAAATTCAATTAGTGGCTTCCACAAGGAACAAAGAAAGCCCGAGAGTTGAGGTCAAGGATTCTTTTTTGTACCCCAACATTTTTGCCCTTCATATTAGATCCATTATCATAAGATTGACCCCGCATATTTTCTAGGGGAATATTTCTTTTAGACAGCTCATTCAATAGGCAAGATGTTAAACCCTCTCCAGTTGTCTCCTTCACATGAACAAATCCAAGAAAGTGTTCTCTGATCACTTTTACCTAACATTTTTACCTAACTCCGAAACAACAAATCGAATTATCATTGTCATTTGTTCTTTTCTACTCACGTCAGGAGTACAGTCCAGAATGATGGCGTAGTACACTGCTTGCCGAAGCTCACTGAGAACGTGTTCATTCACTTTTGACGCGAGTAGAGCTATAAACTCATTTTGGATCTGCTTGCTCAAATAATGAAAATGAGTCTCTCTATTTGATACCCTCCGAAGATGTTCAGAAAGAACTGTATCAAACTTGGCTATGTGCTCAACCAGTTTCAAAAAGTTTCCATTGTTCTCTTGGAAAATTCTGTCGTCTGTGCCACGAAGAGCAAGCCCCTGACTCCCAAGAAATTGTACTATGGACAGAATCCGTTTCAATACCTCATACCAGTGTTCGGTTTCGGATTGTAAGACACGCTGATTTTCATCATCAATTGTCTTACCTAACCGCAACCTTTGGGCAAGTTCTCGATAGCAAATTGATGATTTTATGTGAGAAGGTGATTTTTCATGGTGTCGTAAATGTATTGACATGTTTTGCCAGTCACAGAACCCAGTTTTTCCATTAAGCGATAACTTCTCATTACTAAACAATTTACAAACAAAACAAAAAATTGAGTTTCTCGATTTAGAATATACAAGCCATTCTCTATTGATTTCCTCCCCATTTGGCAATTTGGTTTTATAATTGGCCACAGTAAATCTTCTGTTGGTGGAACTATCAATAGGAAAGTCGAAATTCTTAATCTGAATAGGTCCTTTTTTAACGAGTACCTCACGAATTTTGTCTGTGATTTTGTCTGGCCATTCACCACAGTCTTCAAGGACAATGCTTGATGTAGATGTAGATGAGGATGGAACTGGCAGTTTTTCCATTGTATCATTAGCATTGCCTTCAGGATTTGAACTCTGAGAACACAAAAAATACACAATCTGATTATTTAATTTGACAAGTTTACTGGTACAAGTGTACGAACAAAGAGAGAGTGAGAATTGGGAAACCGTACTAGAGAAGAACGCATGAAAATGGTCCAATTGAAACTAGAATAGCAGGGAATCACCACACCGACCCCCACCCATAGACGTTGCCATTTCGTCAGGTGTATTATGAAAATGTTAATTAATTTATATTTATAATCAGCTGAATTGGCAATGTTGCGACAGTAAGTCCCACTGGACTATTTTCATGCATTCAACTCTAGCAATAAGACAAAAATTATCATGATAATTTATAACAATAAATTAACAATTTGTAATTTTCAACCTAGTAAAAGTTTAAGAATTCATTTATTATAGGTTATGCAGTGTACTGTCAATTTTTCCTTATCTTAATCCAAAATCTAATTTGATCAGGCAGGTAGTAATAATTATTTCAGTTGAACCATCAATCTCCCATAGATTTATTTGTGATTTCAATAGTTAAATATTCTATCCAATATTTAATTTTCAAGTCATTCTCTGCTGGTTTCGTCACCATTGGGTCATTTCGTTTTTCAATTGGTCAGGTCAGAGGTTATAGTGGATTGTTTGTTTCTAACAAATGTCGAAAATACCAAAATTAAGAAAAAAACTTTCCAACAATTACCTGAAGAATTTGGTCATCAACGTTGGTTGGACTTTTTCTACAGTCTTCAAGGTTTGAGCTGGACGTAGATGCAGATGTATGTGGAACTGCCAGGTTTTTCATTGTATCACCAGCATTGTCTTGAGAGTTTGAGCTCTGAAAATACAAAAAAAATATTTACTACTTTTGTACAATGAGTAAAGCAGTTTAAAATAGAACAATTGAAAGTAAATATATGTTTTGAAAATAAATAATACAAGTTTTATATTTTGAGCAAAAAGATTAGATGTCAAACCAGTATCCAAATAATTATTAGAAACCGATATACCAGTATAACACACCATTACCAATCTCTGGTAAACCGACTCTACTCTGGTTGCGAGACTACTGTAAGCGTACTCTGAAAAAGCATAACTTACATTTCTTATTCCATAGAGATAGTAGAATAAAAAGTACAGTATATTGAATAGATTTGGAAAATATAGAAATTGATCAACGTTGGCTAAAGCACTCATTGACTGTATCAAATCATATAAGATTTATGAAACTATTAATTATTTGAAAATGCTCTCTTACCTGCAAAATATTTGGTTCCGTTGCTGTATTTTCATTTCTACTTACAGGAGTGTCAATGGACTCTACTTTGGAAACAAATTTACTCATTGTTCTGGCTTGTTCGAGTGTTTCCTTCTCCATTTCGGCTTTTCGTTTTCTGTAGAATGTCCCGGAAGGTTTTTTTTCACTTTATCAGCCATGATATTTGAGTAAAATAGGAGTCTTGATACACTTGATTACACAAAACACAAGGGAATATAGGCTAGAATAAATATTATACAGCTAGTATATAGGCTTTAAACAACGATTTTAGATTAAAACTAGACTTGTAACTATACTATGACGAAGGAAATGTAATGAAAAAATTATATCATCTCAGCAGGACAAGTATCAGGCCTATAACATAGAAATAGTATTTTATAAAGAAATTGAACTCGCGAACTAAATACACTGTTCACTCGACAACTTATCGAAAGGAACTGGATGGAATAATAATGACGAATTCGAAAATGTATATTTTTCTCAATATTTACTTTTCCCACTGTACTGCAAGAATGCGATGGAATGGAAAAATGCAATCATTCATGTCTTGATTGTTTGTTTTCACAGTGATTATATAGAAGCATTTTCGATCTAATCTGATATTAGCATTCACAAACTTTGTTTGAACAGTCTAGACATCGGAATTCGCGAACTAAAATTCGATTGCTCAGATAATATAAGATAATACCACTAATTTATTATTATTAGGCTAATGAACTAGTAGGCAGTAGACATAAAAAATATTCTCTCTCTCGTTAATTTCTTTCAACCAACGTTGATTTCTATCATTAATGCATAGTTTTAAAAATAATTGAATGATTGATAATCGAGTATTATCTTAGAACCAAATCTAAGTTTATTTATTAGAGATGATAATGACCAACAATAATGATAATGAACACCAACGTTGAATAATTTGAATATTTTAAATTTCCACCAAATAGGTAATAAAAAAGCCAAAGGAACAAAAAATTGCCACTCTATTTCAAAATTTCCTAGAAATCGGAAATTCTATTGGGGATTACTCGATTAGTCCAGTGCTCGATTAGTCCAGTCCCTATCCTACATTAAGAAACTGAAAAACTGGACTAATTGAGGCACCTGGACTAATCGAGGCGCAGGGGTTCGATTAATACAGTGACTCGATTAGTCCAGTTCTTCAATTAGACAAGCGAGTGCCTCGATTAGTCCAGAACTGGACTAATCGAGGCACTGGACTAATCGAAGCCCTGCGTCTCGATTAATACAGTGCCTCGATTAGTACAGTTGGCGTACTGAATTCGTACCAGGTGATGAATCCATTATATGCGTTGACAAGGAATTGACTATAACTAGACGGCGTCAAAGTGGTCGTCTAACAAATTTCAAATAAAACCAAGGCGATCTTTGAATTATGTTGCAAATGACAATAGCTTGGTTTTCATTATACAACCATGTTGTATTTATTTATAATGTAATATTCTGTATAATTTACCGGTATCTTTCAACTTATTATATTTGTTAAATCTATTAAATTAGGCTACTTCTATTAGAAATTCAAGATTCAATATTGTTTAATTTATGGAAGTGACAGTTTGATTGATTAATATTAATACTTTTATGATTTACAGCAGTATTTGAAATCTGTATTGGTAATTATCCAGAAACTGAATTATTGTATTCATGGAACTAAAAATCTAATGAACCAAAAAACCTTTAAATTTGGCTCTCGATATGTGACTTTATTTACCATAATTTTTTGTATTGAAATGTTAATACAATTTTAATGTTATCAACAGTCTTGAGAGTGGTCGTGGCTGAGTGGGTTAAGTTCTGGAGTTAAAGCCACTAAGATATTATTGTATTGGAAGTATTCAAATTATACATTGTGAAAGCGTATATCATTGTCAAGAATATACGCAGAATATACGCTTATATAAAATTTTGTTTGTTTGTCAATGGCGCAACAGCCCTATGAAGGGCCTACCAGCTGGTTGCCAGTTTCATATCCACCAAACTATACAGTCCATCCAAGCAAAAAAGACACTCCGGCAAGACGGGAAAACGACACCAGCACGGCCAATAACGGCCCAAAAGCCATAGATTCTCAAAAGAACCCCACAGCCCCCGAGCCAACACCGACCGAGCGAAGCCGCCACCCACCCCGTCAGAATGCCCTCCCAGCCCGAACAAAAAATACAGCAGGCGAATAATCATCAACCAGGTTAGAGGTAACGTGTGGTTAGCACGTCGATCCTCTCAACCATTAGCCAGTCTTCACAACCAAGTGAAGATGCAGAACACCTCTGAATAACATGCAGTTAATCAGTTAGAGTGTAATGCAACAATTACTATTCCTCCAGAAACGGGAAACGACTGACTGTCTTTACTAACGACAGCCAATCTTCCAAAGGAGGGACTTATATAAAATAAAATTGTTAATTAGTGAAGATCTGTACGATTAAAAAGCCTATCTGTATTGATATATGTTTAAGGAAATCTTCATAAACCCAATGCTGCGTTCAGAAATGCGAAAATATTAATAAATAATCAGATATCAGTTTGATAAAGAAAAATAAAATGAGCATTCCAAATTTAGTTATATTACCTGGGTAGATCACACGGAACTTCTTAAGTTTACAAGAAACAAGAAATCCGAAAAATATGAATAATTTTTTTGTTTGTTGTCAGATTGACTTGAATTTTTATGGGGAGGACACTAATATGGAGAGGAATGTTCCTGTTTTTAGTAGAATTTTTCCATGGCTCCTCCACCCCCCTCCCAGGTCCGAAAAACCGTTCGGGCGATTTCATTAATTTTAAATTTCCCGGCTTAGAAAGACTTGACGTGATGGCATGTGATTGGTTGATAATTGCATGCGGACGAAAAGAAGACTTTCTGGAAAGTTGGGAAAAGAATTCCAGCTTGGTCAATATTGATTCAAAAATTATAAATTTGGTCTCAAATTGTAGATTAGAATGTTTCCTACAATTCGAAATTAGATTGATGATTTTTGAAACAATATTGACCGAGCTGAAGACATTTTCCCATCTTGCCAGAATGTCTTCTTCGCTTCTTTTCTGTGTGCAGTGTTGTCTTAGATCAAACGATCAAGGCCTTTCCAAGTTCCGAGAAATCTAGTATGCACATGTCTGTCCAAGCAAAGAAGACCGTGTGGCAAGATAGGAAAGTGACCCCAGCTTGGTCAATATAGGTTCAAAAAATATTGATTTGGTCTCAAATTGTAGATCAGAATGTTTTCTACGATTGAGGCCAAATCAATAATTTTTGAACCAATCTTGACCGAGCTGAAGTCATTTTCTTATCTTGCCAGAGGGTCTTCTTTGTTTGGACAGACTATACTAGGCTACATCATTATTCTATAGTATTATTGCTGATAGAGATGAAGCAAAGAAGGCATTTTGGCAAGATGGGAAAATAATTTCAGCTTGGACAATATCGGTTAAAAATCATAGATTTGGTCTCGAATTGAAGGAAACATCCTGATCTTCAATTTAAGACCAAAATTTTACTTTTTTAACGAATATTGACCAAGCTGGAGTCATTTCTCCATCTAGTCAGAATTTCTTTCTTCCTTGGACAGACTACAGTAAATAGCAAGAAATTACTACAATGATATCAGACTCTATAAATGAGTGCAATTTCGCTTTCATTAAATTAGATTAATTACTCATATCAGTCTCTTTATCCTGTTGGTCAAGTGTAAGGCAGGACTTGGTCCTAACTTCGCCATTTCAAGGCTGTAACGAAGTAGTCATATTTTATTATCTATAATTAATGCACATGGATAAAGTTATTCTATTCACCTTCTCTCATTTTACTCTCTCTTTCGCTCTCTTTAACCTCTCCTCTCTATCTCCTCTCTCGTTTTATTCTCTTAATCCTTCTCTCTCATTCTTTTCAATCATTTCACTGCCTCATTCACTTTTCAATCCACTTTTTCCTATCTCTTTTCTCATTTTACTATTCTCTCTATTTCTTATCTCATTTACCCTCTTTATCCTGTGCTTTCTCTTCCTTCTCTCATTTTACTCTCTCTTCTCTCTACTTCTCTCTATCTTTTCTCCTATTTTACTCTTTTCATCATCTTCTCTCTTTACTTTTATACCCCCTCCATCCTCATCTTTCTATCTCTTCTCTCATTTTACTCCCTCTATCTCTTCATTCATTTAATAAAAGCCTATAGAAGCATTATAAAAGCGTTATAAAAGCATTCGTTGCGACTCGTGTGCAAGTGGGAACATATATGTCCGTATTTTATACAATTATGATATAATTGTATAAGTATACATATATTATACAATAATGAAAAATATAACTCAGTTGATAACAATATGATTACAATAATAGTTTGTAATCATTTTTAATGGAATCATGACTTCGATCTTATTATTTACTAACGTAGTCTACAGTACAGCTAACGTCAAATAGTTAGACAGTTGGCAAATGACTGTTATCAATACTCAGCTCTGTCAGGACAGTCTGAAGCTGTCTTCAAAGGCGAATAAGTATAGATGAGGTCACTCTCTTTTCTATGTACTTTCTCAGACAGCTCGTCGATTGTCCTGAGAGAGCTGAGAATTGATAATAGTCATTCGCCAACCGCCTAACTATTTGGCATCAGCTATATTATTTCAATCTTATATTTAAATGTAGTCTACAGTGTTATACTCAGATTTTTTATGCATTATCAAGACCATAACGTATATGTCTTTCGATCTTGCGGATATTGAATGATTATTTCTGGAGAAAAGCCGAGTCAATAGTTTAGAGAGGTTGATAGCTATCGATAACCCACAAACTTTTCCTGGAATGCAAAATAATAACAACTTAACCATCCTTTGATCTCCAAAGAACTTTGTTTTTTTCTGATACGTACTCTGTAGTCAGGCCTCCATTCAATTCCATAATATGTTAGTTATAATAGCTTATAATATTATATATATAATATTATATATAATATAATATATATAAGATATCTTATCAAGATAATGTAGGCTATATTGAAAGTATTCAACATTTTTCAAGATCATTTAAAGGCACCCATAACCAAATGAGATAAGGAAGCACCCTGAATGTTCTCTTAAGCTTAAAGGAATTCATTATAGTTAGCCAGCATTTTTGAGAAATGAATTATACAAGAATGAATACGGTACTTGTGGTAGGTACTTAGTAGTAACTTAGCCTACATACAATGATTCTTAACTTTCTCAATATTGGATTTTTTCAAATCTGTCAATGCCAGAATATTGAACCCCATCTCTACTATCGATAAGCATCAAAATAGATTTTTGTTACCACCTTAATCCAGAGATATATGCAAAATAGTTATATAACTGTTCAGGGGGATAGGTGAAACATCGAAAATCTTCTATAACTTTATGAATTTAAAATTTTTTTCGAATCTGTCAATGCCAGAATGTTAACCTCCGTCTCTACTATCGAGAGGCATCGAGAAAGAATTTTGTTACCAGCTTAATCCAGAGATATATGCAAATTTCTTATATCCAAGGACGGGGGGGTAGGTAAAACATCAGGAATCTTCTATTACTTCATCAATTTTAGATTTTTTTCAAATCTGTCAATGCCAGAATGTTAACCTCTTTCACTTCTATCGAGAAGCATCGAAAAAGAATTTTGTTACCACCTTCATCCAGAGATCTAAGCAAATTAGTTATATAACTGTTCGGGGTGGGGGGGGGTTGGTTAGGTGAAAATCGAAAATCTTTTATAACTTTCTCAATATTGGATTTTTTTTCAAATCTGTCAATGCCAGAATGTTAACCTCTTTCTCTACTATCGAGAAGCATCGGAAAAGAAATTTGTTACCAGCTTAATCCAGAGATATATGCAAATTTCTTATGTCTAAGTACGGGGGGTAGGTGAAACATCGAATATCTCCTATAACTTTTTCAATATTGAATTTTCTTCAAATCTGTCAATGCCAAAATGTTACACCCATTCTCTACTATCGATGAGCATCGAGAATGATTTTTGTTACCAGCTTAATCCAGAGATATATGCAAAATCTTGACATTACTGGGCGTGGGGTAGGTGAAACATCGAAAATCTTCTATAACTTTATGAATTTTAAATTCTTTTCAAATCTGTCAATGCCAGAATGTTACACTACTTCTCTTCTATTGATAAGCATCAAACTAGATTTTTGTTACCACCTTAATCCAGAGATATATGCAAAATCGTGTTATGGCTTGTCATGGGGGTAGGTAAAACATCAAAAGTCTTCTATAACTTTATGAATTTTCAATTTTTTTCAAATTCGTCAATGCCAGAATGTTACAATACTCTTCTTTTATTGAGAAGCATCGAAAAAGAATTTTTTTACCAGCTTAATCCCGATATATATGGGAAATAGTTATATAAATGGACGGGGGGGTAGGTGAAAAATCGAAAATCTTCTATAACTTTTTCAATATTGGATATTTTTCAAATCTGTCAATGCTAGGATGTTATAATCCTTCTCTACTATCGAGAAGCATCGAGAAAGAATTTTGTTATCATCTTAATCCATACATATATGCAGAGTTAATATACCACCGGGCGGATTATATCTCTCAGGAGATTTATCTCTTATATTTCTGGATTAAGCTGGTAACAAAAATCATTCTCGATGCTCATCGATAGTAGAGAATGGGTGTAACGTTCTTGCATTGACAGATTTGAAAAAAATTCAATATTGAAGAAGTTTAGGAGATTTTCAATGTTTCACCTACCCCCCCCATCCTTACATATAAGAAATTTGCATATATCTCTGGATAAGGCTGGTAACAAAATTCTTTCTAGATGCTTTGCGATAGTAGGGGAGAAGGTTAACATTCTGGCATTGACAGATTCAGAAAAAAATTCAATATTGAAAACGTTATAGAAGATTTTTGATTTTCACCTACCCCCAAACAGTTATATAATTATT
Organism: Sogatella furcifera; assembly: GCA_017141385.1. NCBI lineage: Eukaryota > Metazoa > Arthropoda > Insecta > Hemiptera > Delphacidae > Sogatella > Sogatella furcifera. The sequence continues at coordinate 35,207,519 of CM029548.1, read as the reverse complement.
TTGCATATATCTCTGGATAAAGCTTGTAACAAAAATCATTCTCGATGCTTATCGATAGTAGAGAAGTAGAGTAACATTCTGGCATTGACAAATTTGAAAAAAATTTAAAATTCATAAAGTTATAGAAGATTTTCGATGTTCCACCTACCCCCCCGCCAATCCATACTACGATTTTGCATATATCTCTGGTATAAGCTGGTAACAAAAATCTTTCTCGATGCTCCTTGATAGTAGAGAAGGGGTTTAACATTCTAGCAACGAAATAATCCAATATTTATTCAAGGGTAAGTTGTTATAGGCCTACAAATATCCACCTCTAATCACTATTTTCTAATTACGCATCTTCCTTATCTCTTGTTGTAATAAATCTTCATCTAACATCCGTTTCTTATGCTACAAAGGTCGTAGAAAATAATGCTTCAGTCAGATTTGAATTAAAATCTATAATGGAGATGTTATTGAGAATTTCCTTTTTTTTCTCCACCCCCCTCACCCATACTTTATTTCCCAAATATCTCGGTTCTGGTAGGTTAACAAAATTTTTAATTGGTGGTACAAAAAGTTACAAAAATACTACATCAATTTGGTATAATTAGATTGGAGAAATTCCGTATGCGGGTAGGGGTGTCCACCTGTACCCCGCACTTTATTTTCCAAATATCTCGGTTATGGTAAGTTAACAAAATTTTTAATTGGTGGTACAAAAAGGTACAAAAATAGTACATTAATTTGGTATAATTAGATTTGAGAAATTCAATATGCGGGTAGGGGTGTCCACCTGTAACCCGCACTTTATTTTCCAAATATCTCGGTTCTGGTAAGTTAACAAAATTTTTAATAGGTGGTACAAAAAGGTACAAAAATGGTACATTAATTTCGTATTTTTTAGAGGCTTTAGTGAGGTTCTAAAATAATCAAATCCTATGTACAATTAGCTGAGGAATTCAATGAAATCAATTCCAAGTCTGTAACTTAAACGGTTATTGAGATAATTGGAAAAATATGCAAAAAAACGCCATTTTTCAACAATAAGGGTTATAACTGAATAAGGAATCATAAAATTGTATTTTTTATTAATGGAAGTTGAAGAGAGCCGGATTCTAAAGAAAAATTTAAATGGCGGCGATTGTGCAAATCTTACCCAAATCTCAGAAATAGCGATCAAAAATCGCAAAATCGCTACTAAATACAAATTCATCACTTTTGTCAATTTTGCGATTTTTGATCGCCATTTCTGAGATTTGGGTAAGATTTACACTATCGCCGCCATTCAACTTTTTCTTTAGAATCCAGCTCTCTTCAACTTCAATTATTAAAAAATACAATTTTATAATTCCTAATCCAGTTATAACCCTTATTGTTGAAAAATTGCGTTTTTTAGCATATTTTTCCAATTATCTCAATAACCGTTCAAGTTACAGACTTGGAATTGGTTTCATTGAATTCCTCAGCTAATTTTTCATAGGATTTGATTATTTTAGAACCTCACTAAAGCCTCTAAAAAATTAGAAAAATTAATATATTTTTGTAGGATGGTTATATCAGTTGATCAATCATTACATATGGATTGATAATAACATGTGTAATAAACAACTTATGAATAGTAAATAAATAACAAGTTAGTTTTTAGAATAAACTCAATGTGAAAGGTTGAAATAAATATAAAGTTGTAACATAAAATATTATGTTATTTATAGTGAGAAATAGAAATTTCCTATATTTTGAAAAATCTCAATTTTTTGCCATTGTTATCTCGGTAACAAAGCGTTTTTGGGGGTTGGTCCCATGGAACTTTTTTGTCTACTTGGTGTAAGGAATCAGCCTGAGAAGTATTGCACATTCCTCCTGAAACACCCTATATATAGAAAACGTTTAGGCCTACATGTGAAAGTGAACCATTCAAAATAATAACTCCATATTACTGTAATCAAATTAATTTGTTGATTCCCCCCCCAAAATTTTCAAAATCCCCCCCAAATTTCGTGCCGATGGCGCAACTTGCGCCATCAATCCCCCCTGTGGGCGGCCCTGGGTATCATACTTTTCCAAATTTTATTGTCTACAAAAACGGTCCTATAAAATTTTCTCGTCCGACGCTTGGTTCGGCCACAATTCACGAAAAACCATAAAAGAAATGAATTTATAGTGCTCAATTTATAGATACAAACTTTTTAAGTAAGAAAAATTTCAAATACTCGATCCTATGAAAAAATTGCTAAATTTTTAAAAAGTTATATCTCAAAAACGGTTGATGATACAGAGTTCCAATTGGTCTTATTCTTTTCCAAATTTCATTGTCTACAAAAAAGGTCCTATAAAATTTTCTCGTCGGACGCTTGGTTCGGCCACAATTCAAGAAAAACCAATTCCTAGTACAAAAATTTTACGGTTTTTTCAAGATGGCGGCCGAAGCTCACAGGGGACCCTTGGGGACTTTTAGTATGTTATTCTGCGCCCTTTTCTGATCATATTTGCAAATTTTCAGCTGGGTCCTCCGACTTTCACTTTTTTTGCTTAATTTGACTGGACTATCATTAAAAATGAGGTATTTTCCTCACAAGAAATATTCATTTTCCTAATTTTTAGAGGCTTCTTTGGGTTCTAAAATTATCAAATCCTATTAAAATTAATAGAAGCAAAAGTTAGAAGGTGATGATTGTATAAATCCTACCCAAATCTCAAAAATCGGAATACCTATAGACATAACATAGCACAAGTGAAAAATCAGTGTTTAATGGCGATTTCGCCGCCATTTAACTTTTTCTTTGGCTTCCAACTATCTTCAACTTCCATAAATAAAAAATACAAATTTATGATTCCTTATCCAGTTGAAAAACCCTTATTATTGTTGAAAAATTGTGTTTTTTAGCATATTTTCCCAATTATCTCAATCTCAATAACCGTTAAAGTTACAAACTTCAAACTGGTTTCATGAATTCTTCAGCTAATTTTATTTTTAGAACCTGATTTATTTATAGAACCTGAGTGAAGCCTCTAAAAAATTAGAAAAATTAATATTTTTTTTAAAAAATCTCAATTTTTCGCCATTGTTATCTCGGTAACAAAGCGTTTTTGGGGGTTTGTCCCATGGAACTTTTTTGTCTACTTGGTGTAAGGAATCAGCCTGAGAAGTATTGCACATTCCTCCTGAAACACTCTGTATACTGAATATAAAATATATTGAAATAAAATAAGGTGTAAGTGTCGTTTACTGCCCCACCTCGCTAGAGTCAAAATTCTTGTTGAAATTGATTCAGTTTCAATTTTTAATGTACAATTATTGAGATAGGTACTTACGTTTGGAATGTGTGATAAACCTCGAGTTTCATTTTAGGATTTGATTGGAGTATGTATGCCCCAAAAGTTTTTAGAAGGTTTTTGTTTAGCGAACAATTTTGTAGCTGGGAAAATATTTTGACACCCAATTTTCTATAATATGGTGGGATATCCAGGTGGACCAAATCAGGCGACTCATTTTTCCCACATCGATGGTGTTGAACATCGATAACCACTCCTAATCGTTCATGTCCAATCATCCATAATCAGTTGTTCAGTTCAGTATTGAAAATACAAATACAGTAGTGCCTATGATGAATACCAACGTAGTTTCAAGGTTATGTTTGAAAATCTTTAGTATTTCATGTGAATCAACAAGATCTTATGTTTCATCGCAATTTGCGAATTTTAGCCAGTTGAAATCTCTTATACCTAAAGAATCTCCCAGTGAAGCTTATCTAAGAACGAAACGAAAGTGCGAATGTATGTATCTTTTAGGCCTACTAAATGCCTAGCCCATCCATGGTTAACAATATTTATATTTCGCCTCATTCCTTCAATTTTTCTCTCATTAAGTTCATGCATTGTTAGGTAATTGTGAATTTTATGATGCATTCCATATTTATCAATTATTGCTGTCAGTGCGTCGTAAAATACTTTTTAGATTAACAAGGTCATGTTGAAGGCTCTTGAGTGCTTTGCCAATCAATATAGCAACGTTCACCAGACTGATTCTCAGACTGTCGTTGACTTGGTAAAGAATTACAACAATCATTTTTCGATTTTCGTAGATTAATTTCCATTCTTGCATTTACAATCTCAACTAAAAAAGTAAGTTATTTTTGTTAAGGCAAGCCAAATTTCAAGAGATGTCCCCTTTTTAACATCAACAATTCACCTAAGTTAGTTGTCACTCAAAAAACTTTATTACTAAAATACAGTAATAACCATTGCTGGAAGGCTAGAAAAGTGGCGGCTACTTGTCTACCAAGTCCCCTAACACTCACGAAGTCTGAGTTTGGATCACTGCTTTCCGAATATACCATCAAATACTAAAACTAACCATAACTTATAACTTACTTGGTTTAGGTAGGCTATTATCGAGAAAAAAGTTCTATCCAATTATAGGACTAGCCAAAACCCTTCTGCCCTAAAGTAGAAATGAATGATACTGGTGATATATTCCATGTCAAATCAACACACCCAATTTTCTTCACTATCTTGAATAATAATTATAAATAAGTAATTTTCTAAGTAGGCTAGGCCTAGTCCATATATATATATATATATATATATATATATATATATATAGTATCCAGTAATCAGTAATAAGCTGGTTGTGCTAGCGTGCAGGTACAAACAAAATGATTAATAACGAGTTAGTTCAATTCTCTCTGGGTACGTAACAAACGTGTTTCTGTGCTTCTTCAGATTTTGTTTCTACCTGCAAGCTTGCACTACCAACCTATTTGCGCCAACGTGCATCAAATTGATGTGATCATACCTTTGAAATACTCTCCTCTCACAACAATCCGTTGCTAAAGGGCATGCCACACCGAGCTCGCTACTGCGGTTGTAGGGAAGTAAAAGAACTCGCTTTCCTTGTTATTAAATTGAGCAGGCCACACCGAGCTCGCTACCGTGGAGGGAGTACCTTGGCGGTAGTGATGTGGGTCGGGTAAATTCCCAGTGGGTAGGTAAATATAAATTGGGTATTTACCCGAGGCCCGGGTAAATACCCAAAAACTGGGTATTTATCATTTTTATTGAATTTAGAAAAGATTTAGTTGTCTTTTCGCATTGAAACGCCTTCAATGATAGTGAAATGATGATAAAATGCATACAAAATTGTTTTATATAGTGACAAAAAGCATTAAACTTCCGATCATCATTGACATAAATACCCGGGTACTGGGTATTTATGATTTTATTTGTTTATGTGTTGTTAAATCTTATTGAAAATGACAATAAATTTGTTTCGAATAATAACCATTATTTAGCGACCAAAGAGAGGGGAATTTGACCTAGTATCACTTTTTACTTGCAATCCATTTTCTAGAGGAAAAACATAATGTTACGAAAATCGAAATAGCAGTAGAAGCATTTTAATTATTTTTCTAATGTGGTGCTGTCATGATTTCATTGATAAAGATTGACTTCATTGATGATTTCGTTGAGAAAGCATTCCATTATGCCATTGATACGAGCGAATCTGTTGGATGGTAGTAGACGGCCAAATGCCGAACGGTAAAATCAAATTTATAATTTATGAATCAATATTGACCGAGCTGGAATCATTTTCCCATCTTGCCAGAATTTCTTCTTTGCTTGGACAGACTATACCAAGTATTATTTAGGCTAAATATTTTCAAGAGAACAGAAACAAACGAGCTACTTTATCAGGAATATATTGAGCGAAATTTTAACTTGAGGATATTATTCAGGAATCTTTTACATGAAAAGCCTATACATCCAGGACATCTGAAAAAAATTTCTTACAATCTAAAACTACACGTGCTCTATACCAATCTATGCCAATAAGGCCTATTTTTAGAATCATCTAAATATGAGAAGGCTCATTTTTAGAATGTTAATAAAATAATAAATTAGAAGAAGATTAAAACCAAAAGTTACAAACTTGCAAACCTTGTGAAGCTTATGTAGGCTATTTAAAACAAAAAATAATAAATTGACTCTTAGAAAATGTTTTTGAGAATTTTTTGTGTCAAGAAGAACCTAGGGAAGGAAGTTTAATGCATATTTTTATGTATGTACTTGAAATTGTAATAAATATATAATTTTAATTGAATCATTAATTAAAATTTTGTAGATATGGAAACAAATGATATTGAGATATTTTTTAAGCCCAATGAAAGTGCATAAAAATGGATCAAACTCAAACATTCAACTTGAAATAAAATAAATTGATTGGAAAATTTATTTTTATTTAGTAGCCTATAGTTCGAAGTAGAGATATAATGCATAAAACTCCTGCAGAGTTTGCATAGTCTTATTTACACGGTTTTTCCATGAAGAATCCTATTCATTCAAAACTTCGTAATACTTGAGAAAAATATAAATATTTATAAGTCGTTGAAAAATATCGAATATTTTTACAATATTATAACTTGACTATTACTATGCCAATATATCATCAATGCCAATAATAACATATTCAGGGCCATTCAGGGGTACAAACAACAATGATTCAATAAATACCCAATATACCCGGGTATTTATGAATTTTGGGTATTTACCCCGAGTTTTAAATACCCCGGTATTTTACATCACTACCCGGCGGTAGTTTCACTTCGCTATGCCAGGCGTACGCATTCCCTCACTACTAGAAGACTACCGCTATCGGACGTTTTTTGGTGTGGCCTGAACTATCACCGCGGTAGCGAGCTCGCTACCTGTAGCAGACATTGGTGTGGCCACTGCTTAACTGGATCGTGAAATCGGTGCGAGCTGCACGGTGCTCGTAGACTGCAGATGCATGTGGGAGTTTTCAAGCCGAAAAAATTATATCAGCTGTGTTTAGCTCAGAGGTCTGTGTACACTGTGCGTGTATGTGTGGCCAACTCTGTTCAAACTCTGTTCAATGCGTATACAGAGTGCTCCGAAGAAAACTATTTCCAGTACCTCCACGGTGTTCTTCAACCCAAAACAAACAGAAAATTTTATTGGTAAAACGCCGGATTCTCCTTAGTTTTTCCGTAATCCACCATTCATTTTTTATTATTTTTCATCGTATTTTGATAATGTATTTGACACTCCCCTATGCAATTCTGCAGGCTTAAGTATAAAGTAGTAATCAAAATAGTAATCCCTAAAAAATTTAGTATTTGAAATTTTTATAACGGCGGTCGACTGAAATGTTAATTTTGAATTCACTGTGGAAAATAATGTTTTTTTTTTTAATTCTTTATTATTACAAGAATATATAATCATGAATTAAATGTTGCCTGATTTGTCAGGGTTTGATAATAAATAACTGAGATGTAAGGGTTTGTATTTCTATTTTCATGAATGGATGCTCGATAAGCGTGGCTGACGATATTCATAGTGGCATGGTCCGAAATAAAAAAATGATGTATCTTGGTTATATGTAGCTGGTGTCTGGTTGTCTAGCTGGATCATTCCTCATCAGAATACTTATTTTACTGCTCAAAATCTGGGTTGAAAGGACCCTTCAAGGATAATAACCTAAGGACATCCCTAGCTTTCGAAAAAGTGAACGGATCTTAACAAACTATAGCTCATTGTATTTAGCTTAAAAAGGCGGTTCTATTTCATGTATCATATGTTCAATTCGGTCAAAATTTAAGTATTTCATTAACTGTATAGAGGAAAAAGCTCATAGTACTAAAGTTAGGTTATTATCCTTGAAGGGTCCTTTCAACTGCAAATAACCCAGATTTTGGGCAGTGAAATATGTATTCTGATTGGGATTGGCCCAGCTAGACCACCAGACACCAGCTTGAATATAGTTATCACTGCATATGTATATATTAGAATCAAAATCTTGACAATAACCACCTGTTGCTGATTTTGGAGGAATTCCATTTTTGGAAAAGTGATCTCTCAACTCCCAAAAATAGGTCAAATATTAGTATGTTATTTGAACTCTACTTCTCATGCTCCACAACATTTAGGGTAAGGGGGTAGTGGATTTATTGTTACTTTATGAGTTACATCACATTTAAAAGCAGTTGAGACAATTTTTTGGTGATTTTTTTTTAATGGAGGTTTTGATCGAATGTAAAAAAATTTATATTGGGCTGATTTCTGTTTTCTTTTTCTTAATCGACGCAGATTTTAGTCCTCTTTAATCAACCGTTTTCGAGTTTTATGCTAAAAACAGGAAAATTGTAAATTCTACACCTCTTACCCTATGCTCACCCCCTAGGTTCGGGGACTTTTAGTATGTTAAACCCCCAACTAGTCTAAAAAAATCCCCGAGGTCAATAATTGGGGCATATTTCATGCACTCCATAATGCTTCATTTACTGGACTATATTCAATCATTTTATTTTGTTTTTCAGCGAAAAAACTTCCTTTAGATGTCAATGTCAAGGGTGTTTTCGCCTGTAATGAGTTGGACCTTGATGAAGTTAATGTATATGGATTTGATTATGACTATACATTGGCGATGTATAAACCGACAATGGATTACTTGTTATACAACCTTGGAAGAGAAAAGCTTATTGAAAAATACAAGGTAAGTAGGGGATGATTTGTCCTATGGTAGTTACTTGAATATGTATTTGAATTATAAAGCACTCATCCATAGCGCAAAGTTGTCTATAGCTGGGTAGGAAGATGTTAATTTCGACTATTTAGTGAAAATATTATAATATTCTATGCAAGCAGCCAACTTCTTGTATTCAACTCAAGTTACTGGTTATTTTTATAGCTGTAAAAAATGTTCGACATAATAATTTATCTGGATGCTGGAAAACACATCCAGAGGAGCTAATTAGTAAATCAAACCATTACGTGATGATTATATAATGCTTCTTTTCAATACAATTTTTTTAAAATGCAATATTATAGGTGAAGAAAATGTTTCCCCACTATAATAATATATTTTTTCGAGGTAAAAACCTTACATAGACTCCTGATGGGTATCGGGAAGTAGTATCACATATAATTATAATAATAATAATAACATATAATATTGCATGCTTGTTCACATGTGGAAGCCTCAGCATATGAATAGTATCAAATAGGCGTAGGAAATTTACACATCTTAGCTCAAATAACTACAAATTTATTGATGTGTCAACTCAGTTAGTTGATTTTCTATAACAAAATAATTATTAAAACTGTGCTCAATTACTACTTCTTAATTTTGCTCAAAATTCTTAATTTTTGGCATAGCCCATTTGAAATTTATGCATTTCACTCGCCAGGAGCTTCGCCAGCCTCTACGGCTCCAGGTTTTTAGTACTTATAATTAAAAATAATTGATCTGTGAGTGAAGCGAGGCGATCGCTGTGCTGTTGTGGCATCTTGCTGAATTCTTCCTATTGATATAACTTGAAAACCAATTTCATATTATTATTTTTTCCAAGTTCCACTTAATGATAATCTTTTCAAAAAAGCTGCTTTATTGTCTTTAATTGTAAACCAATTGTTTTTTTCAATCCTTGAAATTATACTGAGTACGGCTCTAAGAAACAAAGTCAAGTATATTTATCATTCCTTATAATATTCTTATTCATTATCTTCGCAACAAAAAGCTATGTTTTCTCTTCAATTTTCTGCTTTATTATTCTCAGTACTCAGTTTTGCTTTGTACGTGATTTTTTTCTAGGGGTTTAATGTATAAAATATAATTTTTCCAATCTACTGTAACGTCAATTATGAAGTGTGTTTTAATTTGAATGTGTCTCAAAAACATTCCATAAAAGATAATATTCATCTATATGAATGTAATTAAATCAGGAAAAGTAACAAATATTCCCCTGATTTTTAAGATTTATTCAAAAAGATACTTCTTTCAATTCTTGAACCTTTGTCGATCTTAATATTATACCAGCACTAAAATACTAAAATGTTCTTCGAATATAAATCAAAGTATAAAGTTTTCCCTCTTTTTTAAAAAAATAACGATTACATGGTGATTCTCCTCACATTTGATATTCTAATAATTGGATAAGTTATTCAATTCAAGTTAGTGTCAAGTTATTACACAAATAATAATTGTATAATATACAAGGGAAACGAAATTTCATTTCTTTCATCTTAATTGCAGTATCCCCGAGACATCGCTGGATTGGAATATAAACCAGGCTTTGCAGTACGTGGCCTTCATTACGATATTGAGAAAGGCCTCCTGATGAAAATCGACTCATTTCTTCAGATTCAACTGGGAACTGTCTACAGAGGGTTATCGCCCGTCTCCGACGAAGAAGTGTTGGATCTCTACAAGAACAAAATTATACCTCTAGCTCTGGTCGAGACCCATGGTAGAAATTCTCAAGTATGTTTTGCTTTTGAATTTATTTGATTTCATTTCATTCTTATTGCATGCATGTATTTCGATGGTGATTTATTTTGTCTGATGAGCTAGGGGAAAATACAAGGATTGAAAGAAGGACTCAGAGAAAGAGAATGGTCTATTATTATAGGCATACTACTTTTAGAGCTAATTGAACATCTCGTCATTTGCAGGTTTATTTTTTTAAGGTTGATGCACGTATGAGCTCTAGGCTTGTGCGTGGATGATGATTGTTTGACAGTCAGGACTGACAACTTCTTATTTCCTCCGAGAGAACCTATATATTCATACTGTATATGTGTATTATTCTTTCTTCTTCAAATTATTATTTTTTTTTATAATTTATGGGAATAACTTGGGTCTATGTGATACAATATTATTGCTAATTGAATTATATCAATAATACTATGCCTTCAAGAGATTACTACATTCGGGGGAAGTCTATGCTGTAATATCCACATGAACTGGATATCTACATGAACTTTTCTCGTACTAAATGAAATCCCTCATGTTAGTCATTTCCGTTAGATTAATTCGTATTTCAAAGTATTTTAGCATTCAAATTGTTTTTCTTCAAGAAAGTTGTACTCTGTTATATCTTCAAATTAGCTATAAAATTTCCTTTGTTGAGCTATAGGCTACAATTTTTATACATTTTTTGCATAAATCCGTTCTCTTTCCGATATTATAGAATAAGTTATTTTTTTATTCTATGTCTGCACGGAAACTCAAGTACATGTACCATTTGAAAGAATCTATTAGAAATGTATCAATACTATATGGAAAGAATCTGAATGAATCATTAAGCGTATGTGAAACATGATACAGTCTCATTCAAAGCTACACTATCTTGCTTTTCCACATCATAGAAACGATTGAAAAAATTCTAGTTATTATTAGTATCGTGTGAACTCTATTAATTAATTTTAAGATGCTTCTTATTTTGTTGAAATTCAGTTACCGTACATCTTATTTATTGAATTTTTTAAAGTGTAATGCATGTATTTTTCTATATTCTGGTGGGCTGAATGTTCCTTGCTATTATGTGCCACGATAGCGACAGGTAACTAGATACAACATGCAAAATGATCAATTAGCATGTTGTTCTGCATATTGCTGTTCATAGACTGACGCATCAGAACGACACTCATCAGACTGTTCGATAACATAACAACTCTAGTTGGTTTGTTGTGTGTGTGTGTGTTATTAACATTTAAGCACATAGAGTTTCCAGCTTTCAATCGATTCATACCTTCTATTTTATTTTATTATTATTTTTTAAATACAGAGTGGCACAGAGAAACTGGAAATTTTGAAGTACCACGTACGTAGTACTTCTCACATAAAGGAAATATAATCATTAGTTTTATTGCTGGAAATATAAAGTGGAATAGTTTTAACGAAAAGAAGTTAGTTTTTACAGATAATTTCCTTGAAATAACGACCACGCAAACGTATGTATAAATTCCTGAAAGCTAAAAGAGATTTCCATGGCACATCGAATGGGAATTGCAGTGATTTCTTCTTGAATCCTTGTTTTCAACTCAATGATCGTTTTTAAGCGTGTAGCGTACACTTTGATTTTTTAAATAGTCCCCCAAGAAAAAGTAACACTCAGTGCTTCGACGTCTCATGTTCACATGGAAACACGGATACTAGAATACACGGTTGATTTTTAAATAGTCCCCCAAGAAAAAGTAACACTCAGTGCTTCGACGTCTCATGTTCACATGGAAACATGGATACTAGAATACACGGTAGGGGCTAGAATACAGGGATCACGCGCAGGTTTTAGTCGAATACCAGGTAGTTGTAACGTTTCACAAACCCACGAAAATGTAATTGCAGATTGTCAGCTGATGAACTTTTTGTGAGTCTGCATTGGAACTGCTACTGACCATCCAATGGTAACGTAATGAACTATTTCTGTGGGTTCGTGAAATGTCATAATCCTATCAATCTACTGCGCATCAGCCTTATAATACCAACTGTGTATTCTAGTATCCGTGCATGGAAATCTCACTTTTCGCTTCCAGGAATTGATACATTTGAATGGTAGTCAACTAGTCATCTATGAAAATTGATTTTTTTTCGTTTGAACTCCTTATGCTGTTTTACTTCATATTTCCAGCAATAAAACAAATAATAATTAAATTCTCTTTATTTAGGTACGTTACGTGTTACTTGAAAATTTCTGTTTCACTCTGTATATGAATACTGAGAAAGTATAAAAGCCCGTATCGACAGAGCGAGGCATGTGCCGCGAATGCCTCAAGTTGTGTTGTTACTGATCCGAGTGGAACGCAGTCGATCAGCTGTGGCCAATCACAGCTCTTGTTTTATCCTTTAGCAACAAGAGTTGTGATTGGCATTCGCGGCACATGCACCTCGCACTGTCGATACGTGCCTTTTTTGTCTTGAGTCATATACTTTTCGGGTCACTTCGGAGAAAGTAGCCAGTTTCGATCAATTTGACATGAGTCGAGCTTCTATTCTTGCGCTAGAGCGGAATGAACGGTAGATAATTTGGGTCTTATAGCCGTACAATGCAGCATAAATTAGGTGACAATAAAATTTTTCGTTGACTTAGCAGCTCTTTCCATGCAAATTGTTTGACTTATTCGGTGAGTTGCCATATTTCGAACATTATCCAGCTGATTGCATCATTTGCATTATATTAAATGAAATAAATTTTTGACCGAACGTAAGTGAGGTCTAGATTCAAGACGACGATTTTGCATTTCTCTTTATGTATGTATGTATGTTTGTTCCGCATTTAAGACAAAACGCGGCAATAGATTCTGATGAAACTTGACAGGAATGTTCCTCTTATAATTGCGCGTCGATGTATATGTAAGGTTTCATGAAATATTTCATTTTAAGGATAATATGAAAGGAAAAGGAATTACCTCCATGCTAAAATATTACTATATATTTATACTTCTGAACATAGGAAAATTCACACTATAGAATTATTCATGATGAACCAGCTGTCGAGTTTATTATTAATTGCATTCAATGACGCATGCAAGTAATGAAACTTGAAACTCAACATAACTAAGTATTCCCTTCATGAATAATGCCCCATCCATGGGTGACTTCGTGAGGTCTACTGTTCACAGAACTACTAGTAATAATAAATTAATGATGACGAGTATTCAATACATGTTTTGTAGAAAGCCTAAATAAAGCAGCTGATTGTTCTTCAAGCAATACTTTTTGATTGTTTCACACCTAAACTTTTGTTTTTATTGAAAATTGATCCTAGCGACTGGTAGCCTACGTTGAAAATGAGAATCCCAATTTATATTTGTTTAATTCAACAACGAAAATTCCCAAAATGGAATTTGGTAAGTTGAATTCGTATGTCTCATGTATTGAACCTTTATAATCTGATTCCATTTAGCCTTTCTATCAAGTGTACAAAAAATACAACTAAACAAAACGTTTGGATAATCTCTGCGGCGTCACGGGAACTATTTCGTTTCTTCACGCAGCTGACGCTTCTAACAAAGTATTGTTCCCCTGAACGGTGCTAAACGACGTTTCCCAAACTACTAGCGTGATATACTATTGGAACTGGAAATGTGATTGAAGTAGATTTGTTCGTATGTTTCAAATATCGTGATTCATGATAATATGATTTCCATGCATTTATAAAATCAGTTCGATATGACAATTGTATATATTGTCCGCGCGCTGAGAATAGGATATCTTGGTGAAGCTTGTGCCAAAAATTAAGGCGGTTGGCAAACGACTATCATGAATGCTCAGCTCTGTCAGGACAATCTGAACCTGTCTTCAAGAGGGAATCAGAATAGCTGAGGTCATTCTCGTCCCAATGTACTCTCGTCTTCTGTCCTAGCAGAACTGAGAATGAATAACAGTCATTCGTCAATGGCTTCTATTTGCGGCACCAGCTATGTGTGGGATTGAAGAGAAAATTCAATTGCGCAAGCGCTATAGTACTTCATTATAGAGAATGTTGGTAGCACTGTAGGAGATACTATATAGATACTGTATAACCAGAGTGTAGACATCGACAGTGTCACTTTTGATTGGCCAGCTCGGTGAAATCCGCCATACTTTTGCCAAGTCTCATAAGATTTACAGTAGATAAGAATAGAATAGAATAGCTTAGAATAGAATAGAATGTATAAGCCCCAAATGATGTCACAACTTGACATATAGGCCAGTCATATAATAAATACTAGAAACTATATCACATAATGTACACACATATTAACATTGAGCCAAATTTACATAACTTTATAGCTATAATGCTCTGAGTCTTAAATTTTAAAATCCCCTGTACGTAGATTTTTGTCAAAAAATTCTTTAACTGAGTTGAAGGGGTTACTCAAGAAGAACAACTCTAGAATCTGTTTGAACCTTTTGTACCCAAGTTGTCTAACCTCAATAGGAAGTCTGTTCATCAACTTAACAGCAGCATTAGTTGGACTTTGATCTGTTTTATGAAGTCTGCTCCTGTTAACATTGAGCAGATGACTCGATCTTGTGTTGTGCGAATGTGTTGTGTTTCTCATCTTCATTTTATCTACATTTATTCTCAAATATAATAGGCATTGCATTATGTATAATGAATAGAGCGTTAATATTCGCAGATTAATGAAAATGTCTCTACAATGTTCTCGATATTGAACTCCGGCAATGACTCTGATGGCTCTCTTTTGAATGATGAAAATATCTTTTGCGTGCGAGGCACAGCCCCAAACTATCAGGCCATAGGACATATGTGACTGGAAAAGGCCAAAATAGGCTTGCCTCAGACCATCCTGTTCCAGTTCTCCGCACAACCGTTTGAGGGCAAACACACTGCTACTCAACTTACTTTTTAGACTTGAAATGTGTTGAGTCCAGCTTAGAGATGAGTCTATCATTATTCCTAGGAATTTTTGAACTTTTTCAGTTTTAGCTGATGTTGGTTTACTTCTAAGCTCATATGTGACTGTTTTTGTTTTATCCTCATTTAAAAACAGTTCATTTGCATTCAACCAGTTCTGTACAACTTTGAGGTTGTTCCTGGACAATGTAACCGCCTCAGTGTCATCTTTATGTTTATTGAGAACTGTGGTGTCATCTGCATATAGTAGGACCTTTGATGGAACGTTTATACTCAGATCGTCAATCATGATTATAAACAACAGTGGTCCCAATACAGACCCCTGTGGCACTCCACATTTAATAGGCAGAACACCAGAGCTTCTTCCATCCGCACACACATACTGAGTCCTGCCCCGCAAATAGGAAGACAGTAACTCAAGGGCAATTGTCATTTTATTCGTATTCTTATTCTTATTCTGAACCGCTCGATATCCTGTTGCATTCACATTTAGAACAAAATATTGAGAAAGAGTCCATTCTGTATTATGTACAGCACGAGCAGAATAATATTCTTTGCCATCTTATAATTATGATTACTTTGGAAATAATTGGTTGATGTGCTCAACTTGTTCATTAGGTTTCTAGGGAGATGAGTTTTAAAAAATAGTGATCAATGTCGATGATTTACTTGATAATGATATTAACATGATCCCCAAAATCAACTAATAATTTCATATTAAAGTATTTTTATGTGTGGTTGGTTAAATAGCGAAGACTTATTCCTGCATTGGTTATCAACTTTTCAATAGAAACTATTGCTAATTTGAATCTCACAGATTTTCACACCAATCAGGCACCAGTATTGTAGGCTACAAATTCAGGCCTGTATGAGTAGACAGTTCTATGAAAAAATTTTTACCTGAAGAGTTGAAAAATTTGCTGCATTTTGCTATTTGAAACTGATTGTCCTGGTATCGATTTCCTTATTTTTTGAATTGAAATTAAATTAGCTGAATGATTGATGTGTACAGTTGAACGCCGAAGCCTGTTCTGTGCTAACTGATGGCATGGTTGGTATATTTTTCTGGTCGCAAATTTTCAATTATTTTTATGAATTTACCACTGTAAATAGACATAGTTTTCCTAATCACAAAGTTATTAAATCTACCTACATTTTGTTCATTGAATTGATGTTATTTATTTATTTATTTCATTGAAAACAATTGAAGGAACGAAAAAACAGGCACTAGCCCAAAACTTCTTCTGTTCCAATTTTATTTATTTGAGATTGTGTAAGAGCTTCACTCAATTGAAATTTAAATTTATCCTTATCACTTATTTTCAACTCGTCATCATTGTTTTGTTTATGATTTCAAATATAAAATAAGTAATTAAATTTTGACATAGATACACGTAATCCTGTAAACCTGCAATCATATGATAGTAATAAAATATGCATTATGTTATCAAATCTTAACTTGACTTGAAAGTCATGAATTCAGTGAAATTCAAATCCAATAATTTATGATATCAATAATTATTTGCAACCAAACATATAGTTTAGTGGTGGCTAAAAAAAAGAACAATGATTTTTATAACTATGAAATGCCTTTGATTATTCGGCAATTGTGTACTACTATCGTTACCAATAGTTGTTATTGTTAACAAGGAGCAGTCTCATCAACGAAAAAATAGGAAAGATTTAGTCTTTTGTTACGAAATTCATTTTAATGAAGAGAGAGAGAGGCTGAATAATACAGCCATATTACAGAATTTATATCGTGGTTGATCTATATGGTTGAATTGATCATGTTTTTATTATTCTCTAAATCATAATTATATGTGATTCATCAATTAAACTTTGAGGTAATATGTTTTAAGATATTTACTTCTCTTGTCACACAAGTTTGAAGCCATTCCAACATGAATACTTCTTTGTATTCAGCTCTTGAGCGTTCCAAATCTGGACTCTGAATGTAATATTATTTCACGATTCTTGAAATACTTCTTAGTAGATCAATTAATTACTTGCAAAAGCACTTACTATGCTTATTAATATAATTGATGTGTTTGCATCGCATTCTACAAAGTGTATTGATTTTGGATTTTCTAGATTTAAATTGTGACCTATTTTGGAATGTCGGCTGCAGAAACAAATGTGCTTCGTGCCTCAAAAGGTGACTGTTATATTATTTAATTGCTTTGCTTGCGCTTCAATATTAATCGATTGAATAATTATTTGGTTCATTTTAAGTGATTAATCAAATCTTATCGGATTGATTTCAATTTGGTTGATACTAGTCATATAGGAATCTATAACACCATTAATATTTTTCTCATCATTACTTTTTTCATTATCAAGTGAAAATAATTGTCCTAACCTCACCTTTTGCCTACTTACATTTTCATTATTATTTTTAAATTATGCTGATGTAAATTGAAATATTCTTTCAACATTGGAAATTAATTGAATTATATTGATTATGCTCGTGAGAGTTAGCATAAGTCTCATTTCTTATGACCTTCTTATAATCTGAATATTATAGTGATATTATCCCCCTGTAAATTTTATGCGTCTGACTAAGACGATCATTAATAATTAATTATTTGAATGAGTCAAATAGTTTTCCACATGTAACTCCATCAAAAATATAAACGTCGTATTTCATATAAGTTTATCATAATATAAACAAAAATACAAGATTTTAGACAGCCTCATAAACAGTCTTTCAGAAGGAATGTGTAATTATATCTCAGGCTGATTCCTCGAAATAATTAATGGAAACAGTTTCATTGGATACACCCCCAGAATTCCTTTGGTAGGTACCGACATTTTCAGATAATGCCGGAAAATTATTTTGTAGTTTTGTACGGTAAGTGCATGTTTTATACAGGTACCAAAATTATTATTTTCTTTGCAAAATCACTTGAAAGATTCAATGAAACCACTTAGAAGTTTTCAACTAGATAATAGGATAAATATGCTCAAAAGGATTTTTTCAACAATTGAGAGCTATAATTGGATGTAAAAATATAAACTTGTATTTTTAATTAATAAAATATCAAGATAATCAAATCCAAAAAAAATTAAATGACTATGTTTGTGTAAAAATTGCCCAAGTCTCAGAAACTGCGATCAAAATGGGGCAAAACACTGATTTTTAACATTTTTCACATACGAGTATGCTGTGTTTTTTCTATTTTGTCTCATTTTGATGATCGCTAGATTTCTAAAATATAAATAAGTTTCACGCAATGACAGTCATTCAACTGTGCCTTAATAGTTGATTTTGTAAAACTTTTATTCATTAAAAATACAAGTTGTAACCAGTTATAAGTTATAATCATTAATCGTTGAATAAAGGGCGATTCACACATATAGTGGCGTACTAGTGTCGTACTAGTGGCGTACTAGTGTCGTGCGCAGACTGTTTAGACCGCTATCATTCACACATATAGGACCGTACTAGTGTCGGACTGTTTGGCGCAATGCTCAATCACGACTACTCACCTTCTCCAAAATTGGAGATAGATAGATTTTGATTTCAGATTTGAATTCAGCGACGTCGAATTAGTAATAATCCCCGCGTGAACTCAAAAATAGTCAAAATTAGGGATTTTCATGAATTGTATTTTAAACGATTCTATAATCGTCATTAATGGATGACTATTTTTAGTTATTAAACTCATATTGGTTATTATCTATAAATAATTTAATAACTAAATTGTTTCAGTACAAAATAATAAATTAACATTCAAATTTGTTATGAGACAACTATTCACAATTCAAGGTTCAAATTATAGCCATAATTGGATCTTCTTGATAAAATCTTATTTCCAATCACACAACTTACAGATTGTTCTACGCTACGACAGAACACAACTATTTGGAATATTGTCTTTGTTTCTTCCCCCTCCGCTAGACCAGGCGCATGCGCACTGGCGTTGAAACGTGTCGGAGCTTCAGTTTTCACCCTAGTTTTATTTACGATAATAAAATAAAGGGGAAAGAGTTGTATTGTAAAACTAATGGTAGTAGTAGTAGTAGTAGATACGAGTATATAGCCTATGTATGTGAATTATCGATATTTTTATTAATATATAGTTTACCTATATTCATCAGTTATCAGCTAGTTTTATTGGTATATATCATTACCAATAATCAAAAGTGACTCTTTGTTGTGTCATACATATGAACATCTATATATCAATTGAAGCCTAATATAATAACAAGAATTCAAAATTGAATCAAATAAGTTTCAAAGTACTTAATAAGTTTTTGTTATAACTTTTCAAACGTTTTCCAGTTCCATTTCATATTCAATTTCAACTCTAGTACAAATAATTTCTCGAGTATAAAATATATATCATTGAATTGTAGAATTATTTTCCCCAAGTATAAATGTTTCAATTCAGTGATAATAATTTTGAAACTCCCATACTTTACGGAACAGAGTTGAACAAACTACTAACAAAATAATCAGTTTCTAACGTGACTCGATATAAATGTGAACAAGTCTCTTAATTTTGCTTATTTTTGAGCCTACGTGGGGAAAATAACTAATTTGCGGACGCTGAATTCAAATCTGAAATCAGATTTCTTATATCTTAAATTTAAAAGAATTTGGAAACACCAGAACCAAAACAGCACAGTCTGAGCACAGTCCTAAGCTGATTCACACATGTAGGACTGTGCTCATGCCGGTCGCAGGCCGTGTCAGACCGCCATAGACCGTGTCCTTGAGAAGTCGCTTTGGAAACGGTCTTTCATCGTCCAGCACTAGTACGCCACTAGTACAGTCCTATATGTGTGAATCACTCCCGACCGTTTCCGTGTTAATCAAATGGAAAGACCGTTTGAGAGATTCCATTTGAAACGGTACGACACTAGTACGCCACTAGTACGACACTAGTACGCCACTATATGTGTGAATCGCCCTTAAGTGTGTTTTTAGAATATTTTCCCTATCATCTCAATAAACATGCTAGTTACAAACTTTAAACTAGTTTCATTGGATTTGTCATGAAATTTTTTATAGGCTATAATAATATTTTGTACCTGGATAAAGCCTCCAAAAAATTATGAAATAGTAGATTTTTTAAGAGTTAATTTTTTGCCGTTGTTATCTGAAAATTTCGGTTAATAAGATTTCCTAAGGGTAAATCCCATGGAACCTTTCTCACTCCTTGGTGTAAGGAATTATTGTACATTCCTTCTGAAACATCGCTTATAAAATAAAAATAATCAACTGCTAGAATTTGGGAAGTTTGCTTTTTCGTGAAGAATTACGGTTTGAGTGGATTTGTCATTTTTCAATTATGTTTCTCTTGAATTTTGATAAACTAATGTTATTCAAATCGAGTTCAACATTTCCATTTAACTTCTACTCAGACATTATCCAATAACATATATTTTTACACTCAAAAGTTTATTCTACTTGAAAATTTGCCAATCTACCAGGGAATTTAGATGATTCAATTGTAAATTTCAGTGATAAAAACTTCATTAAAAATTCATTGTTATTCTGAATGACATTACCATCATTGCCAAGTTGGCATAGTAAGCCTTCACAGCATTATTCCAAGTAAAATGTGATAGTTTAAACTCTAAGAATCATTTCCAACACTTGGTTAGAATGAAATGCTTTTTGTTATTTTATCTATTCTTATAACTTGGAAAAATTTGGGCCGTAATGTACACACCACCACTCAATCAATTCATTTTGTTTTCTTTGGTTCCTTTTATCAATCTCACAAATTCAGTTTCTTTTTCACTATTCGTAATTGAATTTTTTGGGAGATGAATAGTACAGGCTATACCTAGATTTTCCTCCCAATTGAAGTATTTTGTATAAATGTATTATATATGAATAAATGGATAAATAAATGAATCAAAGATGGAGAATCTCGAAAGCTTATCTGTTACATGATCAAAAAGTATTTTAAAACAAGAATAAAAGTGTGTTCGTCTGAAATGTGTACTTTGCGTTGTCCGTGACTGCACTGCTTATCTATTTTTGCAAAATATTTGCATTTTAAGATCTAGAAACTCGTAGAGAAAAATAAATATCACTGCATGAGTATGGAAAGTTGTTGCTTTTCATTATAGAAAATTATGAACCCATGGTATCCTATTGATTCAGTTGTTTTTTTTTTCAATATTTGAAACTGAGCCTTTTCTATTTCCTGTAACAAAACTATACTTTGGGATTTGATTTGGGATTATCTGTTCTAGTACTTCACCTCGAAGATGGTCCAGTTGGCTGACTTGTTCTCAGTTCCAGAAATGAGTCTACTTTGCAACGTAGCCGAATTCTTTGAACAAAAGCACATCGATTATCATCCCGAGATTCTCTTCAGAGATGTTAAGGTCCGTTTTCCTCAGTATTTGTATCGTTTATAATCTCTATTGAAAACAAATTTCCCATCGTTCTATCGTTCTAGTTTATAAGAAAAAGTGTTCAAATAGTTCAGAACACTAGTTTTTGCTTAATAACATCTCTTTCATTCATTAATAAATAGTACAGAATCACAAAAGAAAAGTAACTTATACTAAAAACAAAATTGTCATTTCTTTGTACATGACGAGTCTATGTTTGCTGTAAATATTGATCAAGCTCAGATTGAAAAATAATAGAAAACGTATTAAATATTCCACTTGAAAAGAACAAATTCAGTCGATAGTTGATTTTTTCCATTTCTGCAATATGTATTACAAAATACAATACCGTAGGAAGTAAATGAATTAACACTGTAGGGTTCCCATTACTATTTCAGTGTGTTAAAGTGAATATATATTATGTTTTCAATCAATTCTTGTATGTTTTTAAATGAAGACTTGAATGATATAATTCAGCCCCATGTGATAGCATACTGTGTTCTATGTTCAGCTTTATATAATTTTTTATTATTGAAATACCTATTTCTAGAATTCTGTTAGTGCCAGCCATCTCGTAATGCACAGAAAACTTCAGGAGAATATTCCTAATTATCTGGAAAAGAACCCGGATATGAGGTTATATTTTGAACGTCTTGTGAAAGCTAACAAGAAGCTCTTCTTAGTGACCAACAGCCCTCATAATTTTGTGTAAGTAGAAAAATCACATATATAATTTTGAAATTATTTTTCAATTTGATATTCGATCCTAGTGTAGTTTCTCTCTAGCTCTAAGCTCTATCACATTAACAGAAATTTGACTGATCCACTATAATTCCTATTTATAATAAGGGGCAACAAGCTTGGCAAGGAAACTGCAGTTGAGCTTGGAAAAACACTGGAGGGAGAAGCTTCCCAGTGCAAATAGGTGATTTGCTTACCAATCCAACTAAATCAAAGAATAGTAAATGTCAAGCCATAACAGATATATTAATAATCTTTCACGGACTACTCTGTTAGGTATAGTTCTGCTGACATCTTACAATAATTACAACTAATAAAGGCTTTTTTAATTGTTGTGAAGGCTATATTGTGGTAGTTATCCATATCAAATGAAAAGACAAAATATTGTCAAACCACTGATTTATAAAAAAAACGAGATGTCGGTCTCAATTTTTAATAAATCAGTTGTTCAACAACATCTTGTCTTTTCATTCAAAATGATAGTGACTTGGTCGACATTCTGCCATTGAAGAATGATACTATTCAGTGGTGAATTGGTAACGATTATTCATAAATGCATCATAAAAACCCTTTGAATTGAAATCAATACTTCGAGCTTGATCTTGTTCTATTTTCAATATTAAGTGTTTATGTTGAATAAATTCTTCCTATACTTTTCATTGAATAATTTGTTTCGACAGAAATAAAGGAATGCAGTGGATGGTTGGATCCGATTGGGAGTCGTTCTTTGACGTGATAATAGTGCAGGCGCGTAAGCCAATGTTCTTCACCGATGAGTCGCGTCCGATTCGATTGTACGACAAACACAGTGAAACCCAATTGTGGGACAGAGTCACCGCACTCGAAAAAGGAAATATATATTTCGAGGTAAACAAAAATAGTTTAAATATCGAGTACCAATCACATAGTTGAATTTATTATATGAACCACCCACTCAGATTTGCTCAATAAAGCCAGGGTTTAATGAGTAAAATTAGTGGTGGAGTTGAATTACAACTTGTCTGAATTTTAACTCTCCTGGTGAAAGCGTAATAGAGTTTCTTGTTACACCATTGTAAAGTTACTGCAGGCTACTTTTTTGCCAGCAACCTCTCATTTTACTAAAAATCCGGCTCATATACATCATATTCCACGCCACGTCACCTCGTAATTGAATGAAAATGTTATCATTAATAATAACAGTCTTGTAGAAAAACTTTACAAGACGTTTTTACTTATTCAAACTTTCACACAATTAGACCAAATACAGATTCGAAGAGTTTGTATTGCTAATATTAGGGCTGAATGTAATTTTGTTCTATGATTTCGTTTGTCATTTTCGAGTTGGTTGCATGGATTTCATAACTATCATCAACTTTTAGACTTGATAATAGAATTCAATTGTTCTATTTGTAGCGTGATGGCCATGTTCCACGAATTTGATGGGAATAAAATAATATTAATTTGTTTGTTGTAGGGAACCGTTGCTCAATTGCAAGACATGACAGGCTGGAGAGGAAGTGAAGTACTCTACTTTGGTGATCATCCTTACAGCGACCTGGCTGATGTGACCCTGGAGCATGGCTGGAGAACTGGAGCAATTATCAGCGAGCTAACTGTAAGCTATTCTCATGCTTATTCCATCACCCATATTATTTGTAAATGGTATACCTTTTACCGCATTTAGGCGAAAGTTTAGTAAAGGAAACATGCATAGCTTGTCAAATGGGGGGAGTGCTTCTCTTGTTGTAGTTGATAATTCGAAGGTATTACCCCTCGACATGAGAAAGACTCTTGCCAATATGCCACGAAAACTTACATAACATCAAAATATGACCCTAAAGATTTCTATTATTATTCTGAGTTACTATAGCTGACGCCAAAACGTTAGGCGGTTTGTCTGCTCCTTGTGCGTTCCAACAGTTAATGTTGTCAATTAGAGTTTCATTAAGCTTTAGGCCTGGTTGATGTTTTTGAAATCAGAAGAGGCAATAGATGCATTATATTAGATGTTGGTGGGTTACATCACGTACAAGAGACAGACGAAACCGTCTAACCTTTTGGCGTTACTACAGTAATCTGCTTTTATAACGTGTGATTTTCTGAAATTCAACAATTAAAAATTGAATCTTTTGATAAAAAACGTTCATAAATACTTTTTTTGTAACCTTTGCCTAAAATTTGGTTAGAGCTTCATATATTGAATAATTTCACTCTCACCTCTCAGTCGAGCATGTTTACTTTTCAATGAAATTCTTTCTCAGGTTCGAACTTAGCAATGATGAAGGATTATTGACTTATATTTGTCGTCTGTTAAGGAAGGTTTCCTACTACAGTATTATCATAGTATAAGTAGTCTTATACTAAATTCAAATTTGAAGTTTGTCACTCTCAATTCACTGTGTTTCATTGAAATTGGTTTATTGATCTTCGTGTACAATAAAGAAAACCCTAATCAAATTCGAAAAAGTCTTTTCATTTGAGATTCAATATCCCTTTGTAATTTTTGAACATAGCATTTATTTTTGGTTCCAGCATGAGATTGAAACTCTGAACAACGTTGATTTCAAGAAGAATGTGAACTGGCTTCAAATGTTGACTCAGCTTATTGAAGATTGGCAGGACCATGAAGATGCTACCACTATTGCTGCTGTCAATGAATGGATCAAGGAACGAGATCAGCTGAGGTATAACAAAACAAATTCACGCTATTAGTCTAGTTGACGAAAACCCCCTCCACCCGAGAAATAGCTACGTTGTCATTTTGCGTGAAATTGAAACTTCTCCTAACGCAAACACATTCAGCTGAATGTTAAAAGTGACAGCGTAGCTTCGGAAAAATCACGCGGTGTTGTAAAACTCACTATTTTGATGATAAACCAGCTGTTCGTAGCTCGAATATCCAAGTCGATTAGCTTCAATAACTCCAATCTTTAAAATACAATGCTTCATGCATATACCGCTCTCCTTACTTTGAAACTCTTGAGAGGCCAAATTACGATCTTCCGACTATTTTCGACATTTGGAAAAATAATTTCAATTGTTTTTGAACAACTTTCTCGCTTTCACCACCCACTTATCTTTTCAAACAAAAAAGTTTCTAGATCATCGAAAATTTCATGTTTTCTCTTCGAGTAGACTCGTCATTGACAAACATATTCATTAATTGAAACATAATTATTGGTCGGATATAGAAAATTAAAAAACCATTAGAAAGCTCGAATTCTCCTTGTCATTTTGATATAAAAAACTTTATTTTTACCACAACCCATGATTGTGAGAGAAGTGATATACAAAAGAAATTAATATTTTCGCGTTTTTTCAATTTTTTCAAAAAAATCAAATTTTCTTTGAATCCTTCTACACAGGAACTTTTTTAATACTACTGGCATATCAAGGATGAAATTCTACGTCTAGATATTGGGGTTAATCGCGAATTTGAAGATGTTCCAATTTCACACAATCTGGCAACGCAGCTATTTCTCGGGTGGAGGAGGTTTTCGTCAACTTACATTGCGCGGACTATATTTACAGTGATTGCTGGAAACAATTTCATGCAGATTATGAGCGTCCACATTATGGTACAATGGCATTTCATTAGGCTCTGTTATTACATGTTTATCATTTCCAATCATCTGGTTATTTTTGTTTATTCTATAATCACAATGTTATTTGATATATACCAATCTCTGTTAGCCAGTAATCCATATTATAAGATGATTGATCCTGGTATTGTTATCTCAACTATAGGAAATTATAGTGGCTCAGTAGAAATAATATGATTATAGTAGAAATGAAGATTTTATTTCCAATTGATGCTTTTACGTTGAAAACGATGCATTGACAAGCGGATAACCATTGCTTTTTCATCAATGAGTTTCTCTAATGTATTCAAAACGGTCCTGTCAAATACTAAAATACTAGAGTTGCAGTGTGATAATTGTAATTTTATTTCATTGGTTGCACCCAATATAATTCACTACAATATTCTTATCATAAACTGGTTCTTTTTCTTTTGACTTGAATCATTAAATAATCTTTCAAATTTTTTTGGTTCTAAATTGATTCTGTGGTTTGAACCCAGGGTGACTAGCAACCGGGAGAACCGGGAATAGTCAGGGAGTTTTCTAATTCTGGAAAAGTCAGGGAGAAGTCAGGGAATATCAAAAAAATAACGGGAAAATATATAAAATGTATTGAATGTTTTATAAATTTTATAGAACAGGGGAGAACTGTGGGACTGGTTCAGTTTTGGTGAATGGCTTTTTCGTGAAAGGATGTGCCGTTGTCATGTTTGATGAGCACATAATGGCAATGAGTCACAATACACTAAACTATTCCTCACCTTTATGAATGGGTGTGGTGGGGTTTTGCTGGTCGCAGAAGAAGAATACCATTGCCCATTGGTCATGTACATTGTCTCCACCTTTTGTGAATCCCTGATTTGACAATGAATTCTTTTGACTTATTAGTTTGAAAGTGATTCAGTTCAGTTTGTGTTCCGTTTGATACGGCGAAGACTTTCTAAGGTCTTGATGATATACATTTATCGTGAAAGCCAAATAACCCTGATTAATATAATAATTCTTCATCATTTGTCAAAAACTTCACAGATAAAAAGTTGTAAATTAATTGGTGCACATTTTTAATATAGTACAGTCTGAAAGCTGTCTATGAGAGCAAAACTGTTGAAATACCTTTCAAACTATATACCGTATGTCTTCCCAGACAGCTCGCCGACTATCTAGACAGAACTCAGAATTGATAACTGTAGTGTAATACATATGATAACCTCCAGTTTTTTGGCTTTACAGCTATACGGTACTAGTCCAATACGCAGGGAATTTTGTAAGGCTAATTTCTGCAAAAGGTGGTGTATGCGATTTTATTGTTGGAATTGCTTTATTAGGGTCCCAATAACGCGTATTTAAAAAGTGCACACAATATTTCTATCGGCACAACTTTTGACAGATCGAAAACCATGCATTATTTTAGTTTCTCGCATATAACTAGAAAAGCGGTCCACATTTTTATAGGTAACTCACATTCTCATAGTAAATTGTAGAGGTCAAAATTCTGCCTCGATTGAAATAGGGAAAACAAAAAGCGGTCGAATAGAAAACTTTCTACATGCATTCAAAACCACAATTTTTACAAATTAAAAAAAATGTTATGTAGCTCATGAATAGTATACAATTTTCTGTTACTTCATGAGCTACTTAACATTTTAAACATTTTTTTGGAAATTAAAAAATAGATTGTGTTTTTTGAATGAATATATAAAGTTTTCTATTCGACCAATTTTTGTTTGCCCTATTTTAATCGACGCAGAATTTTATCCTCTACAATTTACTATGAGAATATACCTATAAAAATGTAGAACTTTTTTTTTAGTTATATGCGAAAAACTAAAAAATGCATGGTTTTCTGGCTGTTGAAAGTTGTCCTGAGAAAATTTTGTGTGCACTTTTCAAATAGCCTACATATTGTACATTGACCACACATTGGACCCTAATAAATTAATTTAAATAATAAAATCGCATACACCATCTTTTGCCGTGAAAATTCCCTTCGTACTGGGCTATACCTTATAATTAGTCAGGGAAAAGTCAGGGAATTCTTCAAGCTCACTTTGCTAGTCACCCTGTGAACCTCCAGTACTTATGGTTTGTGAACATGGTACACAAACGTTGCCGAAACGTTATTTGTATTTCAGTGTGAATAAATATTTAATTTATTTGATAATATTTTCAAGTTTTGTAATGAATATCAATTCTGTGTCGTATTTTTCAGACAAGACATCAAATGTGTGTTCAATAAACAATTTGGAAGTGTTTTCCGTACATACCATAATCCAACCTACTTCTCCAGGCGGCTGTTCAGGTTTGCTGACATCTATACATCTAGTGTCACCAACCTGCTTCAATTTTCTGTCCATCACACATTCTATCCTAGACGTGGTGTCATGCCACATGAGTACAGCTCTCTTTTTGTTTAGATTTAATCATTATCTCATCTGATCAAAACCACCTTGGCTATAATCCACAATCCAGTATACCACTCATCTATTTTTGTTGTTTTTCGTAATTCATAATTCGTTTATGTCATATTGAGTTATCATCGCCATGTTTTATTATGTATCGGATATCACACACAGAGAAAATTACTTAAAGAAGGTTCAAAATCTTGCTATACTGCTCATGCTGGTATCTCATCCCACTTTATCAATGTCTTATGCCGGTTTGTTAGGTTTACAGTCCTATTCACTTTTTATAGGGCCAAAATGATATTAGTTTTTTTAATATGGCCATAATGCTACTACTGAAAATCCGACAAAATATATTTTGTTTACATTACGCTTACCTTCTTCCACTTTCGTTTCTTCAATCGTTTCCTGCTCATTCATTTTTTGTTAACTGGCTCCACTTTATTCATCTTCTTGATAACTTCAAGATGTTCATATTAAACGGTCCTGTTTCCACGCTGCTCTCGAATACGTATTAGCCTGATAGATTGTAGAAGTCTTATTTGCAGTATTATTTTACGAAAGAAGTTAATAATAATTTTATTGTAAATGAAATAATTTCATATTAGAATTTGTTCTAAGATGTATTGCCATCAATTGTTGCTCTTATATAATGTTTTGCTGAGTTCAGTGTAAGGCTATTCTGTTGAATGCATGATGTTGTTCCCTTAACACTATCTAAATCAGAAATATTTATTTTTTATGAATGTTGTTTTATATTATTTTTATTGTTTTATTCATATATTTCTCTAATGATGGTAGAAATTTCATCCATTGGAGAGTATTATTCAACTATCTTATCGTAGGCCTAATATACCATTATTACTACAATTAAATATCAATCAATGGACACCTGAGAGTAACACACCACCTTAGAGTATAAAAATGCAAATTCACAAGAATCTCCGCTTGATGGATGAAAGTAAAGTTGTATGCGTAAAATTGAAGTTTGTCTATTCTTCATTGAATCATAAATTGATATTTATATTTTTGGTTTTATTAGATTTATCAATAATAAGAAACTATGTAGCTAACAAAATAATTATCAATACAGTATTTTCAATCTTCTCACTGTCCTATCATTCATTGTTTTTCTCGTTGAGAGATTTAAATGCCTCAAAGTTTTCCCAAAATTGTATCCAATAGTGTTAATTATGTGCATAGGACGGTATTAGACTATACTAACAAACTGTATGTTTTATGAAGTGATATTAAAATAGGAACTCATAGGGCTCTATAAATTTTTTTTATATCAAATAGGAGATCTAATACCGGCCTTGACAATTTTTTTCAAGTATAACATATGCATTCAAGTGAGTTGATGAGTATTTCTTGAAAAAAATATCACTGTGTCTTTAAAAGTTTTTATCTTGATAGAAAATTCAATAATTTCACCACTTATAACCTCTATGTTACCTTTCAATTTAGATTTTAAATTAAAATTGGTTCAATAATGAATACAGTATTTAACAGCATTCATACAAGTGGAAGGATACAGTAATTGTTCAAACTCAAAG
Source organism: Sogatella furcifera (assembly GCA_017141385.1). Classification (NCBI taxonomy): domain Eukaryota; kingdom Metazoa; phylum Arthropoda; class Insecta; order Hemiptera; family Delphacidae; genus Sogatella; species Sogatella furcifera. The sequence continues at coordinate 35,177,751 of CM029548.1, read as the reverse complement.
TTTGTTTTTTATGTCTTCAATTTAGTTTTATTGCTTAGGACATTTTGAATCCAATTTGAATGCCTTCCCTATTTGTTTATACAGAGTGTTCAATACAGTTTATGGTGATAATTGGTATTTAGTAAGTTATTATTAATTTATTTTTCAATTAATACTTTTGAAGAACTATGTATCTATCTATCAAAGATTTTACACTACACTGCTCTATCATAAGTTCATTCCAACTGTATCTTATACGAGCATCAAAAAACAATTATATGTCCAATTTTTTAATATTATGCAGCTACCAGCTCCACTTTTCAAGTGCCTTACGTATAAATTGATCTTTATCTAAATTTACGTTTACAGTTTCATTTTTCAACTAATTTTGTCTTGTCACTCGTTACTCTTCTGAAACAAATGTTCAAAATATGTTGCCATTCAAGTCTTTTTTCAACTTTGAATGTCATTTTAAGCATATAGGTTTCTTACGTTATTTATAAAAATATGCTATGAATTGTTATGCCTTTAGCTACCTATTATACACAGCTGAATAGTTTCAATAAAATTATGTTATAAGATATATTTGTTACCTGTGCCATAATCGCAAATAAATGTTTATTTTTGACATTTATCTTCTTTACTTGTCTTTCATCTATTTCATTGTCATTTATTCTGTAGTAATTCATCAATGCTCATTCTTATAATAAGTTATATTTACATGTCTACCTGTATTTTTTTTTTTAAATAATTGTTCGCTTATCAACCAAGTACAACCGTCCTATTATACTGTATTGCTTAAAATCATGGGCTCGCTCTTGATAGTGATAATTCAAACAATAAATAAGATTATTTTGCTGATTTACTTAATACAGTATATCAGTTGTTACATTGCCCATGCTAGTTCACTAAATTTGAAAATTTCAAGTTTCTTTTAAAGATCTATTTGGTACTGTATTATAATGCTTGCATTTTCGTATGGAAAGAAATCTGTGTAGGGAACAATTTTGATTAACTTACATCATCGATATGATTTTCCTCAGCAGAAATCTTTTTAAAGTTTTATTACTACAATATTGAATAATAAATAGAGGTCAGTGCCTCTAGGATGAGAATTTTGCCTGCAAGGTAAACGTGTTATTAGTTTTAAGTTTATGCATGCTCTGATTGATTTGGAATCCATCAGTGTTAAGTTATGTTTATTTCTGCTGTATCAGAATATTATATCACTGTAGAATTTCATTGGAATGACCTTGTTGAGACAGGTTATTTGAATTACATCTACTAAATCCATTCTACAATTCCTATTAGATTACAAATCCGCCGAAAATGGAATTCCACTGTATCTCATGCAATTATCTTATAAGTGAGTTACTCAATTATCTCATACGGTATAGTTACTTAATTAAAAAAAACGTCTCAAAACAGAATCATCAAATCGCTTCATATATATCACGCTGCATTCCATCAGTATTGTTGAATTGAAATTTCATTTTTTGAACTTCAATATTCTTATACTTATTTTGGCAGTGTCAAGACTGTGAATGCTCATACACTAGTAAAATGGTATAGTAGGCCTATTGTGAGGCCATTATAATTGTCCATATAATGAGACAATTATAATTATAATTGTCATTATAATTTGCTAATCCACTCCCTGTCCATTTTTGTCTTGTCTTCCTGTCTTGAAAAAAGATCTAATGTTTTTATTACAGACTTTTCATATTTTCTCATGAAATCTAAAAAGTGGGCTATCCTTTGTCCATTACCAGTTCAGGTTTCTTAAAAAAACACCTTCTCAGGGCCAGTCTCAACGTCCACAAAATTTACAGCTAGGTAGGCTTGCACTAACTCAGTTTCCCTTTATACGCTTGGGCTTACGACTAAGTAATAAATTACGGTACAATTTTTGCAAAATTGATGAGCTCAATTATTATTACTTTTCCAACTGGGAAGACTATTACCGGTACATATTCATTCGATGTTCATATTCATTCCTGTTTTCAGTTCACACTACAGTAGTCTTAACTCAATATCTTCATAGGTTAGGCCTACTCTTGTGCACCATGTTTTTTTATTCAATAGTGGAATCTTTTGTACAAAACTATAAACAGAAACCTGTGGGATTTTTTGTACAAAAGTTGAAAATTTTTTATTTTTGTATTTTTTTATTGCGGTGGTGCCCACATAAGCATTTTAGCTTGTGCGTGGGTAATGGATGATGAATGCGAAGGTGATTGATGAGGCGAAAAACAGCCATGCCACTGGGATTCGAACCCAGACCTGTGGCAGTGCTAGCAGATTGAAGGTTGTGACGCCCTAGCCTACTGCGCCAACGAGATCTGTGGTATCATTGAGGTGTAGGGTTCTCGTGGAAAATCACGGAATTTAGAATGGCATGTGTAGAAAACCAGGACAGGGGAATCCCCGATGTAAAGTTCAGTTTGAAATGTGGGGAAAGCCAACGCCAAAAGCAGATTCCCACATAGCAAGATGCTGGAGTCCAACCGGGAGAGCGTTGCAGATGATAATGCTTACTCTGGCTGCGATCTCTCCCAAGCTGCTATAATAATATTATCTGTCTAAGCAGAGAATACATTCTGGCAAGATATAAAGATGACTCCAGCTCGGTCAATATTGGTTCAAGAATATCAAATGTGGTCTCAAATTGTAGAGCAGATTTTAGCTTCAATTTCAGACCTATTTTATAATTTTAGAACCAATATTGACCGAACTGCAGTTATTTTCCTATCTTGCCAAAATGTCTTGTTTGCTTGCACAGACTATACAGTTGACGTCAAACAGACTGGCTGATCCAGGCTCAGCTTACAGGTTCAGTCGAGTTTTTGCATCTTCATGGCCTGACCGTGTGTTATCAAGATTGTAATAGCTCTTGGGCTCACGTCTTTAACTTCTGACCAGATTTCAAAAAAGAGAAAATAATTATGTTTTGGTTTAGAAATCGATCAAATTATTGAAGTGTAGTTTCAATTTCTTGAGCCTTGATTTCTCAGAGCCTCTGTTCTCTTAATTATTCAAGTTCAATGTTGAAGAACTGTATTATTTTATTCATCTAATTTTTATCATGCAATTCTTGCATAACCGCTATAATAGGCATGATAGTTTATGTTATATAATTGATATTTTTAATAAAACATCAATTTCTCCCCTTTTCAATTTTTCATTATTTTATATGTTATCATTCTTCTCCCTTATTTAAAAACAATCCCTACCTTATTCAAGTATATTTTGAAATTCAATTCGCGTGAGAGAAAGTTGTGCAAACTTTTTTTCTTAATCTTTTCTCAAACTATTCGTAAATGATATAACATCCTCCAAATTTTCTTTAAAAAATGTAGTATCTAATTGAAGGATCAAAGTCTCCAGAAATATCACTTCATTAAGAACTTAAGAGACTAGCTTTATTTGATGGATTGTTTTTTTTTTTCATTATAATGCATACCTACCATATTATGTACCCAAGGTCAACATGAGTAGGCTACATTTATACAACTTATGTAGGAAGGTTCAGCGTTCATAGATAGCGAGTTATAGATTTGTTTTTTTAATAGATTCCTTTCTTCTGAGATGAACCGACAAATTAACATATTTATGAACTTGATCTTCACATGTAGCTCTACTATACTATAAGGAAAACGTTCACTATTTTGAATAACTAGTATCTGATTTCGAGCCATTAATCGACAAATTTAATGATCAGGAAACATTTCACGCAATTTTTGCAATATGATTTGAACCAAAATTAATTTAACATTGATCCAGCTTATACTTGCCTGACAGGTTCAACTCTATCCAAAACATAAATGTACTTTTTTGGCACTCATGCTGTTCTTGATATGCTGTTATAAATTGTACTATTTAATTGGAAGAAGAATAGAAAAAAATCAGAGTCATAGTGCTTCAGTGCCTTGTGAAATTCAATATATAATATATTCAATAATATATATTCAATATAATATTAACAAATATTAGAAGAGATATTTTAACCTTGTAGTTCACCCATGAAAAATTGTACAATTCAAAAATAAATTCTATATGTACCGTAATTGTGTAGTTTGTCGATAATTTAAAAAAGTAACAGGAATTTGAAGTCTCTCTCAGTATAAATATTATTCCAGGAATTCCACTTGAACCAAAATGAGAAGAACTCGTCTTTTGGAAGAGACGTAAGGAACTGAAGACGTCGGCCCTGATTGCCTCAAAAGCAGTCGTTATCTCTCATCATCACCCCTCTCATTACCCACGCACATACTTAAAGCACATGTGGGCAACACCCTTGATAAAGAGAGAGAAAAAAAACAATTTTTTTAAGCAGAGTTGAAAATGATCCGACAGTATCAAGAAAAGTGAAATGTACTGAGATGTACATTATTTGAAAACTTTTATGGGTAGTACAGTATATGCCTATATATGTACACTTTAATTTCAATTTTATTTTTTTGAAAAGTTCACCATTGATTTTTGAGAGCTCAGATGAATATCATTAAATTCTAGGCTACTGGAAATGAAAGTGTCAGCTGAACATGCTCCAAACATCAGGCTTTGCCTAAATTGGAAGTACCTACAAAAAAGTTGAAGTGTTAATTCGGATGCAGTCACGTCTAATTGTTTGTATTGGGAGACAATTAATTTTGTGTAGCCTTGACACAGAATGACTTCTACTGAGGTTGCTTAACAATACATCAATAGTTACCCAATAGTCGATCCATTACCGTTGAATATCCAGTATGGTCTTAATCAAATTTCAAACGAAATCCATTGATGTAGCCTATACCAGCTTGCCTGAAACAGTAACTGAACTGAACTGACCTCAAACTTTCGAGAGAAAATTACAAAACTTAATGTTCTTGAAGATCATCCTAATTAATTTTTTATTGATTACATTTGTCAGAATAGCCTACTTCCAATAAAAATTCATTTTGGGCATTACCTGGTTGATCAATAGATTTTTTAATAATTCATCGTCGTAGCTTTCTACTTAAGTCTCAATAAAAATGTTCATGTAGGTTTAAAACAAGACATCAGGAAACAAAGTATGTTACAAACATTGATATTAAATGCGTTGCTTTTTTCTACAGATCTGAATGAGCTACTTAGCCTGCAGTAGGTACACATTTATTACAATAATTTTCAATTGATAATATTATATAATTAACCCTTCAAATATAGACTTTATTCAATAATTATTGTTCTCGTCATCAAATTAATTGAATATCATTCATCAGTTCAAAGAGTTTTTATGGTTTCCCTTTAATCAGAACTTTCATTATGGAGATTTTGTTATTTAAATTATTAGTTTTGGTACATATTTATTAAATTCTCCATTCTCCATTTCAGCGTATGAAAAACGTAGATTAATGATGAGTTTCAATATTCTAGGGATGGGTTATGAAGATGAAGTATGTGGTATAATAATCCAATTGAACATTTGAATCTAACCGTAACATTAACATTTTTAGTATTTTAAAGGACATATCTCATTTTACTGGCACAGTACAGCTTAATTTGATATTATATCGATTATTTATTTCGTTTCCTAATAATTACTACAATCCAACTCTAGAATCATTCTTTTGCGCCATTATTATTCCACATTATCACTCGAGCTATCAATTGAATATCATTCTGAAATAATAGCTTTCATAGGCTACATTGATCACCCACTCCGTTGTTGACCAACAAACTATTCAGATAATCAATATTGTATTAAGAAACATGTGATTCCAAACAATATTTGCGCAGCACTTATCTCAATTACAGACTTGGTTATGCACTGGAGAAGTTGAAAACGTGATGTTATTGCAGTATCAATCAATCAATAAGGCGGGTCAATTAGTTTTTGCAGGTTTTCATAGATTTGCGCGCGTAGTTTGGTCGCTGCTGAAGAGCTGAACTTGGCGGGTAGCAGAACAAGACAAGACCGGTCCTGGAAGACGCACGCCTTTTTATGAGACGGGCCGCCGTCGCCGCCGGGAGGAGCTCCATTTGCGTCATCATTGCTGGACCGATACTTCTTCGGGGATGGCATTGACGTCATGCAGCTAAGTCCTCAACAGCCAGGAGAACAAGTGACCTTGAAACAGCACCTGCCTCCCTTCAACCGCTACCTCGCAGTTCGCACTGTCTCACCCTCACTCACACCATCCACCATCTCCTTCTCTCTCGCCTCCTAGGTTAACAATCCCGGACGTGGTCGGCATAAAATCAGTTGAGAAGCACGTGCTATTTTCCTCAAGAAAAAAGCCACTTCATAACCTATCCCTCTTCCTAAAGAAATAAAATACAACAAACTCATGACGTCAAACCAGTATAAATATTTATAAGGCTCTGTGTAACAGGTTTCGTTGGGAATCTGTGATAATGAAATCGTTCCAACTAGAACCTATAAATTGAAACATCCAATCTCTTTAAAACTGAATGATTAACATAAATTTAAAGACAGCATATGAACATGTCTTTGTCCAGTCCAGCATTTTTTTCTATCTAGCAAAATTGTTGACATTTTTAGTATGGTAAAACATTGATACCAACGGACCCCATTACGATCACTAATTCAAGTTTTCTCTCTTCATCATGAATTGAATCGGTTGAAAAAAGGTCTAAAGTTATCGACCAGTAGGCCTACGATTTTTTCGAATCAAGGAAAATCGTCTAATGATAAGTAAGTTAATCATCCAACAGTTTCACCTACGGTAATCTATTATGTTTTACAAACCTCTTCATTAATCCTATACAGTAGTCCTACTATTATTAGGATCAGGAAGACAGAATCACCAGTAAAACACTATCCATAATTTTTAAATTCTTATGATTGAAAAAAATAATAATAATGTTTTGCTGTATCGTATGTTCTTGATCCTTAGTTAAACGAAGCTTGAACAATGTTTAGAAAAAAAAATTCGTTCCGGCAGCTGGCGGTCGGAAAGAGTGCATTTCAAATGCAAATCTATGATGGCTCAAACCATATGACTTATTAGGGTATGAATTCAAAGGTGCCGTTTTCGAAAAACCCGTGAAAAAACACAATTTTCGGCATATTATTCGCCGTTTTCTCCGCCATTTTTGATTGGATTTTTTTCGTTGATGGCTCAAATTGTAGGGCATAATAAGGGTATTATGCACACCAATTTTCAAAACGATCAAGTCATTCGTCGATTTGTAGTGATTTTTCAAAATTTTCATCCCTTAATTTCACCCCCTTCCCTTGGACCAATTTGGCTGGTTAACGAACTTGACCAAGATATTAACACTAATGATTTTTGTGCAAAATTCGGTCGCTCTCCGACAAGCCCTTCGGGAGTTATCGTGTTAACAAGAATCTGTACATATATAAATATATATATATATAAATATATATATATAGAGATATATGAATTTGAACGGACATCAGATTCGTGTTCTGGGGGCTCGGAAACGTGTAAAAAATATATCGCATCATATATTTGCGATTATCCGGTCAAGACCAATAGTGCATTTTTTTAATGAAATGCACTAATAAAATGTGGAAATCATGTATAACTTATATAGTTACCCGCATAGGCTACTCATACCGTATCTGTCTTAATAGTAGTCTAAGTATTAGTGATGTCAATGTAATTTTCCGGTATCTCTCTACTAAAATTGAATGTACAGTACAGTCAGTACTGTAATATTTTCTTAAGAATCTCACCGCTATTTAGTACATTGGTGAATATTTGTAGTAGCAGAATTCCTTTGTTCTATTTATATATATTATAATATGGATAATTGGATATTCGAATTCATTACTATAATCTATATAATCACATCAACTGAGTTCATAAGTGTATGATCGGACGCGTGGGTGATGCGTCTGCACTTTGGCATGCTAATCTCTAGCTATTTTGGTGTGCTTCTTGATGCATTAGAAATTTTAGAAATTTTTCATCTTCATAACCTTTATTGAAGTACGTGTCAGATGATGGCACAATTAAACATCGATTGCTTCTTGTCATTACCAATGAAACTCATTATTATATAGGGATACTATCTATATAGAATATACATATTTTCTAATAATGAGTATTTCATATCCATATGAATAGCCTACTTCCACTTCGGGAGTAGCATTATGTCGGTATGTGTTGGAAATTTGCAAGTCTTTCATCACTTTCTAAGGAGGAGTGAAAATTTATTGAGAACCTTTTTTATCTTGACCTTGATCGTGAAAAAGCAATATTGCTTTTGTCAATCATCATCATTCGTACAAAGACCAATAATGCAAATAAATGTCTATTCGATTCAAACATTTCCTTTGTACTCATCATTGAAGAGCATGAAATTCAGAAATTTCATTCAATTAGGTATCTACCATACTGGAAGTAGTGTGAGATCATCAAATACGCTGGCATCCAGTACTGTACCATCTAGCGGGCCGAGCAACAGTTGTTTGATATCTGATGTACACAACGAATGCATATCATGCATTCTAACCAGCTTGAATTTCAATTGACGTCAATAGAATTGCAGAGACGAAGAAACCCAAATTCGCATTCGATTGCTGTCTAAACATCCTGTTGAGAAAAGTGACAAGTCATCATTCTTTCGAATCAAAACTCACTTGAAAAGTCATTGCCGTATAATCCGTGAAATTCATTACCTACCACTCATGTCGTATATCTACTAAACTTGTAAAATGGTTTCATCAATCAACAAAACACTGAAGATTGGTATCGTATAGGTAGTTAAGATATTGAATAGATTTTTATTTACTTTTCAATACTTGGTTGGGATCCAACTCAATCATCCTTCAAGCTCACGAAAAAGTAGTCCGACAACATAATAATATTTTCTTGACGATAGGAATTTTCAAAAAATGGAACCTATTATTTTATTGGTGGTAATTTATGGTAATTCATTATTTTATGAGAAAAGCAATTCATGACGAAAAAGTTGTTCTGCATTTCCCTTTATTATATTGTTTCATGAGATAATTAATTCGTAATAATTAATTTTATACTTTCAATCAAAATATTTATTTGTAATAGACTGCAAAGATGAGGTTGAAATACTTTTTATTTAACTTACTTTATCCTTTAATAAAAGAGTTTACCTGTTATTAATTCCCCATCATCGATTTTCTCATTACCGTACCCACGTGTGACCAACCTCAGCCACGGGCTAATGAGGATGACACCCTCTCAGAAAATATAAGTCTATAGTACTGATTCCCTCTCAGTTCAGGTTTCTTAACGTAGTAGAAACTTTCACTTACTTCTCAAGTAGTGAAAAGTTTATACAGTTTATTGTTCATGTTCTGTTCACTATATTTATACAGTGTAGCCTACGCCAAGTGAAGCCAGATACAAAACTGCTTGTTCTGAAGGTGTAGTAGGCCTATGCTCTCAAGGCCTCTCAAAAAACACGAATTCTCCCTACCCTTATCTTCCCTTATCTGTAGTTCCTCTTTAATCTGTCCAAAGCAGTCCGTAACATCAGCTATCCATTCTTGACTCCGAAATATTTCTTCTTATTCTCTGGAACCATTCTTTTCCTTGAAATCCACTTGCATCTCTGTTTTTCTCTTAAATGTGATAAAAGCTATTATGTAAAACTGTTATTTATCATTGGGCACATAGAATGGTAATCTCCACAGATTTATCAATTGAATGTAAGACTCAAATCTTTGTAGGTATATTGCCATTTGCGTTCTGTACATTATGAGAAAACATGAAACAAGCTCATACGAGTATAGGTACCTAATTCGTAATCAGTAATCACTCTTAATACGTTTTCCTTGTTCGAAATCCCTCTCTAGTCATATCTATTATTAATTTTTCAGATATTCTCCTCTTAAAATAAATCTACTTCAAGAATCGGAAAAATGGGGTTATGAATTTTATTGAATATTATTTTGCACCGCAAAAGCGTGTTCAATAACAACTTGACGTCTCTGAGCATTGCCATAGCTCAGCTCATCCCGTCTTATCTAGCATTAATGAGAATTAAAGCTCGTATATTGAAATTCACATTCTCCTCCAGCATTATGTTTTCATCCAAGACTTTTCCTACTGATATTTATCAATTATTTCTCTTATCTGTGAAATAATTTCTAAAATTAAGACTTTGAAGGTAGGGTAGTTGGATCGGATGGTTTGTTGAGGATAAATTTTCTAAGAGTCTCATTTTAAGTTTCTGTTGTTAAATTAAAATTATTAGCATATAGAGTTAGCGCAAGAGCTATCTAATCATTAAAATTATTAGCATATAGAATTGGTGAATTTCAGCAACATTACTATCACAAAAAAGTTATAATATATACAACTCCTGGTAATATTAAAAAATCGGTAGCATTCTCCATGCAAAAAAAAATTAATGGACCTAGTTATCTTTAATTATATGAATATTGAACCCGGAATTATTTTTCTATGAAAAGGTGGTAATATTCCATACATAAAAAACCTGCAGACCTTTTTAAAAATGTGCTTACCTTCTTCTGAGAGCTTGAATTTGTAATTCTAGAGACGTTACCACTGGGATCAGCTTGCCATGAAAAGGCATGATAACACTACTTGTTTTGAACTTGTCTGTGAGAATTTTCATAACAGCTCCTCTTTTCCTTGTTTCATCCTTCAAAAGCAACTAGCAATTATTGAAAGATTTTGATCATAAGAGTTGGCTGGAAGCTATCCTCAAAATAAAATTGTACTATTTACAGTTTCATAGCTCTGTTCACACACTATTCGAGTAGAATACAATTACAGCATATAGGAGACAGCATACAATTGTGCTTTGTCTGTTTCTGGATCTGGAGAGAAAAAGGTGATTTTATATTTTTTCTTAGTAGGTAGGCCTAATCGTTTGTGGATACGAATTAGAGAAGAAATTGATATTTAAGGAAGGAAAGTGATCCAAAAAAAATATGATGGATTAGATATTACTCCTCGGTAATCAATTGATTCTTATTTATTATAAATATTAAAATTAAGGTTTATATTATGATCAAATTTTGAATAATAATACACTAGCTAATGCTGAATCTGGATAAGATAAAAATTCGACTGTCGTACTCTTTATGGTTTTATTCAAATACAATGAATTTTTATTGATAACGCCGAGAAAAAAGGATTGGAATATGGGTATGAGAAACGTTGGAAAGATGAAAATCTCATTATTTGATGGACCGAAAGGTTTATTCTTGTGAGCAATTAAAAGAGAGGCCCGATTTAATATTTGACTTTTTGAACTGTAGAAAATACTTTGTTGCAACAACTTGCAAATCAAATCCAAATGTTGGCTTTACTGAAAAAAAACTAAAACTGTATTATAAAATCTGATAAAAGGCTAACATGAAGAGTCAAAATCACAAAAAAATTCAAATTCCATTGATACCAAGGTCAAGAGCAAACTCAAAAACTTTTAGGAAATACAGTAATACAAATAAATCTTGAGTTGAAAGCTAACACTATGGAAAACTAAGTAAGAAAGGTGTGGGTTGACGACTTAGAATGGAATTTTGGCAACTGAGTGGTCGGGTCTTGATAATCCAGTGGTGAAAGAGATAGAAAAAAGTAGCTGTTTAGGATGAAATGAAATGAAAAGATAAGGTTGTGAAGGACAGGGCTCTATATGAGATTAATGGGTCGGTTAAAGTCGAAGAATCTTATATTCATTTGAGCAGTTGATAACCCAATATCATAAGAAAGTGGTTTGTAGATGGAAATATTTTCCGTTTCTATGTGCTTGTACCTTAGTTTCTTTATAATTTCGCTCATCCCATTAAAAAGCCCTATAGACACAATTCTAATTTAAATAGAATACAATTCAGAGAATCATTAAACTTTCCATTAGCCTATTGAATCTGGAATGAATATAATCATAAATTAATTCACCATTATTTAAAAGGTGGAACGTATATGAATAAATTTGGTAGTAGAGTTCAGCATGTGAATCTTGATGGATGTAAATTATCACAACGCTCTTGTCTCCATTATTCAAAATAAGTGTAGCGAAAGTCTTGTCGAATTGTTTTCAGTGCCCAGATAATTTAAATAGCACATTTGAATGATTTTACTAGCATCGCTAATCAGTGTGTATAATCAAGGTATCTACATGTCTTCTGAAGGACGAATAGAGAGCCGAAAATTGAATCTCTCATGAGATACGAACAACCGTTCATTGTTCGGCTCTAATTTCCATAACTTGGGCCAGGAAAGTAGTTGCGGTTTTAAATACAATGATTGTTTACTGAAGAAAAATCACACGGATCAATAATAATCGATGCAGTTCAAAATGTCACTCGATTTGAAATGCATGATAGAAAGGAAGCCAAGTTCGGCCATTCTTTTAATTCCTCTAGTTGGCCCATTTCTCAGAACCTCGCATCCACTTACATTCGTTTTGCATCTTGCTTGGTAGAACAATGCATTAAAAAGTAACTCAGTGCTTATTTTTAATTATGAATAAGTCCATTTGAATTAATTTAAACATAAATAATTGGAATTTATTTTCTCGGTAGATAAATTATGAGATAAAAAATTATAGGTTTGTACAAATTATAATGTTTATATTTTGTCAAAATGGGGGAAAAATATATTGGATTTGATAAAAATGAAAGCTCTGTATTTTCCAAACATGAGAAACCTATGAAGATATATGATAAATATATAGTTCATCAGTAGTCATAAATGTTGTATTGCCTTAACTAGTGCTGGCTACAAATTTGTTACAATACTGTATTGACTGAATGTAAATTTTAAATGCTTCCCTCTTGTTATTAGTATGTTGTTGTACGGCACTGTCAAACAGTATCATTTTAAAGAGAAGACTCTGTGATTTTATAATAATTGATCTACAATCATCGTTACATCTCAGAATAGCCCCTACCTAGCCTCCTGAAGAACCGACTAATTTTCTCTCAGACTATAGGTGGAAAAGTGTGATTATTTCAAGTGCATTTTTTTGGGAATGCTGTACTGGTAATATGTCTGTTACTGTTGATTATTACGTAACTTGTTAAGATCAATGTTAGTATTAACCACATCATTACATTACAGTTTATCTGGCGAGTTTAGGGCATGTTAAGCATTTCCTGACTTTGGCTGAAGGCCAACAGCTAGCGGCTCGGCTCGGCTCGGAGTTGACTTGTTGTGGGGCGGTCGGCATCAGCGGCATCCCAGCCGCCGATCAACATCTGCTCATAGTTCTTTGACTTCCTAGTAATCTACTTTACCCGCCAAAAACGCAACACAAAAAAATTGAATTTGAAAATCGTTGAGAACAAAGACGTGTACCGGTCCTACTACTCACTTATTGCTCGTCATCGATCATCAATGGATTTTCTTTTTCAATTTTCTTCACTAAGATTTAATTTTCAAACAGTGATTACTCAATATCCCTGAATACCTACACATCAGCCTATTAGCCCTGCAGAGGATTATAGTTGTGAGATAACTATATGAATAGTTGAAATTAATAAAACTACAATGACATAAATTATAATAGCATAGCTACCTTCATCAATAATATTAAAAGGTAAAGGATAATAGTCATAATATTGGTGGAAGCATAAAATTTGTTGATAATTTATTTTAGATTAACAAATAAGAATCTATCACTTTTTACCACATTAAGAATTTTTTTCACATTTTCAATAAGAAAATAATCCCTTTTTTAAATAAAATTTTCTATAAAATAATTATTGTTGTATAAAATTGGGGAAAAATTTATAAAAATTGATGAGATAGAATAGAAATGTGGTGAGGATCAATACACCAGAGAATCAATTTACTTGGGAAATTACTTCTCGAGTAATAAGTTAAGTTACTTCACGAACTCTCCAGACTGTTTGGGAATCCTTATTACAGCGTTTGTGTTTTCTGGCTGAGGGAATCGATTCACTTATTCCGTGCAGCTTCTAGAAGCCAATTCAGAGAAACCCTTCTCATTCCTTTCCAGGCACTCAATTATCAGAACTATAGGCTGATTTCATATTTTCATCAGCATAAACATCTCAAGTTCCATATCACCCGGAAGTGATTAGTCCTCTTTGTGTGATCAGATAATTCTAATGTAGAACAAGTCGTAATATAATTGCAGGAAGCTTTTGGTCGTACCTCGTACCTGTGCTGGTATCTAACCGCAAGATTATAATATAAAAGTAGTAGACGCGAAACAGTTTTTCCCTTTGTGAGGGTGACCGTTGACCACTTACATTTGAGGCCTCTTCCCGGTGAATATCATTCCTAACATTGAAACCTCTTCCCCGGTGCTTTGGAGCCTATATGTTTCATTATCCTTCTCATTACCCAAGTGCAAGCCAAAGGGATCATGCGGACAAAATATAGACTTAGTATATATTAAAATTCTTTCAAATGGGAAATGGAAATATGTTTCCATCCGTTCGAATTAGTCTGTCAGACATTGAGTTATATGATCAAAATGAAATTTGAATAATAAGTTGATTAGTTTGTGAGCTATGTATTGAATGGTAATAAAATTTGATTGATTGAATTATGATATATTAGTTCGTTCTTCGTTGTCTCTGGTTATGAACCTCTTTTCAGCGAACCTCTGTGTTTAACTATAGTCCATTCACGATGGCTTGAGACGAGATGAACAAAAGCTCTGCATGTGTGTGTATTCGACTGGAGTGGCTTTGTTTTAGCCACGACATGAACAAGTCACAGCAATGCCTAAATCTCGAATTTTGCTGTCGGGACTGTAACCAAAGCATTGAGACAAAAACTTTTACTATAATTGTTTGTTCATTTTAGGTTCATGCAGTCGAGAGACAACCGAAACAATCAATTTTCTAATGTGTACCTATAAAAAAGATTACTTAGAGATACTTATTCTGAATTGCCTACAACAAAATTCGGGATTTCGGCATTGCTGTGACTTGTTTATGTCGTGGCTAAAAATAAGCCACTCCAGTCGAACACACACACCTGCAGAGCTTTTGTTTATCTCGTCTCAAGCCATCGTGAATGGATTTATAGATATTCTCTTCAATCTACAGTGATCAAATTGAATTATGGAGGTACAATCAAACGAAAGTTTACTGTATGATAAGAATACAGTCATAATAAATTTATATTTATTATATTTATAATATTATATTATATTATATTTTCATAATATTTTTTCCTTTGGTACCATACTTATAACTACTCAAAAGTTCAAAATGAATTATAGAGTTTCCTACTTTTTATTCAAACAAGGCCATCGAGGCGTTGGCTTAATAGAAATCTTACAAGCATTACCTCCAAATATTATTTTTTCCAATTCAATATGATATGCTCCCCTCAATTTTTTTAGTTACTATTCAAAAACAGTATGCGGAGTATATAGTAATAAGTTTAATGATAATCATAGCTTTGAAAATCACATTGAAAGCAGAATACAAGACTTTTAAATCGAACATAATACTATACCCTACTTCTTAAGACACATAATAAATTTTGTTTGTTTCTTTAGTTTCAGAGTTCTTGGAGCTTTCATGAGTAAAATCCTTTTTGCCCTAACCATTGGAAAATGTTGTTGGAAATAATGTTCTGTATCATGTCCAGAAAACCATTCTGCTAGATTTTGGTGAAAATAGTTTTCAAGCAAGTAAAAATTTATACAGCCCTTACTACCAATTTAATTCTATATTTTAAAACAATAATGTGTTGAATATTAGGCTACTATGGACTGAAGAATTTGAATGAATTGTTTTGTCGAGATGAAGTCTATTTCAACAAAATTCTTTCTGTTTAGTCCACTCTGTTTTCGAAAAAAAACAAAATGTTGCTAGGGTGTTATCAAAATGAGTTGACAAAATTACAGAATTCTTCTTCCTTAAAGAATTTGAGAATGGAAACCAGTTCTCTGGACTGACCTTGACATCCAATCCAGAAATCTGCATTTCCCATCTCTATTTGAAGACGAACCAGCAGCCTCTTCCTGGTTACATGTATCGTAAATAAGTCAATTTGACTAGTATTGGTTAGTTCGAATAATCTTATCCCAATTGGCTTCCAATCTCTACAATTAGCTTCTTCTGTTTGATAGAAGCGCGATGAAATGGAGAATGATTAGAATAATCGTTTAAGTACAGCACCGTATTTATATTTTTACAAAGAAAGAAGATTAAGTAGAGTAAGCGTCTCTTGAGTGATGTTGACTCTCTTGATCACTATGCTAAGTGCACTGTTCAATTTTTTCAAGAATACAGGATATGGAAGGCCTGTATGGATGAATAAAACCATCGAATTGAATTATCTTTTATTGTAATCTATAACATGAGAAATGTGATGGACATTTTCATGAAAGAGATTGTAGCGTGAATACGACTACTGAATATGTGAATAGAACAAATACCTACTATAGTTGAATTGATTTAACTTCTGACTTCGACTGGAGGGGAGTCCTCTCTTCAATGGGAGAGAGAGAGAACAAACTAACTAACTTCTGCTCAGCCAATAGAATCGAGAAATGACCAAACACTAACCGCGCTGTTGTCAACTTTCCACTCCCATACGCACAGGTGCATTTTTAGAAATGCTCCGAGCAAGGAGGAACTACTAGATTAGCTTGTCTGTGTCTAGTGCGTGGATTAAGGCATTCAAGTAAACTGTCGTATCAATGGCAACACTGCGCCAGCTCAATCCCCACATGCTGCTTCTCCCCAGATCCCCCAAGTAAGAAGTATTTTCAAAACGACTATAAACTTTTAGCCGGTACCACCGTCGTATACATCATTACATCAATTCAATGGTGTAAATATTATCTACCACCTATTCCAATACATCCCAAATTTTCTGGATAATTTCTTATCATCACCCTCCCCGCTCCTGGAAACATCAATCATCAACGCAATACACTATTTTAATACAAGATCATGAGCTATAGAATTTTCCATCACATTATTCTTCCAACTTCCATCATGATCTTAAGTCGTGATACAGCACTTGAAGAAAGTCTATGATGTTAATTAAAGGATGAATTATTGTAACGAAGTTCATGTCCACTTAAGTTTTTTCGAGATAACAGGAAAAAACATAACAATTTCCTTGATTTAAAAATAGCTTGTTATGTTCAAATTTGAGATTTTGGAGGCTACTTGACTATTCCCAAACTCACAAAAGCAGGTGGAAATACGTATTTTCAAGAATATAAATTCAACAAGAACAAACGATTGTAATTTTTTCAATCAAGTTAGCTAACATAATAATTATCCAGCAATTCACAAAAGTGTTACATAAAATTTGCATTGATTTGCTTGAATGTATTGATTGTTTGTGAACAATCGCACTTCTTTTTTGTTTTGTCAATAGGTGAGTATGTAGAATTGACAAGGTGGCACACTTTCGTTTACAATGGCCTTCTTGTTAGCATTTCCTACAAATCACCATTTTTTGTTTGATTTGGCCCGAGATCGTGTATTTAAATAATAAGGCTAACGCGTTCCAGATTATCTATGTCAAGACCTCTGACACTTCTACAATCGAATCGTTCATGCCGATCCTAATTAATAATAATGATCAATTATTTATTATGCACTGATAATATTAGGACAAAAAAGGAATCCTCTAAAAGTTAGGTAAGGAATAACTAGCCGGCAGGCTCGCTTCGCTTGCCTTATCTGCCCAGCCATGGAATTCCGCCCCCTGGTGCTCTGGACCCCTGGCAGTCCAATCAGACTCTCTTCGCTCGCCTAAAATTCCGTTCAAACGAATTTGCTTTGTTCATCATCACTCAGCAGGGTCTAGATTCACTCGCCTTTTACTCGGAAATGTTCGAACTCAAACTATAGCTTAACACTCTCGGATAAGTACAGATTATCTTCTAGTTCCTTACCTGAACCTGTGTATGAAGTTTCAATGATTTTAATTCAGTGGCTCCTGAATAATCTTAGATAAGCAACAAAACAAAGAATAACTTGGAAAACATCTGGGCTCTATCAAACTTAATATTTGATGATTGAATTAGAATTTTTCGAATTAGTTCATCATCATTCTAAAAACTACACTGAACCATTGTAAGAAAGTGCAATGTCTTCAGTTCAGTCGTCAAATAAATCTGAAAAATCGCTGATAATAACTAAGAAAATGTAATTTAGGGCGTAATAAATATGAAGGGCGGAAATTTAGAATGATTTTTGAATATTTTTGATCAGTTGAATCTTTGAATGAAATTTGAACGTTTCAAATTAAGAAAATCCTGCGAAACTTGAAAAAAACGCTAAGAAATATCTTTAAGAACAATAACTCACGTAATTCTTGAAAAAAATAACATTTCTAGACCTAAGCTGAATATTTGTAGCCTATACCAGATTTCTCTGCTCATAAGCTCTTCAAAAAAATAAAGCTAACGCTCAGAAACACAAGGAAAAATCCAATTCTGGTCTTACCTTTGGGAAATTTTCAAACCTCGTTCTTAGTGTGCGTCTAACTCGAATGCATTTGGTCCAGTAGATTCATTGTTCTTATATTTCCGTTAATAAACAAACAATATACAGGGTGTTTCAGGAGGAATGTGCAATACTTCTCAGGCTGATTCCTTACACCAAGTAGACGAAAAAGTTCCATGGGACCAACCCCCAAAAACGCTTTGTTATCAAGATAACAATGGCGAAAAATTGAGATTTGTCAAAATATATTAATTTTTCTAATTTTTTGAGGCTTTACTGAGGTTCTAAAATGATCAATTCCTATGTAAAATTAGCTGAGAAATTCAATGAAACCAGTTTGAAGTTTGTAGCTTCAACAGTTTTTGAGATAATTGGAGAAATATGCTAAAAAACGCCATTTTTCAACAATAAAAGTTATAACTGGATAAGGAATCATAAATTTGTATTTTTTATTAATGGAAGTTGAAGAGAGTCAGATTCTGAAGAAAAAGTTAAATGGCAGCGATTGTGTAAATCTTACCCAAATCTCAGAAATAGCTATCAAAAATTGCAAAATCGCTACTAAACACAAATTTTTTACTTGAGTTAAGTTTTGTCAATTTTTCTATTTTTGATCGCTATTTCTGAGATTTGTGTAAGATTTACACAAACGCCGTCATTCAACTTTTTCTTCAGAATCCGACTCTCTTTACCTTCCATTAATTAGAAATACAAATTTATGATTCCTTATCCAGTTATAACCCATATTATTGAAAAAATGGCGTTTTTTAGCATATTTTTCTAATTATCTCAAAAACCTTTTGAGCTACAAACTTCAAACTAGTTTCATTGGATTTCTCAACTAATTTTACATAGGAATTGATCATTTTAGAACCTCAGTAAAGCCTCTAAAAAATTAATATATTTTGACAAATCTTAATTTTCCGCCATTGTTATCTCGGTACCAAAGCGTTTTTGGGGGTTGGTCCCATGGAACTTTTTTGTCTACTTGGTGTAAGGAATCAGCCTGAAAAGTATTCCACATTCCTCCTGCAACACCCTGTATACAGTAGGCTATCTATAAGTATCGGTCGGATCAAGGCGCTAGATATGCAACCCGCGATGTATCTACAATAATTTTCTCTTTCATTATGCTATCATATTAGAGAAACACATTGAACCAATACAATGAGATTTAGTTATTTCATTAGGGAGAAAATTTTTTGCCTTTTAAGAATGATTATCAATAATAATTAAGAGGTTAAGTAATTTGTTGACCCTTTATTTACGACCAATACACAAATTATTGACCGTTCTATCGTTCATTTATCAGTAATTATGCCTTTCTATAATAATAGTAATGAGCAATAAAAAATGCCACCAAATTATCATTTTTATTCCATACTCAACTTGAATTGGGAAGGTCTTTCAATATTGATTAGATAAGCATAGCTCAACATTAGAGCATCCATTTTTTCTAGCATAGGTACCTGGAAAATTGAAAATAATAAGAGAGAACCAAAATAAGTAAATTCAATCGAAATGAGTAATTATTTACTCATTTAGATAGTTTAACATTTTGCTGATGAGTCAGCAAATTTAAAAGTGAAAGAAAATTTCATTATAGTCCCATCCCTACATAATTATCAAGTAGTACGGATTAACAAATAGCAAGATACGGCGTATGGTTATTGAATAGAAATAGTTTAGGATTTAGCAACAATGATCCAATCATATAATTATGGAAAATGTATGAACTGTATGTATATTAATTTATAATAACAATTACTTGGAAATGTTACATTATATGTAAATTTCTACTATGTTTGGATTGTTAAATATCTTATCATTACGAAACCTCAATTTTAACTGGCCCAATATCGAGTTTATAAAAAGTATTTTATACCATGAGAATCGAATCAAAATTAAAGTGGAAAATCGCATAAGCCCTGATATTTTTCAGTTACTTTTGAAATCAGAATCAGATATAGATATTTATATCTTAGCTCTGGAACTGGAATCTTTAAATTATTTGCTGTTAGATTTTTGATCTCATAAAAAATATTAACATCAATAGTGTTGATTGGGTGAAGGTGCATGCATGTCAATCACCCACCAGGTCACTGGCCTTGCAACTCTCAATTGAAACTGTACTTGAAACTGCTCTTATTACATGGGTATCGACATAGTGGATGTATTAATGAATGATAATATCTCTCACTGACAGTAGTTATCGCCGAAAAAGATGAAGCGCTGGTCTGATAAAAAAAAGTTTGAAGAGGTTTCCGGAGCTCGATCCTAGTTGAAGACGGAGTTTTTTCACCGCAAACAGCCACTATCAGACTCTTTTGGAGGCAAAGTGAAGCCAGCAATATCAATCTATTACAAAAACCGTTTGATTTGATTCTATTCTCACTGATACAAAACGTTTTTTCTTAATTCATAAAATTAGCCTATATAAGATCGATAGTGATAATTTATAGAATTAATTTGATCGAGCTCATGAGGGAGAAAATTCAACTGCGAAATTTTATTAAGTCTAGCATCGAAATAAGTGGCTGATAGCATAGCTTCCTTTAATAGAAGTTTAGCTTTTTATTAAAGGAAGCTATGATTATAGTCATCATTCTCCTTACCCACACACAAGTCTAAAGATCATATAGATATCACCGTAAAAAATAGAGTACTACTTTTCAATATATGTTCGTTATATATGTTCAAAACGTTTCACACGATGAAAAATTCTGACCGATTAACTCAATCGATAGAAAGAGTCACCCAAAGCTGAAAGTTACTACTTTTCAATACCGTACCAATTATATATCTATAAGTGGGAGCTATTATTGTAATCACATATTTTGTTCAACTACATTGACAAAAAAATCTTCTAGATGTTTCAAGCCGACTTTCCGATGCCAGATGGTACCAGTAATCCCTGACAACCAAAAATAATTCGATTCTGGTCACATATATGAAGGCCTGCTTCAAGTATGTAATCTGGTTTTTATAGGAAACAAGAGACAAATCGAATCCAATCAGCTCTCTACCGGTTCCATCAATAGGCCTCCTTTAATAAAGTCTGTCCAAGCAAAGAAGACTCTCTGGCAAGATGAGAAAATGACTCCAGCTCAGTCAATATTGGTTAAAAAATTACTGATTTGATCTCAATCGTAGGAAACATTTTGATCTACAATTTAAGATCAGATCAATATTTTTTAACCAATACTGACCGAGCTCGAGTCATTTCCTCATCTTGCCAGAGGGTCTTCTTTGCTTGGACAGACTATACAAGTCTCACCTTGAGATGAATATTTTCGGACAGGGTTTTTAAGTCAGCGAAGATTGATGTTCCAACTTTTTCATGTATTAAACGACTAGTGAATAGAAGGATTAATGTACTAGTTAATCAAAAATGACAAAATATTAATAACGTTCCTTCATATTTTCTTCAATATTCAACCAAGTTGCACAGTAGGCCTAGCACGTAATGAAAAAACAGAAACCATCATCACTAACAATAATCTATTAATTTTGGAAGCAATTTGCTCCGTGGTTGCACGTAGCGGTCAAGAGGCGCTGCCTTTATATACTTTCAAGATTCAGATTATGATAACTTATTATTTTAATTTATTATTATTTATATATAATTTATTATTATTCTCATAAATACTGTAATCAAGAAATTGTCACTATTAAAGTCCCATTATTGAAGCTTAATGTTCATTCACACCGTATTTATTGGAAATGTTTCACTCAACAATTCTCGAAAGAATTTATCGAAAAACTTTTTGAAATGAAGAGATGTCAATAAAAATATTGTATTGAATGAGAACTTATGTCTTCTCTATTTCGAGTTCAATGATTAAATTTGAAAAATCGAGTAACTATGGATAGAGAAACAGATAACAAGGAATTAATTAATTTTTTTTACAAGACAAATTCATCTTGAATGAGACATGCGCTTGATAAAAACTAGTCACTCGTTGTAGCGAGCAGGAAATATTTATTTTATCAATAATTATGTTGTGTTAATATTTTCTCACAACCCACTGTATTGTGAATTCTGTGTTTACACTCAGAGATGGAAGGTGAACTATGCAAGGCTGAGTCTACGTTAGGAAATGACTGCTGACTCCCACATGAGCGCCTATTAGGACGTAAGAAGCGTTTCCTCAATTTACACTTTCCTTCAACTGACCAAACTGTACATTTGTGGTTTACCGCAATTCACAAGTTTAATAAGAAAAAAATCTCAAGCTCAGAAAAGTGTACTACACTACCGCGGTGCTCAATAATTATGATTTTTTTGCAACTCATTGATGTCAAAAGTAGGGCGATTCTACTCGTGACATGAACAGCTACCGTAATTTTCCACCAGGAAGTTTTATGGCTACTGGATGGGAAGGTGATCCTTGAAACCTGCATTTGAACGTTATTTATTCTTCACAGTGATTAAACAAGCTCCCAAACACAATATCATCAATCTTTACATTCTAAGTTATTCTAAGGAAACAGACAACACTTATTATGGAAACAGAAAACAGTTGAATACTCCTCCTTACGACCTCCTCGAATGTGGTAAACAAGTGAAAAATACGGACTCATTCCTAACCTCTTGTGGATGCAAGGAAATTTTCAACAGACTCATTCAAAGCAGAAATCGAACCTTCGACTGAAGGTCTGTTTGAGTAAATAGGCTATTACAGAATGTGTTGTTCTTGAATCGGTATCTCTGTATAGCATGATAAGCGTGATAACAATGATAATAAATTCAGTTTCAAAAAAATACAGGCACCTACTGTAATTCCCTGCAAAACTGCGAAATTATGGACTTGCTCTGCTTATCGACGCAAATTCAAAATTAAGTTCAATATCCATTTAATAGAAGAAAGAGATGATTCTCAAATGTGTGATTTTACAAATGTCATCAAAGTTCAATAGTTTGTGAAAAAATAATTTTTTAAAAGTTTAAAAGGGTATTTGATTTTTATTTATTTTATGTATCAAGTTCAATAGTCTACAAAACTCATGATTGCAATGATAGAGGATGGTGGAGTATTTCCGAATAGAGAAGAGTTTACCCCTGTAGATAAGATTTCAGGCTCAAAAGTTTCTATTTCCAAATCAAATTCAAGATTGTGAGGTCAATTACACGTGTCCCACTCATTTGGCCTGACTCTCCATCTCCATGTCTATCGGTGGTCCCACTCACCAATCCTCAGATTTCTCGGCTTCCGCACGCACTATTATACTACATTATAATGAGATTAGAGTGAGTTCATTCGATGCCTTGGTATTCAACTCAACCCACCCACAATAATAAGATTCAATTTATCAGTCTAATCTAACGTCTTCTTATATTCTTTTGCGACATATTTCTCAAGCTCTATACATCAAATCGACTTCAACTTCACATCTAACGTTAGATCTAACATTTAAACACAGTTCTCATTCATGCTTTTCTTGTTAGATGTTCTTTTCTGCACTGTTATTTATTGAGCTTACTTTCCTTCCATGAGTACTTGATCTCAGAAATTAATCACTTCATGCATGAGTTTTTTCTGTATGTCAACTTAAAATTGCTTCTAGTTCAGAACAAGGTGTAGAAGCATAGAGAAATATTGAAAAAAAGTGAATTGATCATGTAATTACATCATCAGATTGAGTGGCATTGAAGTGTGGTATTGTAGGTGGTTGAGTGGATACTGGATAGTTTACTGGATGTTTACTGTCCAAACTTCGCCACGTTGTTAAAATAAAGAAGTTATTCCATCATGCACATACTCGTACATATGGTAACAGATAGGAGTCAATTTTTTTTTTTAATTTTGAAAATAATAGATTTTTTTACAGGAAAAATGTTAGAACTAAAACTGTATTAATTATTTAGGAAATCACAGAAAGTCTGAAAAGATGTAACTTCTCAACAATATGAGCGAACGATCTGTACGGCCGTAGTTATCTGTCATCCTATGGCCGATGCCTTGCTTGGAAAGTGACTTTTTTATTTCATTGTTTGTTGGCTCGCTCTAGCGGCAAAAATTGTAAATAAACATCACGAGATCGGTCGACGCTCGACGCGACGCGCTCATTATGCGATGATAAAAAGTTCCTGTAATTCGATAAGCTGAATGAATTGCTGTGTCGATGTCCAACGCTCAACCACAACACAATACACTCTCAACAGGCTTGTGTCACTCAACGGAAGAAGATCGTTGAGTCTCTCATCTCTCATTCGAGAGTCATTCACTCTATCAACTTGAAATGGATTAAGATTACGAGGTGATATACATCCGTTTTTCTTGAAACCAACTCGATTCCTAGTGTAATAATTGCAATAAATCTTGCTGAAATTCAATAATTATTTGCAAATTTTGAATTTCTAAGAATTCTTTCAAATGACTGGTCTCGTAAATTAATGTGGGGATCATGTGTGACTTCAGAAGCGAGAAGATGCGTGATTTTTTGAGTAGGCAACCTACAGACCAAAGTATGATTGTGAGAGCATAGAACTGACGCCTGAGAGAATAAAACTCTCTTATAAACTATCTACATTCCCTACTTATTCTATACTGTCTGGATTTCGCAGAGATGATTATTGTATTCACTAAACTTCAAGGTAGTCGAACTAATTAATGAAGAGAATTGGAGTAAGCTTTGATCATTTCACTCCTATTACCCACAAAAGCTTATTATTATCACTAAATGATAATTGTAATTGTTTATGAGGGTGAAGCCCACATGAGCTCATAGGCTTGTGCGTGGGTAATGAAATGGATGATAGATGACGACTACTTTGAGGTAGTCGGGACCGACGGCTTATCGTCTCCTCCGAAAGACGGGGTGGCCGTATTTATGTGATTGTGCTGTGGTCAAAAATTGTTCCCCCGCTTGGGACTTGAACCAGGGTCCACCTGGTTATCAGACCGGCGCTTTATAGACTAAATATATGATTGTAACTAACTTAAAATATCTTTATTCATGTAAAATTATAGAATTCGCACCTCTACTCTCCCTTGTACATAAGTGGTTGAAAATAAATAATTGGTTTGCCGAAAGAAGTTTGTTTTAGTTTAATACTGTAATGAATTGATGATAGTCTGAAATTATAGCTTTCTTTTTAGAGCTCAACTCACCTACAAATAACCCTATAACTGAAAAACCCCTAAAAAACATAATCAGCTTCATGAATTATAGAATAATAGGAAAGATCCAAATCTGTAAAAAACCGTGCTAAAATTACGTTCCTCTTATTCTAAAGCTAAAATGATATCCCTCTTTCACTATGTTACGAAAGTAGACCTCTAATCCAGCTCTCATTGTTACACCAATGCTGGACATTCATTATTTTCAAATTGCTAGTCTATACTTGATGACAATTTCGCTTCAATTATACGAACCGCAGTCCGCAACACACTGAAGTCAAAGCATTAGCATGGAGGAGAGAAACATCAATCTATCAAGAATGTTCAGATTCAGTTGCCTATCATCTTTTTCATTATACAAATATAGAGCAAATAATGATCTTGTGAATATTAAGCTTGTACTATATAAAAGCTTAGTGATAATATGGAAATTCTCAAAAATAACTTAACGGTCAACTCAATTCTCAATAAACAACTGTAATGTTAAGAGTATTTTTCTACTTAGATTTTTTCTACGATTCACTCGTACTCGTGCATGATCAGCCCATTCTACCTCATTCGATTATAATCATTTTTACGCAAAGTGACTCAACCCAATCAATTTCGTCTAGTTTAAGATTGTTTCAACTTTTTTGTCGGCAGTAGCTACTCTCCATATGTCCTATCATTAGAGAAAATGAACTCTACCAGTTTCTTCTCAATGCTTTGGAGAATGCCCTGATGAGTCGCCACTAGGAGGTAGAGATCCGAATGGATCATTCGAGAACATTCCGAAAGTGATCATTGAACAAAACTTGATCTTCAAAAGAAGCCTTGTCTCGGACAAGGCTATTACATAACAATAGAACAGCATGCTAGCCGTCAACGCCTGGTTTAATTGAACAGGCCATTGACATTTTATAGGTTCATCACTGAGGCCGTTGAAAATATTACAGTCACTCAATATGCCTTCATATATGCCTGATGGCAGACAGTACCAGGGCTGAGTATATGAGAAGTGCAAGGCTCTCCTCATTGTCCTAGACTCCAATAGTGCAAACTCACAACCACAATGAGAGAAAGGTTAACGTTCTATGAAATAGGTCAAGAAATAAACAAGGTTGAGCTCGGAAAGAGCAATTAATTGTTGTCTTCTTTTGCAGCTGGTAAAAATATTCAGCCAATTGAAGTTGGCATCGACAGGAAATTGCCGATTCAGCTCTAGGAACTGAATACTGTTGAAAGATAAACTCTTTATGCTTTATCCCGAAGAGCAAACTATTTCTCGAAGTTGTTCATCCTTAAGAATCTGTAAAACCATATCAAGAGACCTGATTTATTCTGGTGTTGAGACCTCATCAGATACTGTACTTTTATATTGACAAAGTGTGTCGTAAGATTATTATAATATTTTTTTAATCAAGTGAGAGCAGAGTCGGACCGAGAATACAATTTTATGAATGATGTAGTGAGGACGAATTATGAAAAATGTAGTGGATCACGTTTAAAATAGCTGCATTTTTACTGCAAATTTCAATGAATATGCTTATTGGGATCATCATTTTATTGCAAATGGAAATTTAATTCTGATAAAAAATACACAATTACATAGTTTCAATTGTTTCTCACTCATTTTCATATTATAATAGTAGTAGTTTTTGTGCTATGAACTTCAAAATAAAGAAAAACAATGAGAAGTATTATAATTCATTATTGTTTAACGGTAGTCCAATTATGAATAATATTTTTGAACTAATGAGGATTTTGAGAAATCAAGAAATATGTTAATTATAATTTGTAGTTTACCTGTACTGAAGTGTAATTTCTCAATTTCATTCTAAATGCGATGCTTCGAATGAAAAACCGCTAATTATAATCCTAGCTTGAAAGCCTCTATCACTCTATCAGGCTTTTCCTCCTTCTTAAATAAAATGCTAATTTAAAAAACCGATAAAATTTTTTTCATAGCAATTTCAAGGGCGAATTCATTTTTTACTACTTCGGCATTCGAAACGAAATTCAGCATCAAAACAATTATTCTTCATATGCCTCTACCCAATCATTACTGGTACTAATCAGTAAAAGCAACATTCCTTTCTTGCTCACATCCTTCGCAGTTGACTTGAGAAGCACGCAATTAGGCTGTATGGGCTGAGTTCATTGCATTGTTGAGCACTAAAAATCCTTCTTTAGATTTTCGAAACTTGAATTGACTCCAGTTATTTCACGTATTGCAACACAGAGAGTGGGAGTTGTGAAATAGGGAGTTAGAGCTCAATGTACATACAGGTACCGACTTCAAAATTGAGCATAATTATAGCATCGAAATAATGCCCAAATGTAGCTTACTTTCTTTTTTGAAGCATGTAATATAAGTGCCAAGACGCATTAACAAGACCATAAGTTTCAATATTATTTCCAGAATTTTTATCCAGGACTAATTTAAAAATTACTAGAGTTCCTATGTGATTATAGAGTAAGGTGGCAATAATGAGCTGTAATAAGTTAGTGATTTTATTGTGGCTCCAAATTTTTCATGTTTTTTTTATTATTTTTCAAGTTTTAAAATGATTATTCAAGTGTATTTTGAATATTTATTTTTGTGTCAACCTTCCAAATTCACATTTCTCTGTGATTTTTTTCTGAGTGAAAATTTTGTTGAGTATTGAAAAGAACATAACCTGAATTTGGACATGTTAATCTAAATCGGAATAGGAGAAGTTTTGAACTAACACCAGTTTCTTTCTTCTTTTTATTGTATTCTTTCAATGGAATAAATAAATATAAGGGTTATTGAAATGGATTTTCAAAATTTTCTTCCAGTTTGAACGCTTTCCTCCTGTCTCCAGAATGAAAAACAATA
This sequence comes from Sogatella furcifera, assembly GCA_017141385.1. NCBI lineage: Eukaryota > Metazoa > Arthropoda > Insecta > Hemiptera > Delphacidae > Sogatella > Sogatella furcifera. The sequence goes on along the minus strand of CM029548.1, from coordinate 35,149,433 downwards.
CAATCAGTCTCAGACTGTTTACAGACTGTGACTATTTTACTGTTCAGTGAAAATACACTCAAAAATTTTAATGTGCGGGGAGCGAGATAAGAGAGTTTTCAATTACATTATTGCATCACTCAGATGAATAATGATAATGACGCATTATCACAGATTCACAGATCACAATAACAGACCACCGAATAATGCGCTCTCCACCACTGGAAGCGTGGCTTAACCAGTGTACTGAATATCAAAATTATCAGGCCTGTATTCGATCTATTTTCCTTTTTCCATCATTACTCATTCACTGATTTCTTATCTAGATAAAAATTCAATACTACAAGAAATTGGCGATCGTTTTCGATTTGTAAACGTGGAGTTAAAATATTATGTTTTTGTTATGTTTCCTTCGTAAGAAAATCTAAATTGAATCTTTTTTATCAAGACCATTTTTCAACTGATTAATGAAATTATTTTAAAAAAATTTCTTATTTCAGGATAAAATAATTATTGCGAACTAAATTAACTTCAAAGATGTACAGGCTACATCAACAATATTGCCTGCTTTCCATCTCCCAAATCATTTTAATTGACTTTAATTTGAGTACAGTGAGTATACATTATAATGAATAAATGAAATGAAATAACAGAATGTAAAATATATTACTTTTCAAGAATGAAGAAATAAGATTATATTGAAAATCGAGCGACTAACAAATCATCATCCTTCACGACTTCCAAATAAATATTGGAACAAGATGAATATCACGTACCGTACTGTATATGGTCTTTGGTGAAAAAATACTTGCTCACTGGATTAGCACGAGCTAATCTCTCCTTATTTAAGGAGAGTGATGAATGACTGCACTTGAAATATTTAGTCGTTCAAATTGGCCAGTCATCAGATACCATTTGATAAAAACGAGTGTTGATGTGTCCAGACATACAATGACCTCCAGAAAACGGTTGATTGGTGTCAATATTTATGGCGCTAATAAGTCAGCACTGATAGAAACTGTAGTTGATTCAAAACGAAGTGTCAGTGACAGTGATACCAAAGACGATCTATGAGCAGGGTAATGATATCCAGTGCTGTCGATTATTACTCTTCTGCGCCAAAAATAGAACGATCTGATTAAAAGCTCACTTGTGATTTCATGCTCAGTTTGGCCTTTAACCGAAAACCAATAGTTGATTGGATTCGATTTGATTTTATTTTCTAACTATGCTTTCGTCTATTTTCCTTCCATCAACCATGGTCAATTACGCTCGCAAAATTATGTATCAACTAATTGGAAATGAACATATTTCACGATGCCGGTGGTATTTATTGAACTGGTTTATTATTTTTTCCAATAGTTTGTGACAAGATAGATCAACTGAATTGATTAGTTCCTGGACTTTTCGTCTGTAGACCTTGGATGCTGTAAACGTGTAAACAAAAGTAATCGGCGTCATGCAAGTAGAGTGCCTTCTTTTCAATAATAAATTTTTAAATTATTGTAAGAGGTACATTACAATTATTTTGTATCAATGACTCATGATACAAAAATGCTATGTGAAAATCAGATACGGAATTGATATTGAGAAATATTGTTGATACTGTACCATAAATTATTTCTAGTAAAATTATTCTAAATAAATAAGTTGTGTTTAAGGAATAAGAAAAATATGAATAAACACAATTTTCCTTGAAGAATGCCCCCATCCATTAGCATGACTAATAGAGTGATATATGGATAATATGGATCACGATGGAGTAATGATGATGCTTTTCAAGCAGCTGGGACCGACGGCTTATTGTATCCTCCCAAAGACGTGGGTGGATGTTTTTGTGATCGAAACCGGGACTTGTACCCTCTGATGAGCCACTTCAAGTTGGATGTTATGAAGAATTCATTTGAAAATTGAATTCATACATTCAAATTGTAATTTGAATGTATCGGAATGATATAGTCTATTCAATAATAATTCAATTCATTCTATTTCATTGATTATATTATTGATTTCCAATAACTTTATTATTTTTTGTTTTATTGTACTTCAGTATAATTAACAACAATGAAACTGGCGAATGGAACAGCAGACTACACACTCTTGTTCTTCATCTATTTCTTCCTCGAACACTAGCAATTCAATTTTGTAGCATATCATCAGCTTGGAGGCGATTAACAGCAATTCCTTGCTAAATTTAAAACGTATAGAATTGCATCCACCACATTATATTTTATTCATGCACTTGTTACTTGAATCCTGCTGCTCCGTGAATCGTCTGACAGACGTCGACCAATAAGAAGCCTCAGAGAGACCATGCCACCGTTCATGAAGATAATGATGATAATGCTCTTCACCAACTCCTCCCCCTACAGACAATGAGGCGAAGTCTTTAGCCTACATCTTAACATTATGAGGATTCCTTTTCAAGCTCATCTTGTAGGAAATGCTGATGAAATTTCAAATGAATAGTAGATTCAAGACTAAGGCTGGGCGCACACTAGCGATTTTTTCTCACCCGAAAATGTTTGCTAATGACCGTGAAATTATGGTCATCGCTTTTGGTCCGCACACTTGGCGATTGTGAAACCAGCAACGTTTCCAAACAATGAAATTCTGAGAATGGATTCCTTCCAGAATCCTCTTTCTGTCTGTTGTTTCACAAGTCACCACACCTGTGAGCTGGGTAGTACCTCACCAGTTCCAGTTTGAAGATGGATCTCGTTGAGAGAGCATGTGTGACTGCACTTATTTTAATACAAACTACTACATTTTTTTTAAATGTATTATAATTTACCTAAAAAATGACTATTTTTCTGGCTACACTACTGTTTCCTATCAATTAAGTTTCACGATTTGATAATATTCTAGGCAATACCGCAGATCTATTTTTCTCTAATATATTCTAAGGTAGCGGTGGAGTTATACAAGAATATTCATTCACTGTTTGTATCTTTCTCCTTATCGGTCATCTCCACCCAGTTCAACACAACTTCCTTGCAAATCTCCCCCCATAAAATATTCTTCACATTACGATCAGAATATTCTTTCAGCAGTCGATTATTATAGATTACTGGATACTGGCCTCTTCTCCACCGCCGCAATAAATTTGTCTATGTCTACCTCCAATGGCATTTTTTATATTCAATGGCATGATGATTCAATATGCAGAGCAGAGAGCACTTTGGAAGACGAGTAACCATAAGCAACTGAAGCTAAATGCAGGACTACAGGTTCACCATTATGAATAGAAACTAAATTTACCTGACAAAAACTCCCTGATAGACAATTGTGGGCCTGTGCGTCATTTCGAAAAATTTCCATAGTCTATTATTTTATAGACTTGGAATACCCGATACGATAACTGGAAATTCCCGAGGGTTTGCTTCTGCTATTCTATACCTTCTTTGTTCCGAGTGGATATTTCTGATTCCACTAGCCTATTGTCTTCTAAATAGCTTATAGTTACTTCCCTAAACCATTTCTAATTGTTCAGTTTAAAATTATAAATGCTTGAATGATAATAACTTCAGAATTAATATTACTTTTTACGGCACAGCTATTTTTGAAATTATTATGACTGCATGGTTGTTGATTGTTATTTGATATGTTTCCAAAACTATTATGTTTATCCTAGAAAGCATAAATCATTGTTCCCATATCAACAATAAATATCAACAATATGATCAATTAGAATCATTTGAAATATACTAAAAAATGTGTATGAAATTGTATTATATATCTGAACTATAGGCTACAGAACAAAATGTTAATTTTGGTCATAGAAATAAAATTCAAACTTCTATAGAGTCAGTAAGGCGAATAGATTATTATACTATTGAAAAAAATAGAAATATCTCGAAATATACGATTTGAATTTTTTGATATGAGGAAACAATACGCAGGCAAACAAAGGCTCGTGACCCTCCCCCATCACTAACTAGGCGTGACGAATGGGCTCTGGTGATTTTTCTCAGCCAGTCTGCGGGGTTGTATGCAAAAGCCTATGTTCCATTTTAATCGTCCACCTCTGAAAATAGGACAGGTTCTATTTTCTAGGGCGATTTTTCTGCAACCAAGTCTAGTCTGCGCGTCTACATTTAAAAAGCACATGTTCCATCCTTTTGGGTGAAATAGGGTGGAGAAAAATCGCCGAATGTGCGGCCAACCTAAAGACTTCGCCTCATTGTCTGTAGGGGGAGGAGTTGGTGAAGAGCATTATCATCATTATCTTCATGAACGGTGAACGGCGCACATTCGGCGATTTTTCTCCACCCTATTTCACCCAAAAGGATGGAACATGTGCTTTTTAAATGTAGACGCGCAGACTAGACTTGGTTGCAGAAAAATCGCCCTAGAAAATAGAACCTGTCCTATTTTCAGAGGTGGACGATTAAAATGGAACATAGGCTTTTGCATACAACCCCGCAGACTGGCTGAGAAAATCACCAGAGCCCATTCGTCACGCCTAGTTAGTGATGGGGGAGGGTCACGAGCCTTTGTTTGCCTGCGTATTGTTTCCTCATATCAAAAAATTCAAATCGTATATTTCGAGATATTTCTATTTTTTTCAATAGTATAATAATCTATTCGCCTTACTGACTCTATAGAAGTTTGAATTTTATTTCTATGACCAAAATTAACATTTTGTTCTGTAGCCTATAGTTCAGATATATAATACAATTTCATACACATTTTTTAGTATATTTCAAATGATTCTAATTGATCATATTGTTGATATTTATTGTTGATATGGGAACAATGATTTATGCTTTCTAGGATAAACATAATAGTTTTGGAAACATATCAAATAACAATCAACAACCATGCAGTCATAATAATTTCAAAAATAGCTGTGCCGTAAAAAGTAATATTAATTCTGAAGTTATTATCATTCAAGCATTTATAATTTTAAACTGAACAATTAGAAATGGTTTAGGGAAGTAACTACAAGCTATTTAGAAGACAATAGGCTAGTGGAATCAGAAATATCCACTCGGAACAAAGAAGGTATAGAATAGCAGAAGCAAACCTCGGAATTTCCAGTTATCGTATCGGTATTCCAAGTCTATAAAATAATAGACTATGGAAATTTTTCGAAATGACGCACAGGCCCACAATTGTCTATCAGGGAGTTTTTGTCAGGTAAATTTAGTTTCTATTCATAATGGTGAACCTGTAGTCCTGCATTTAGCTTCAGTTGCTTATGGTTACTCGTCTTCCAAAGTGCTCTCTGCTCTGCATATTGAATCATCATGCCATTGAATATAAAAAATGCCATTGGAGGTAGACATAGACAAATTTATTGCGGCGGTGGAGAAGAGGCCAGTATCCAGTAATCTATAATAATCGACTGCTGAAAGAATATTCTGATCGTAATGTGAAGAATATTTTATGGGGGGGGAGATTTGCAAGGAAGTTGTGTTGAACTGGGTGGAGATGACCGATAAGGAGAAAGATACAAACAGTGAATGAATATTCTTGTATAACTCCACCGCTACCTTAGAATATATTAGAGAAAAATAGATCTGCGGTATTGCCTAGAATATTATCAAATCGTGAAACTTAATTGATAGGAAACAGTAGTGTAGCCAGAAAAATAGTCATTTTTTTAGGTAAATTATAATACATTTAAAAAAAATGTAGTAGTTTGTATTAAAATAAGTGCAGTCACACATGCTCTCTCAACGAGATCCATCTTCAAACTGGAACTGATGAGGTACTACCCAGCTCACAGGTGTGGTGACTTGTGAAACAACAGACAGAAAGAGGATTCTGAAAGGAATCCATTCTCAGAATTTCATTGTTTGGAAACGTTGCTGGTTTCACAATCGCCAAGTGTGCGGACCAAAAGCGATGACCATAATTTCACGGTCATTAGCAAACATTTTCAGGTGAGAAAAAATCGCTAGTGTGCGCCCAGCCTTAGCCTACATCTTAACATTATGAGGATTCCTTTTCAAGCTCATCTTGTAGGAAATGCTGATGAAAAATGCAAGTTGACCACTCCCACCCCTCTCTTTCTAGGCCCCCTCGAAGAAAGAGGGGGGGGATCAGTCATAATATTTTTCAGCTCAATACATTCTATAATGAGAAATTTAAAATAAAAATAAATTAAACATAATATTGTTAATAATTCAATAAGGATGATTTGTGATTTAAATGATTAATTTTCCATGAAGTTATATGAGATAAGGTACTTTGTACTAACAAGCCCCACATTTTGTTTAAAATAATTTCATCACAAAGTTTGACTGTGATTTCTCTGTTCACTGATTGTTCAAGGCAAATTCAATCTTTCAGGTGTTTATTGTTGAATGGATGGGATTCAACATGATATTTCCAGGTCTCTTTATTGTTGTCTCCGATATTCTGCCTCATGGAGAATAATTATGTTGAGTTCCTGTCTTATTTAAACATTCCGAATTCTATCTTCTCTGGTACACCCCTTCAGGTTACTGCTCTCAAAAATTGCATTTCAGCCACTTGTAACCTGCTCCATTCTTTATTTCTCGGTACCCAGGTTTCTCTGCAGAGACATACAGTATAGAAGAGCTGAGATTATAAGATTTCAAAGTGTCTCACCATTGGCTTTATTTTTCAAAGTCCTGTTAATTGTCTCACAAATAGCTTGAATTCGATTTATCCCAGAAGAAATATTCAGTTACTTTTTTTCGTCTAAAACGTACCCAAACCTCACAAATAAGGATTTGAAGGAGACAAATAATTAAGCAATTATTCAAAAGACAAGCAATCTATTTAAAACTGCCTTCATTGTCTGTTTTGTCTCCTTTAATCCTGATCCAGATTTGTGAGGTTTGTGTGCGTTTTAGAAGAAACGGTAACTGAGCTGATTAAAAATTCAATTCTCAACAATATTGCTTGATTCGAAATACCAGTCAACAATAATGTATCCTAAACTTCGGACAGTTTAAAAATATTAAGATACTTTAGTATGTTTCTCACCCAGGAAAAATGCCCTAGAACATTGGTAGGGAGTTCTGAAACACTATTTTATGGCTGGCTATTCAGCTCTGAATGAGTTAATTGAGAACTATGTAGTATTAGATTACTAAAGACCTCAAATTCAAAAGATAGTTGAAAAACTTTCCAGTAAATCCAAAATTCTTAATGAGTTGAACAACTACAGTAACATCATTCTTCTTAGAATTGCGGAGAAAATATCCAATACTCTCTTTTAAATCTTATCCTTGTTTTTTTTTTAAATTTACGATGGACACCCATTAAGCGAAATCTTGTCAATCTTTCTTCTACCATTGTGCTCCACTGCTCGCTGACTGCTCGCATTTCTGATCAGGAACGTTTCTCAAAACTGATGTTAGGTTGCAATCCTGCAGTGCAGAGAGCATGAATATAGCATGAATAATGTGTATAGTAATAGTGTGAAAGCAATCCTTTTTTTCCTTTTTTCGTCCTTAATATGCAAATTTTCAAAATGCTCTATAGCCTATAACCTGGTCGTCCATGTCTACTATCACCATGGCAAGTTTGAATCAAATCGGTCGAGCGGTGCCGGAGGAGTAGTTATACAAAGAGTGACTTTCCTAATCCATTAGAGCTTCGCTTCGCTCCGCTCAATTACCTTAATAGGCCAACAATTGATTTCTAGAAGAAATACTTGATTTCTCTTATTGTACAATAAATGGCTGCATTTTTTTCATGTTGGTGACTTATTCAAATTTTTCCGTTCCATTGGCTTACCCTACAAAGGATGGGGAAGTGACAGAGAGAAAACAAGTATTCTGATTTGAAAATCTGACTTCCAATGAATGTTAAAAGAGTGAAGATGAGGAATTATCATTGATCTTCTCCAGTATTAAATTGGAGAATGAGATGGAAGTTTCACCCCTGCGTGTGTCTGGGACCTCGTAATCTTTACAATTGAGTTGTGAAATTATTTCATTTTATTACAATAATCAAAATTTATTTTAATTAATTTTATAATATTGATTATTTTTTTAAATTTATTTTATTTATTTTCTGATTAATTGAAAACGGAAAAAAATATGTCAACTTCTAGGGGGGGGGCAGCTGCCCCCTGCCCCTGCCTGCGTACGCCCATGCTAATGGATATTTGATTCGCTCATACAATTTGTGTGAGCTTCAACAATTTATTCCTCATAAATACTGAAAGTTAAAATTTTGTCTCTGCATTTGATTGCTGTTGTGTACGCGAACTTCAAAGTCATGTATTTTATAAATAATTCAAATGTAGAGGTATCTTTTCATTAATATTCTCAATATTTGATCGATATTTTACAAAGATTTGAACAAAAAAAATCATAACAAGTATGCAATTCTTTCTGAAGCAATCGTTGGAATGAGTCCGGTATTCACAAGCTAATTATTCACGTGTCAACTGAGTAAATAAATCTGTGATTCACTTTTTCCTGTTGATATTTGCTTTGCTTCTGCAACATAAATGTTGATAGTTGTGGATGTTGAGTGTCAAAAAAGAGACATATAAAAAGGCCAACCAGGAAAATTATTCATAAGTTAAGGCTGTTTATGAAGAGCCTCACTGGCGGCTCGTGCCCACGAAACTGGTGAAGTGCTGTACAGTAAAAGATACGGGCACTTCATCTGTTTCGTGGGTATGAGCCGCCAGTGTGAAGAGGGTATGATGACTGTGACTGATATCAGAGACAATGTATATTATATTTTAGTATATTATACTAATATACATTGTCTCTGCTGATAAGAATGTATTCAAAGCATATAATTCTACAACCAATACGCCATTATATTGACATTTTTTATTTACGTGTTCTTCAAGGATCGGTTTTTGGACTTTGAGCTTTCTTGTAAGATCCTGATTTCCCCAAGTTCCATCTTCCCAACATAATAGCCTACACATAAGATTTATCACGTCAGTTGATTGAGGAAATAATAATGTTAAGGAAAGGACCTAGCAGATTCTCAACCCTAGTCCTAGATATTTCTAGGCTTATTCAATAAATGAGAATGTCAAATTTATCAATTCCGAAATTTCTTGTTTAATATTTCTGAATAGATTCTAATTTCCATGAAATAATAAGGCATATTCTCATTTAGAGTACAGTCTCTTGTGAAAAATTGTTCATTGATTCAAGAAATCAAATTACTAAAACATCAACTTCTTGATTCATGATTCGTTAATTGTGTAGGTTTTGTAATGTTAATTGTAGTTCATTATAATATTCTGATGACACGGTCTTCATAAACCAAAATCTCTTATTGTTGTAGTACCCACTGAAAGATGATGCAGAGACCTAAAATCTGTACAGAGATAAAAACTGCCATTCTCACCAAACCTGTCAGTAAGATCGAATAGATATTAGCTTTTATCAATTCTTGATATGATTTGATTGAATTAAAGAAATTATTAATCAAGTTATCTATTATACACAATATTATCAGTAAGTTCCAAATAAGTAGGCTACCGACACTTGGATGTTTAGGGCTAGTATTCATATAATACTAAGTTACCGTATTAATTTATTTTGAGTAATTATCGGTACAGACATTGACAATGATGATAGATGATGCTTAATTATCCAACAAATAATTCTGAGCATGAATAAAGCATAATATAGCATTCTATAATTCATCCATCACATGCAACCTCCATTGACTCAGGTAAAGGTTCATAGTTTCCAACTTTTTCACAAAAGGTTTTTTTCGACATTGCTCCCTATTTCCGCAATATACTAACTATCCATAAACAGCAGGTCATGCTACAATTATCTTGATCAGCTCAACGATCCACTTTTCAGTTGAAAGAATGTCATTATCTCATAATTCTTTGTTGGTAGAACTAGTTTGTCCAAGCTGAGTGTGTTCAAGACCATTAAAAGTTAAAACATCCAGAAATGTATTATTTATAATTCATCCAGCTCCTTGTTGTGTTTACTTTTTTGATAATAACTAGATGAGTGGAGAAAAAATGAAAACAGGCGGATGAGAAAATTGTTTTACGATCGATTCTCCAGTGCAGTGAATCGGTGCGTGAGTTTCTTTGTCTGTCCGGTTATTGAAGCAGAGCACGTAGCAGCGCTCACGCCCAGCCAAAGCTCTCCCTATGTAAACAAAGCTGACATTATTGAAGATGCAATGACTCTGAACACCCCTCCAGCCTTAATTCGCTGACTATTTTGGCTTTGGTTTGCGTGTGTTGGCCTGACGCTATACGTAACCGCGCTGAGTATTCGACCTTCAGCGCAAGGCTATGGGAGCCTACCAGGGCAGGCGCTGCTCAATGCACTGCCAATAAAATGGATTGGCGGGAGACATCACATCAGTCTATTGAAACTGCTCACGCTCTCTCTCAATTGAAAGCGTGAACCCATAAAATCCAAGTGATACAATGGAGATGGCATAATTTCATTCTCTTTAGATTAATATTAGCGGTTAATTGAGTTCTATTGCAAATTTACGGCCCGAGTCAAACCAGAAAATGATAAAGTCAAGCCAGAAAACGATGACTGCAACCTGGTGTTGCAATTAAAATGTGATTTTTCCAATTACTTTTTGTGAGAAGCTAACTACCGTAGCTTGAGCTCATCCTTGAATTGTTTGCGGCTACGAATTGTTGAATTGTAACGGTAATTGAACATTATTGTTTCTCCAAGTAGTAGTGCAGTACAGTGTTACTATTGGGAATAGGTACCTCAGATTCTCAGATGATTGGTCAAAATTATACTGTTTTCTTATACAGTGGAACCTCGATAATTCGTACCTCTATAATTCTTTCACTATAATTCGTAGTGAAAGCTCAGTCCCTTGAAATAAATTTCCATTATTGATAGCTTCGATATTTCGTAATCTTCTCTAATTCATACAAAAGCTTTGGTCCCATAAACTACTAATTATCGAGGTTCCACTGTATTATCATGCATTGATTCATTTAGTTCATACAAACTGGAAGGAAACGTATTAATTTGACAATGCATCATTTGTATTATTGATTCAATGTTATAATGTACATCATAAAATCATAATCATAGCATAATCGATAGGCAATAGACCCAGGGCCCATTTTAAAATATGTAAAGTATTCTCCAAATAGTCTAAAGATTGACAATCTTGAATGTTTCAATAAAAATATTAAAATTTATCTTATTGATAAATGTCCTTACAACAGGAATGAATTATTGTTGGATAATTAATGTAACCTGCGTCTTATTCATGTATAATTATTGCTTGTATTGCTTTTATTTAATTATTTTGACTTTCTTATGCATTGTACCAATGTTTTGACAATAAATGGAATTTGAATTAGTACATGGAAAATGAGAGAGGGGATGGCGTGGCCTTGAAAGATAAGAGTGCTTTTCTATCAGTCAGGACCGACGGCATCACGTCTCCTCCGAAAGACGTGGGGGGGGGGGTGGAAGGCCGTACAATTACGCTGTTATCAAAATTCAAAATTCGCTTCCCAGTCGAGTATCGAACTCGGAATCCTCGATTATCTGACCGGTGCATTATCAATCACTCCGATGAGCCACCCCATGAATGTTGTCAACAAGCTCTGTGAGCATTGTCAAGCTTATTCATTCCCAAATTTAATTTAATTGTACTAGATTACTACTTTGATTATGCCCGCATGAGGAGTAAGATTAAACGTGGATAAAGGGAAGGAATTTATAATGGAAACTATCAATTAATTGATGGAGTACCATCATCTCCAATTGATTGGAGAGAATAGTGGTCCTCATGAAGAGTAGCGGTAGAATTTTCCACTATACTATTTACCAGAGTACCCTATTATCCATCATAATCCATAAATCATCTTCTTTCAAAAGGATCATAACATAATAGCATTTGGAAGAGTGGAACATTCCACTGAAGGGAGCGCTTATTCTTTGATGAATCCACTGAGGTCGTACATTGTTCAGTAGGTTTCAATAAATTTATAAGAGTAAGTGAACTCAATTCATAAGAGTTCAAAATGAACATGCAGTTGTTTAATACCTTTTAGATCATTGATACGAAAAATATTTTCACCAACTCAACTAGCAACTAGGATTATAAACTACTGTAATTAAGATTTATGACAAGTAGTTTAATTCAAAATCACACCGTACAACTATTCCTCTGTGAAAATTTGCATTTCCTTGAAACTAATTGAAAAGATGTGTGATTGAATTTAGAGATAAAAACTGTAGAGCTGATATCTCTCATAAAAGGCTTTTAATGATGATTATTATTATTATCATCATCATCATCGACCTAGTAAGTAGATTGCTCGTCTGTCAATACGTAATCCTTTCTATATATTTTTCAAATTCTTTCCAAATGATTTCTTGTATCTATATGAATACGTATATTATAATAATATTATATATATATATTATACTGAAAAAGGATTATATGAGCCTGAAAAATAATTATGTAGGATTAAGTTCAATAATTCCCTTGAAACAGATTTGACATGTATCATCAGTTTCAGTTATCCTTTCAATAACGTAAACGGAAAACTCGAAATAATGTGTCATTAATACTACATCAAAGGTCAACGCTCAGATAATTTGAACATTGTGTAGAAGTGCAAAACAACCTGTTGTTAGTGATTTTAGAAAGAAAAGAAGCATCAGTAAAATAGTGTTGAGCTACTGTATTCTTTTCACTATGATTAGTTCATTATTAACATCCTGTTTTCCTTATCATTAAGGAAGAATATTTCAACCCTCTTGTGCTTGATAAATCGATTGTATGTGATATTGAGGAATTTCTCCATACTGAAAAACTCACACTCATGTTGTCAATACCTTTTGTATTTGTATTTCACAGTAACATAGTGATATGCAAGTGGATCCAAGTGTATCATATTCCCTGTGAATGATAGTTAATTGAAAATTATGGATGTTCCACATTGTTCCAAGTTGATAACATGTGTTAACATTTAGTTGTAATCTCTTCTGTATTAGTAGCAAATTTTATCAACCTAGACACCCAGTGGACCTTATTATGCCTAGAACAAACTTTTTGCAAGAACACAATCATACAGAGATTCAATGTTATTGATTATATTACAGTACCAGTAGCAAACTCTGTTATCATTCTAGAAAATGATTGCAAGAAAATGCACTTATAGCTGCAATTCAGCAATTTCAGCTGGTTACTCAGAGGGCATTTGTCCTACTGTCCTCACAACAAAAACAATTTGGTATCCGGCGTATCATTCTCATGAATAGGCCTATTCTTAAAGATTGGAATAAAATTGAATAAATGATTCTTATATCTTGATTGGTCGATTTCAGGATGAATCATAAATTATATGTTACAATAGTTGGATACTAATATAAAACGATTAGTATTATTAAAGAGATTCAGAATTTATGGAAATAACTTCATAAAACAATTTTATCGATGTATTAATCATTTCGTAATTTGATTTCAAATATCAGAATCATAAGATAGCTACTCTAAGGATTTACTTAATAAAACACAAGTTCGTTGGCAATTCTTCTAATTGATTAAGAAAGTAGGAGTTGATAAGTTGCTCTAATTAATTCGAACGAAATTTTAATCCAAAAAATTATTAACCATGACCAAACTTATCCATAACAATCCTATATCGTACAAACCAACTTACATAAAAGTAAAAATACTCATTATGAATTCATGTAGACTAATAATTCATGTTATGAATAATGAAATATGTTCATTTTCTATTATTTAATACGTTCGTCAATGTTGAATTTTATTGTAAATCAAGTTTTGTAGCAAGCTTTTCGTTTACAATATTCCTAGTCACAATGAATCTTTAATCGATCTTAAAATTTCCAGTCGAGCTTTGATATAGATTCGATTATAGAGGTTGAAACGATCAACCGCTATTCAAGAAGGAACCAAGACCAAGTAATGATCTCAACGAACTCTTTTATCATTGTGGTAATATGAGTTTCAAAGACTGCTGCTTACTAATTTATACAGAATCGTCAATTACTCTTCATGATTACACGTTATTCTTTGTAGCTTGCAAATCGTTAATATTGGACAAAGATTAATGAAAGCAGCCTCTCCTTAGTAGCTTGATTCAATTAGGGGCCACTCCTTTCTTTAAATTATGTGTTTCATATTCAAATTACAACTTATCAATGGATAGGTATTAATGGGATGAAGTCTGACAGATAGACAACGAGAATAGTTGGCGAGTTTTTCTGACAAAAGTTAGTTGGTTGCTAATGGAATGAAATAAATGGAATGAAAGCATGCAATTTGTTTGTAAATAAAAAAAACTAAATTGAGGTAATCGATGGAATACAAAATGTTCGGTTCAATATTTGAATTCATAATATAGAAAAATTGAATATTTTCACATCTAATATAGTATATGGACATATATTATGAAAATAGACTAATATATTTCCACATAATATAGAGATGAACAGGTGGCACACATGGTATACCACCACTCCACGGCCTTGACTGACCTCGAACATAATGCTGTAAAGAATGAGCGGTGAAGGTACAACTTGTATTGTACAATGTTATGCTTAAACTGGATTGATGAATAGATTTTTTCACGGAAATAGTTCGAAATGTAGTCGACCGTGAATTCATGTACGTGATATTCAGTTCTTGAAGCAGATAAACTTCTCAATTGAATCAATATACCGCGTAGTAGTCACTCTCTGACTCTCACGGTACTATTGAATTACTGCATTTTAAATATGGCCTGATTCAATCTCAAATGTCTCACGAAATAATTCTCTGTTCAATATCGAAAGAAGAAATAATAGTTAGAGGTTTGTTGAGAGCGGTGGTGGTGATTTGCAATTGCAATAATTAATGTGCCTAAAAACACTAAAGTGGGAGAGTGTAACAGAATATTGTAGATGTAGGCTAGTTCAAAGTAGGAACTCATTCTACATTACACAACATACAAGTGTAAAAATGTCATTCATGAATTCATAATAAATATCTGTTATCTGATCATTAAGATTTCAATGGATAAAAACTTTAAATGGATTATTGCTTTTCTTTAGTCCTCATTTATTCAACTACTAATTAAACCACCCCTTGTTCTATTATAGAGTTATATTCATTGATTTTCATATTCAATTTATTCAAGTACCCATTGAAAGTTCTATGATGTAAGTTTGGTCATGAATAAATCGCTTGGTCCATTATGAACCAAATTGATACAAAAATTTATTCATAGCTAATTTTTTTCAAATTCAAAATGATGTTTTTCTCATTTGACACAATAAGAATGGACATAATGATCATATTTAGAATGTGTTCACGTGATCTGCAAACGCCAAACATGCAACAGAGGGATGATTAGTAATAATTTAAAAATCGGTTTGCCTTGGCGTCCTGCAATTCATTAATTGTCTGTGACACCAGCCAAGGCGCCACAAAACACTTGATTGAAGAAAATTGCAAGCCTCGCCTTCCAATTTGCAATGACAAATTCCATTGTAATTTTTGTAATAGTACTATTATTTATTTTTTCCAGTTCATAGATCATCCAGTAGTTCGTATAATTTGAATGATTTTTGAGCTGAATAGATTTGGAAAAGCAATTGGATTGTGCGAAATAGTTATTATCACTGAAATTAATTGGGTCTTTGCAGACTATAATCTGACAGTCTCCATAATTAAGTTATGTCTATAGTAATTTTCCTACATCATTTTCCACGTATGATATAATTCCTTTGTTTTTAATAATTCTATTCATATTTTCCCTATTTCAAATAAAGCGTTTTTATTTACAAATTATAGTTCGATAATAAAATCTGTCAATTGGAATAAATGTTTTTTTTTAGATCTTCATTGACAATAAAACCGCGATTCCTGCAAAGAAGGAATATCATAGAACTCATCTTTTGTACGGTGAGGCTGGTAAAGCGTTTTGTAATTTTTGATAATGTGCATACATTATAAATTTTGTTTGATACATTCTGTCTACTATTATTTCAAGACAGAATTGAAGATATTTATATTTTTATCTATACATTTTTAATATATACTCGGACTGACCTTCTTTTTATTACTTTCTACTGAGTTCAGTGAGTTTTTGTTAGTATAGAATTCTCCTATTTCTGTGACAAAAATTATTGGCGCTGTCCTATCATAAAATACTTTAAAAACACTTCAACGTGACATTTGACGTACAAGATTTTGGAATCGGAAGAGGAAATTTTCCAAGTCATCTTTATTGGCTACGTTATGTATCCTAAGAAGAAATATTTACGATTACATTACGATTATAGCACGTGTCAATGCTATGTTGACTCAAACTTCGGACTGTGTTTTTATATTGGCGCTCCACAATTGAAATAGTATTGCATGACAAACAATGGCCTCAAAAACATACGGACACATGAATATGAATAAAGTACGTGAAAGTGAAAGATGTGTATCTTTGAAACTAATAACAATAATTGTTTTAAAGATTGAGAAACTGACAAGGTCAGCTCCAAAGTCTGTTTTTTCCCATAAAAAGATTCTGCTTCCTGTTCCTTGTCATATTTACAAAATACAGTATTTATCTTTGCTAGCACGTTCCATCAGTTATTGCGTTTTATCTGATGAACAATTCAAATGACGTTTTTTGTGAAAGAAGAGAATGGGAGCTTGAATTGATTGTAATCCTCACTCTCCAATAATTGGAGATTTTTTTTAAATTTTTATGAATAAACTTATTTTAATTTACAATTTCAAAATTGAGTTTCAGAGCTTATGGTGAATCCGATATGAATAAGTAAAACGGAATACTGAAATAATTGACATTATTTTATAAACTACATAAATCCATATATTATACTCTCGGTTGATACATCTTGAAATGGAATAAATAGGATTCAGTTCATGCAGTCATTGTAAAGATTTTTCTAAAGAAGAACGAACAGACTTCTTTCATTTTCTTCGAAAATGTCTTTGTCAATTCAGCTTGTCTGCTTGTTTAAAATGAATTTGTATACAATAGGTATAGGAATATGAGTTTTCAAGCAATCTGGTTTGACTCTCGCTGAAATAAGACATTAAGAAATAGACTTACATATATAAACAAACTAATCAAATCAACTGTTTCAACTCAAATTTATCTCTCCAATTATTTTTTAGAAGAGTCTGTCTCTAATAGGAGAAATGAATAATCAAATGAGAGTAATAGCTCTGCGCTGGCAGTGATATGATGATAAGCAGAACT
This sequence comes from Sogatella furcifera, assembly GCA_017141385.1. Taxonomy (NCBI): domain Eukaryota; kingdom Metazoa; phylum Arthropoda; class Insecta; order Hemiptera; family Delphacidae; genus Sogatella; species Sogatella furcifera. The sequence goes on along the minus strand of CM029548.1, from coordinate 35,132,293 downwards.
CTACTCTAAAAATAATTTCATCAGACACTTTCCAAACATGAGCATGATGTAGGTCATTACCACTATTGAAAAAAGGTCGAGAGCAAAGATATGTGAACAACTAGACAAACAAGAGGTGTGCAGGTGAGATAAAAGTTTCTCCTAATATTGGCAACGATTTATGAAAGTGACATGACCAAAATCTTTGCTCTCTTCAACAGTGTGCAATCGATTTCGAGTACTATCAGCTATAGTATCAGCTTTCCGATCTTTTGATCATGTATAGTGAGTAAGCAAGTAATGAACCTTGTCTGAGATTAGTTGTTTTTGTCTTTGACTAAACTGTGATTTTTCATTAAAAATGCTTGCACTTAGGCTACTCATTTTCGGAATATCTATGCTCCTTATACTATTTTTCTTTTCCTGTTTTCAACATATACTCTATTATTGGTTAAAATGGAAATTATTCAAAAATTCAGAGACACCAAATATTCTATAGAATTCTGATATTTATATGCATTTTTGTTGAGGGTTATGCCTACCTAAGCTGCAGGCTTGTTCTTGAGGGAATATAATGAGAGGTAAATATGTGCTCCTAAATATTATTTGGCTAACGATATCATTTGACAACTCAAGATTATTATTATTTATTTCTATTATGTTCCTGTTTTTTGCTATAGGCTACTAATGATGGAATAGTAATGGTTGGAGCATAGGCATAATGAATGTGTTAATATTGTTTATACCCGTTTTCTGCTTGTTTCAATAGACATAAGAGTTTCTAAGATTTCAAGAATTTCCATTTTTGTCACCTTTGTGTTCTGTATAGGGAACATATACACTCTGCGCTCTAGTTTCCTGCGATCTTTGAATATTTTCAGCCTTTGAGTTGCAGCCTTTGAATCTTTGAGTGAATGGTTAAATGTTGGAAAATTCAATACCGAATAAAGTTTTTTCATGAAGTTTTTCATAATGTTTTCATGAAGGGATGATATTCGCGAATGCTTATTAATAAAAAGACTGTGCAACTGGGTGAGATATTATTCTTTACTCATACATATGGGAGATATATGTCAATCTCTGTTAATAAGAATGCTGCTTTTCCTTCTCCTAAGTTCAATATTGAGCATACTGATTTTTTTCATTAACTGCAAAACATCTACTGAATTGAACAAGCCAAAATCTATTAGAGGCTGCTAAATGTATCTCTTAGTAGCATTATTCTTATTAGTAGACTAGCATTATTTTTTTTAGTAGCAAGAATGGAGAAAAAGCGAGCATGGTGCTCATTGGACCAAAACATTGCACTGTACCACTTTCCAGCGTCTCGTACCTTACCATAGCAACACAGCTAAAGCGTTGCCGTTACAATAATCAGAAACCTTTCTCTAGCGTAACACTCAAATCATGACAGACATGAAGAAAATGAAAGTCTAATCATAAAAAATGAGGTTGACCGAAACTAAAAGGATCCCCAATGCTTCACCCTACCCTCATCAGGTGCAAAAAGTAATATTCTCTTTCTTCAGACAGACAGAACGATACAGGAGAAAGCATTTCGCTATTATTTGAGTTGAACAATGAAAAAGAGAATATTTGTCTCCAAGAAGATAAGTAGTAAATTCATGTCACGACCTTCGTTGAGTTATCACTTCTTCGTGTCAATCTCATCATTTATCTTCAATTAGCATTTAATTATTTGATAGTAGGTTTGTTATTGCGAAAAACGGAAACCTGTCTCACGAGCATACTACGGACGATGAGCCAGCAACTATTCACAGACTAGAGTGGGGAAATTGTTTCGATTAATTTGAACAACTCAAGCATGAAGTTCGATAACGATAAGACACAATCTGATAAGACACCGTTACAAATTTTACAATGTTAAGTATATTCTCAGCTCGCTTGAACTTGAACTATAATTTATCATGTTCAAGTTTCTATTAGATTGGGTGATACCCAAGCTAAGACTTCGTATGATGAAGTTGGCAATAATATTATTGAAATCTTATTTGTAGAATATAGATTGATGTTGTGGAACCAGGAACTCCTTAATAGATAGAAAAGAGTTTAAAACTGCATATCCCACTTTTATCAATAATTTCTAATACTGAACCGGTTTAGAGATCTTACTGGTCTTATTCCCAACAGTACTTACCTAAAAACAACGAAAAATCATCATAAAAGTGGAATAAAAGAATTTTAAACTGTGTTTTTTGATTCCTTAAAAGAAATGAAATGTAAAAACTTGAAGTTATGTCTGGCAACATGATGGAATTAGTGGTATAATACGATGCTTGGATTCACCATCATTATTTCTAAAGCAAAATTGTAAAGAGTTTGCTGGACTGTGAATTAGTGATTATTCACAGTCCAGCAAACTCTTTACAATTTTGCTTTAGAAATAATGATGGTGAATCTAAGCATGAAACGGCTCAAGATTATGTATTAAAAAGGATACATCAGTTGAGTGATTAAATTCACCTAGCCTATAGTTATAATCATGATAATATACTCTTCAGGCTGTTGATTACTAAATTATTGTTTCTATGGAGAGATTGTCATTTTTATTTTATATGTCTTATGATGAATATATTATTTGAGAAGTAGGGAGAAGTTTCAAAAGAAGAACCACTGTACAATTTTACTTGAGATGGCCAATTGGCTTCCATAAGCCGCCTCTTGTATCAAAATAATTTTGAATCAGGGGCGAATGAAGAGGGGTATTAATAAGGGGATAAATCCTTCACCAAAATTCTTGGAAAAAATGGGATATTACATAAACAATTCTTTCAAACAATTGATGGGATTCATATACCTATGGCTTGTAAGATGTATCGAGGTATATATGAATAAAAAATGCTAAATTATGCTATGAATGTTTTCTCCGGAAAATTATAACTTCGGTTTCCCTTTCCTGTATTCGATTGGGAAATTTATCAATAGAAATTAATCTGTGAAGATTTATTAGTCTTATACGTATAACGTGGATTGTTTACAATCAGAAAACAACCTTCAGTTGTGGAAAGGAGTGATAAGCAATATTATTAAAATCTGTATATCTCCTTGTTAAGAGCAAAAGAACGTAGTTACTTCATGCATCAGTGCATTTTTATAAGGAACAACAGTGTCTCATTACCAGCTTAATAGTGATATTTTTCCAGCTGAACAAAATCTACTTCAAGCTCAATTTAAATCCATCATATCGGTAAAAAAGGTATCAGGAAAGTTGAGAGAGATGAATTATTCCACAAGAAAAAAATTATAGAATGTTCCATTGAATTTGAAAAATTGAAGTCAATGCTAATTCTCCTCAAACCCAAATTATGTTAGGCCTATTCATCAGGTACTTAACATTTGTAGGCTATTATTTTTATAGTATTGCCACATATCAAGGCAGATTCTTTATCTGTAGTTAGAGTTTATGAGTTCTTCTTAAAATTTCTCAAGTCATATTCACATCATTTAACGTAATGTGACATCATATGGGACTCATCTCACACATATTCATAATCACATTTCTATTCATATAGATTCATATTCACATTTCTACGAATGATTCACTTCAGATAATGATAATAATTATTAATAATCAATTACTTTAAATTACATTACACAATTTATAAGAAATTTGGAAGAGTCGCAAAGAGAACTCCAACGCGGAAAAAATTCTCTTCTGTTCATTTTGTTCCAAATCTAAACAATCTTTATTCTTCTGCTCATAAGTTGCAACCTCTCCCAACGCTGCTGCTAGATCGAAAAATTAGTTGAGAGGAAGCATCATGTAACCAACTAGTAACAGTTTTGTTCCTATTCCATGAAGTTCCTGATTTCGAACACGTAGTCTGTATATCAGGTCGAGAAGAAAAGAAGTATCCACTTTTTCAAGGACCTGATAGCACATGCTAAGATATGGAGATTTTGGTTACCATCGAAGGTCGAACAAAGAGTACTTTACCTGCGGCGTAGATGTAGAAAAACCAATCCATAGTCACTGATAACAACTGAAGACGATAGTCTTCACTCTTGATATGTAGAGAAATTCGCTAATTTTTAAATTGATTTGGTTTTTCAAATCGGTTGCATAACAGCTAATGGTCTCCCTAACAATATATTATAGTAACCTCTAGGTGATTATTATAATCTGTATTCAAATTTCATTTGAACCAGGTATTTAGTACTTGTATTGCCGCTGTTTGAGATTTGTTACTTTTTCAACGGGAAAGGGTTAATGTGTATCGTGTATCAAATTCCTTGTTGAGTTTTTGTGGTTTGTAATTCATACCCGTATAATTATACCGCTTTTCGTAACAGAGCCTTTATTCTGGAAAAGAATTGAACATTTTTTCTCTGATGGAGAATTAAGCTCTTCAAACTAATTGTCTAGAACTAGATTCCTCCAAGGGCTGTGGAACTAAAAGGAAAATAACTGTCTATTTCCACCAAGCTCTTTGATTTTTAGAAAGAGTGACTATCAGTTACTATAAGTAATAGAATCTTAGTTTGGGATGTTGTACAGTACGCCATTATCTCTCATTGATTCGTATAAGTATGAATATCGGTTATGTTATCTCATTCATAGTGTCTTGGATAGGAATGTATCACAATGATCTCTCTTTGTCTCTTTGAGAATTCTATTCTATTCTATTGATTTATCTTTGGGATGTGTCATTTGTCATTGATTTGTAGAAGGAATGAATATCAGTTATCTCATTCATAGTCTCAGTTGGTGTTGTATCACAATCATCTCTTATTTATTTGTAGAGGGAAAATCAGTTTTCTCATTCATAGAATAGCAGTATCTTATCGTATCGCAATGACCTTTCTTATTTGCAATCAAATCGTACTTATGGTGGCGGCGGCACCTTTGGCAGTGGCGTTTATTAGTCATGGCCGAAATAGGCTAAAGCCGACTGACTCGGACGCGTGGCATGCGCCACCAGCAATAGCAGACGCCATCGAAACAGGCGATTGGCGGATAACTGTTATTAATATTCAACTCTCTCAGAAATGTTTAAGAGCGGTCTGCAAGAGAATTTCGAGACGAGAGCGATCTCAACTGAACTGTCCAAGCTCGCGCAGACCGCTTCCAGACTATCCAGACAGAGCAGGGAATTTGTTAAAGACATTCACCAGTCGCCACTCTTGTTTAAGTCTGCTATAACAACAACAGCAGCAGCATGGCAACACAGCGAACCGTCAGATTACATAACTGCCTGATGCAACCGCAAGTGAAGAGAGAAAGAGCATGCTGCTGCTTGCTGCTCCACCTGCCTTCTCCTTTACTTCGCCTCTCACTTCTCATAAACCCCCCCACCCCCACCCCTTATCAACAGTATCTTCCTCGGTCAGACACTGACAACATCACTTCTTCAACGGAATCCCCTTCTTATCACTGCTCGATTGCGTGTATCAACTAACAACAATTTTAATTCAACTGCACTGCTCCCCACTAATCCATTCACCTACTTGGATAATTTCGTGCAATACTTTTTCAGTGGTATCCTGGCAAAAGTAATGTGGAATGTGGAGTGGTACCAAGTAAGAGCAGTTTTGTAGACAAATGAAGCTATAGGTTTTTTTTCAGTGAGATTATTTTGTAGAATTTCATATATTTTATCTGGTTTATGCTTGTTCATGTAATTCTATGTTTCTTGAGCTGGAACAATGGAATGAAATGAAAATATTCTTTATGAGGCGGAGTTAGAACTAGGACCCTCCTTTGGGAGATTGGCTGTCGTTAGTAAAGACAGTCAGTCGTTTTCCCGTTTCTGGAGGAATAGTACCGTAATTGTTGCATTAAACTCTAACTGATTAACTGCATGTTATTCAGAGGTGTTCTGCATATTCACTTGGTTGTGAAGACTGGTTTATGGTTGAGAGGATCGACGTGCTAACCACACGTTACCTCTATCCTGGTTGATGATTATTTGCCTGCTGTATTTTCTGTCCGGGCTGGGAGGGCATTCTGGCGGGGTGGAGGTTGCTTCGGCTCGGTCGGTGTTGGTTCGGGGGCTCTGGGTTCTTTTGAGAATTTATGGCTTTTGGGACGGTATTGGCCGGGCTGGACTCGTTTTCCCGTCTTCTTCGCTTGGATGGACTGTATAGTTTAGTGAATATGAAACTGGCAACCAGCTGGTAGGCCTAGGCCCTTCTTAGGGCTGTTGCGCCATTGACAAACAAACAAAAAGTTCGAACTAGGAATTCCTTTCTACCACACAACCTTAGAATCTTCAATTCCACTTAAGTTTCTTAAAGTGGTAAGGGTTTTGTTTTGTAGAGTTCCATATGGCCTATGATTGTCTATCCAATGTACTGTTTTTTGAGCTCGATGTTTCTGTGATGGGAAAGTTTTTAGTGTTACATCTAGCCATCTAACATAATTTTATGTTTGTTAAGCTGGAAGATTCTGCTTGTGCATGCTATGGATAGAGTTGGTTGGTATCACTCAATCTCAGTCTATGAGCAAGGTAAAGCAAAAGTATCACCTCAAATGAGGTCATAATGGGAGAAAATTTGCAGTTATCTGAAATGAGCTTTTCGAGAAGACTCATTGCAATTGACAAAATTTGATAATAATATTATGATGGAACGCAGCGCAATTCATACTGAAGTACTGCATTGATAACGTTTTAAGATTCGATAAGGCTTGAGAAATTTGTGTTGAGAAGAGATCAAGAGTTGAATATAATGGACAGTTTATGGTCTTCGAACGTTAAGATATAATGAAAACACTAATCCCTAGTGTAACTGGATTCTTGAAAATTTCCAAGATCGATGAGAACTATTGGCAACATTTTTATCATTGGTAGCCTAAGAGATGAGAATGAGAGACAGCTTTTTATGAGAAGAAAAGACATAGCACTTCAATAGAACAAAGTATAGAGACTGTATAACTCAGAGATAAGATTATACGGTCTCTATACTCCAAAGATACCAATTCGGCAAATAAAAGCATGTGTAAGTAGTAGTATTACTTGTACTGTACTCTGTACTAGTGAATGAATTCGTTATTACAAGTCAAGAACCAATAGAGCAAGGTGAGCTGTTCTTCAATTGCACGGGTTGTGAAATCAGGAGTGCTTAACAACCCGTGTAAATAGATTCGGCAATCAAACCAAACCAGCAGACTTCATGTTGCCAATATTACAATTGGGCCATCGCAAACATCTCCAGATTTGATTGCAGATAAAAACATCAATATTCTTCAGAATAATTAATTAAATCTCCTACGTACAGAATTAGGGGACTGAACCCCTATTTTTAATTTGGTTTAAAGAAACATTTAGGGCTGAAGTTATAATAATGGAAATTTTTTGGGTGAGCGAGTGGAATAATATTTAGCTGATAGTTAAACTTTTATAAAGCTGTATAATTAGTAGCCAAATGATTTCTTCTATGAGAAAAATTATAATTTTGTGTCCGATACAATATGATGTACAATTTACTGATATGTTTATCCAATCAGTTTCACGATCCATCAATATGCCTTCTGACGATTGAAATTTTTGTCTAATAAATACTTACCACAGCGATATATTTATTAAAATATCGAGATATAACAGCCGCAACCGGTATTTCGATATTCTAGATAAATTTCTATTATTTATGGATGATAAATATCCTCATACTATTTGACATTTGACTGTAACAAACAATCTCATTAACTTTTTTTTCATTTATGATGGGTAACTATCGACAACAGCAAAAATTTCACCATTACGAGAAGTCATTTTTTGTGATTGTTGATGTATACAGAGTAAGAATTATGTGAGCTACGCTATTCTAGTCTAGCTCATCAATATCTTACTTGAAATCAGTATATCCAGCTCTATGACGCTGGCTATTGAATTAGGTCCATCACTCTCAGTACTAACTTAATAATTATTGTAATCATTCGAATTTGGAAAGGAAGATTTTCAGTTTTTATGAATAATGAGACCGTCTGATGCTGAATTCCTGTACAGCACATCATTTCATTTCGAACTCATGCAATTACCATATTATTGACATGCAATGAGTTCTATTTTGAAAAGTGATAGGAATCTTAATTAAGTTCGACTTGTGCTATCTTCGAATCCTGAATGATGCTGCAATGGGATAGACTACACCACAACAAAATATCACGGTGCACAGTAGGATCATTAGTACCCAGCAGGATGTTATTCTATTATTAGACTTGGTACTCCAAATTTTCATTGCTATCAATTAATTAAAAATACACTTCCTTGTACAATTTTCACTCACGAGCATGATTCGTTTTAGAATAATAATGATGTATGATGTATCAAGATAAATAAGATGTCGTTTTTTCAACACAAATTATAAAAAACCTTACTGTGTCCTCAGCATAATTAATTTACGCAGGCTATTTGCGTAACCAATTACCAGCGTGGAAAACGATAAAATATACACTCAGCCTTCTTATTCTCACATATATAATATATGAATTCTTTTTGAAAAAAATTGGAATAGATTTTTCACACATAAATCTTAATGATAACTATATCTAGGAAAATGGTATCCTTGAATGAAAGTAATGAAAATATGGAAAGTTTTTCATTATGCTGGCTCCTCGGAAGAAAGAAGTTCAATGAACTCTGGAAAAATGGGCGTTTCTAATTGCCATTTATTGCACTATTAAATTGACTATAGAGCAGAGGCCTGAAGGATAAAAATCACAGGTTTACAATTGTTTTAATTATATAATTCATCGATAAGAATAATTAGAGCTGAATAGAACCGTTTTGAACACTCATCGATGATAGTATCTTTATTAGTAACGCGTAATAAAGGCAATGATCGAATAATCTGATAATAGCTGATCAAAAACAACTTTATTAAGTTATGAAAGTTTTGCTGATTAAAACCGTAACTGTGATTTTTAACTTTATATCTATTCATACTTCATATCTTTCACATCGCTGCTCAGGAGAACATAAGAAATTTCAATTACCACAAATTAGATAGGAGTTATTAAGTTTGGCACAGTACTATGCTAAACACTATAGACATAAGCATTAGGATGTTTTTCTATATAGATGTGACTTTTAATGAAACAACTATATGAACGTGATTTTCTTCACCTTGTTACTCGGAAGTACACTGCAGATTTCAATCTCCTCAGGCTGGAAAGGACTGTTCATGTGAAATAATTATAAATCACCATTAACAACAAATAGTTTGAACTGATTATTTTAATCTTCTATATTGGAATTTTCATAGACTAGATAATTTGCCTCTGTAATAATAAATAAATTTGATCTGGATAGTTTGATCTTCTAGATAAAAGATAGATTTGATCGATTAGGATCTCTAAACAGATTTAATATTCTAATATGATAGAATACAATAGGAGTCTCCATGCACTAGGAAGTAAATTGAACTTCGGTTACTATGAATCGCTAAGTATATACTTGAACAAATTACAAATAGATTATTCCTATAGTATTGTTTTGCTGTAAAGAATTCTAATTCAGTTACAAAGAATGCAGTGGACCGAAGGTGTCGCCGCTACCGGATACCGGAGTGAAGAGTGCGTCGGACGGGCGGGCGGGTCTTGCCGGAGGACGGGGCCGGCAACAGGTTGTTCAGCTGTTGATGTTGTCCTCGCTCCAAATACTCACCACAGAATCACGCCACACACTCCACATGAGTCTCCTCCATATGCTACCTAAAATAAAGCCTTCTGCCGGCCGACACCGACATTACAAGCAGTATGACTGTATTGTATTCATTATGCTGTACCTTGGATACTATCATCAACAACACCATCCTCAGTAAATCTATCAATTGTCTATCAATGTAGTACAGTACCTGTATTCTCAAAAGGATAGTACAGTGGATTGTTTATTTCAAAATCTCTTATCGGCAAGGTGAATGATCACAAGCTGATGAAAAAAACTATGGCAGCGTTCTAAAAAAAAAGAAAAAATCACTTCAATGAAGTAAACTAACGAAAATTATGTTATGAGGATTGTGTATATAATCTGTGCAAATACTAGGAGACCCACTCATCTCAGTTGTTACTAATATTTCAGGTGGAAGTTGAGCTACAATAGCAAATTAAAATTACCAGTTGAATTGACTTTGAAGAGTGAGAAACAATATACAGTTCTTCGGCGTAGTTCCGCATCACATCATCAAGCTCTGAAAATCAAATTCTACTACTAGAAATATGACTTGAGTTGTGGTGAGTAATTGTAGAAATATGTGCACATTCGGACTTTAGATATTATTTATTGATACGCCTACTGGTGATGATAATGATAAAAAATCAGTCTTGTATTTAGTTGCTCGAACTAACTGAATACTAAGAGCCTCCTCGTTGATTGTGATGAGTATATTTATGCACAATATTATTTATTGTTTGGATACTAGCTACTTTGTTTTCAAACAACTCAACTGTACTGTATTATTCAGATAGAATCTTACATTTCCCAATAAAATGATAAGTGTCTTCAACTTCTCCATCATTGCACAAAGAGCACACATAACTATTCTCTCCCCTGTCTACCCTGAAATTTAGTGGTAGGAGCGATCCTCTTGCTCTGAAGATAGCGCCCATAAAGCTTCTCTTATCCATATCACTGATATAATCTCGCTTTATTTGTTCACCTATTTTCAACTCGAAGTATATGCGGTGAAATTGTGAATTTGCGGCTCTCGTCCACCACTCTATCTGGATTTTATGCCGCAATTTATTCACGACTTCACCGCATTTCACACCCCACAAACTAGGTTGAACTATCGGATCCACCCACTCTTCCCCACACTGATGAAACAAATCGTTCCACTCTCTCCACCAACCACACCTCTTTTATGCCATTAGGATAGTTATTTTTCTAGGAAACCTCGAATCAGACAGAAATTGTTTTCAATATATATTTGCTGGTCATTTTCAAAGTCATCAGCCAAAATAAGTCTCTCCCACTTTCCAAATATAAAATATAATTCGGAGTATTCCGAGGTATGCAAAACATTTTTTTAATAAAAAATCGGTTGAACCTTTCTATATCTTCCCTCTTTTGATAGCCCCAAACCTGGCCTGCATACGTTATTGTAGCTCTGCTTACTGCCTCAAAGACTTTCCATTTCGTACTTATTGGCACTTCGTCGGCACTAATCAACTTCCGTATCTTAATTCTAAGGTACTAAGGGTCTAATTCTAAGTTAATTCCATACCTAGCTTCTGTAATCTTACTAGGAAAATGAGTGGTTAAAGATAATGTAGAGGTAAAAGTGAGCCCCAGATATTTGTATTCATTCACCACGTCAATATTTTCTCCGCCATAATTCCATCTCTCATTCCTACGCAATTTTCCTCCCCTCCCGAACACAACAATTTTTGACTTTTCTCTGTTCAAGATGAGATTCCATCGATTACAATCGATCATTCTCTGCAGTCCGTTAATGTTATCAGAGAAAATAACCAAATCATCCGCATACAAGAGAGAGTTGATTCTGGAATCTCCCACCATCAACCCCCCTTCTATAAATTCACATATCTCGTGTGTAAAGATGGAGAACAAAATTGGCGAGATCAAGCATCCCTGTTTCAAACCGCAATCAAATTTTACATACTCTGTAATACCTATGTCACTCCACATGGCCGAGGAAGAGTCTCTGTACAATTCTCTCATCATACGAACAAATTTATTCGACACTCCTAATTCAATAAGCTTATAAAAAAGAGCTTCTCTATTCACGAAATCATAAGCGGCCTTAAAATCTATAAAAAACAATACATCTTTCTATGCTGTACTTTAGTAAAATAACTTAACATATTGTATAACACATGAATATTATCTACAGATGAATAACCAGCTCTAAAACCAGCCTGATTTTCAGCAATAATTCTTCTGCTTCCAACCCATTCTTCCAATCTCTTCAATAGAATGCCTACGAAAGCTTTGTAGATGGAATTAGTAAACGATATTGCTCTATAATTATTTGGATCGTTGTGGTCTCCTTTTTTATGCAAGGGGAATATAATTGATTTTTTGAATGAATCCGGTGCCTCACCCTGATCATAAAATTTGTTAAAGAAGGCACACAACAGTTCTTCAAATTCTAATGGTGCTATCTTATAGCATTCGGCGGGGATTCTATCCTCACCTGGAGCTTTTCCATTCTTAAGTCTTTTCAGGGAATAACTAACTTCATCAATACTAATATTCTCATCCAGTGCACAGTTGTTGTTGAGTGGATCAGCATATATTGTTGTCCCACTAGACCTCTCAAGCATATATAACTTTTCAAAATGATCTATCCACTCTTCTGAACTAATATTTGCTCTCTTCTTTTGAGTTTTACCTTTAAAGTTTCTTACCAACTCCCAGAACATTTTAGAGTCCTTAACAGTTCCAAACTTATTTCTTATATCTTTCCAATAATTTTCTTTCTTCCTTTTACAAAGAGCCTTATAATCCTTCACTACTTCAGCATAATCGCTCCTTATTCTATTTGAATTGGTTTTTCGGAACAATTTCAAAAGGGCAAACATTCTTTCTCTCATAGACTCACACTCAGCGTCATACCACTCACTCTTTTTGAAATTCTTATCTCTAAATTTCCGCTCATATTTGAAATTGACTGCACGATAGATAAGATTTCTCAATAAATTTCCAGCCTCGTTTATATCATCAGGCAGCGAATTAATAGTTCTACAGCTATTAGCCAGCTTATTAGTAAAATGATCATTGCAACATTTCGCAGGTATTTTTGAAGCAATTGGTGTAAGAAAATCTAAACTATTTTCACACATCTGAGAAATAAAACTAACACATATTGGCAGATGATCCGAAAAACCCACAGGTATTACTTTGAACCCTTCTATCACATCTATATTTTCTAAACTCATGCAACATAGATCAATGACAGACGACCCTCTACTACTTACAAAAGTGAACTCACCTAATAAGTCACCTTTAGTTCTACCATTTAGAATAATTAAGTTAAACTCTTCACAAAGATCTACTATTTTTCTTCCCTTCCCGGTTACAACATTATCTTTCGATTTTCGTTCATGGCATACTATATTATCTGATTGATTCAGCATTCATCATTCTGCTTCATCTATCTCGAAAGACACACCACCAAAATACTGTTGTAGTAAACCAAACGAACTTCATTTGAAGATCATAGATCGGTATCTTTTTTGGACATTGACTTCTCATTAATTTTATTCAAAAGAAGCATTCATCCTTCAATGATAGTTTTCTTATGACTCAGAAACTTCCATCAGTCATGCTGTCATGCATGCAATTTCTTATCATACTCACTGCGTTGCTCATTACAAATGAGCCGAAAAAGTAGATCGTCCACCGTCAACAAACAAATTCTTTTCAAGTGTCAACATTTTACTTTGCTGTATTGTTGCACCTCATGTGTTTTAAGGAATCTTTTACTTCCTCACCTATAATTTAAATGTTACTCACCCGGACCCAACAATAGAGGTTCAACAATATCTATACTGAACCACAGATCATTGTAATAACCAAGGTCACTGGGGTTGCTGAGCCCTGTTGCCACTGTTGTCCACTCTCATTCGAACTCATTCTTCTCACCCAAACAAAAAATCACTCCTTCTCCCTCACACTCTCTCCTACTAGCTACCCCTCAGTACGAAGCGGCAAGACCGGAGGGAGAAGCAGGGAGCGGTGTCAAAAGAATTGGTCGTCCTTAGTTATTCCAGTTATCTAGTTATATAGTTCCAGACTATAGTTATCTAGTTATCTAGTTAAAAATACATTTAGGAGTAAAGAGTAAGTTCGGTCTCCGATGACTCGATGATTCATTGAATTCAAAGGCAATAAAGAGATAAGAACACTTGATAGACAAAGTGTATAAATGTAACTTATAGTAACAAAAGTAACTGTAGCAGAGTCCAAAGACTGTATACTAAATTTATCAACCTCTGTAGTTTCTGTAATCTATAGTGTGTCACACTTTTATTTCTGAAATCTCTTTACACTTAGATAGATCTTCTCCATACTTTCAAACATTCAATTCTCTCTTCTATTAATTTCTTATTCACTCATCCCCACAGGGTTCCTATCTCTTTTGGATATGATACTTTCACAACACAAGAGCCAAATAGAGAAGGCCTTCCCAATTATCACAATGGTATGCCTAATAATATTTTATAAGTGGGCGAATGGTCTTGGAATGCTAACACGTTGAATGAGATGATAATGCATCATAATATCAACTAGTCAGTCAATCAAAATGATAATTCAGATAGTTGGTTCGGGTTTGATACAACCTTCGATCAGTTGATGATAATCAGCAACAGAATTGCGGTGAGTGAAAGCTTCCAGGCGGAAAAATAGCAGACGAAGAAGAAGAAGAAAAATGAAGATAAAAGAAAGAAAGAGTCGAAATCGGCTCTAACAATGGACTATGTCGATGAAGACAGGGAGGTCCAACACCTGGAAAATAAGAGACAGTAGATGGTGCTATAGTGATAGTAGTGAAGAGAAGATGATAAGGCACCGCGGCTATAGAAGTAGGCAAGCCAACAGGCAACAGGTTTGTCCCACTCGCGCTTTCTATTGCACTCACCATCATACATTCCGATTCCGATTGCTCCTGTTGCAATCCAGCTCCAGCAGTACATCTCCCATTCTCACTGTTAATTTTATACTTTTATCATAATTTTATCAATAGAATGATGTTTGTTTTTTCAAAAAATAAGTTTAGTATTACAGTCGGGAGCTCTGAGAATTATTGAATGTATTGATATTATAGAAGTTGTTGCAAACAAAATCGTATTAAATGATCAACATTTTTATTTACATGAGGGTGACACCTTTATGAGTTAGATGCTTGCGAGGGTTGATGATGAGAGATGACTTCTAGGCCTACTTATCCTCAGTCTTTTAAACGACATTTCCAAAATATGGCAGAGGCCGTTTGTGGTCGAAAATTGTGTTATCTACTGGATTTGACCCATGATCTTTATTTTAATATTTGACTATCATTTATCTCCCCTGGTCACTTGAACAATAATACAATAAATAGCTGTCGAATTTGATAACAAAGAAGACATTCCTTCAAAATGGCAGCTGTTCAATGCAGCCAGCACTCTAAAACAAAAATAGTCTCACTCTCATTTTATCTGTCTCTCATCACATCTCACCAGCGGTAGATTTACACTAAAATTTTCAGATCTGTAAGCGTAATTACACTCTCGCTTTAATATTGATTATCATTTTGAAGGAATGTCTTCTTTGCTCGACAAGACAGATCTTCTATCTCGACCTTTATTTTACTTTTGTGATGTATTTTGAAGAGTCGTTTTTCTTCGATCTTTTAGTACTCTATAGAATACTCTCTATAGTAACTAATACAAAAAGAGTCTGCGTCTGCTACCGATTCAAATGTCCTACTCTATTGGCTACTATTAAAAAAAAGTAGAGAAAATAGTAATAAAACTACTACAGTATATAAAAAATGGTTAGTTAATATTGGGTTACTTCTGTACCCAATTCTGATTCTATCATCATGTTTTCGAAAAGTTCTATTCTGTTATCAATCATTCCAGACAAAGCTTCATTGGAATGCGGCTGTGTCGGTAAATTACTAGCTACAAGCAACTCTATGCTGTGAATAGAGAATTAAAAGTTAAAAACAGGTTGAGGTTTTGCAATATAATGAAATCTTCGATGTTATCACTATTTCACTGCTACAAGCAGTAGCCAATAAATTGATGAGAATTCAGAATAACGGATACCTTCAAGCCATGTCTTTCCAGATGACGGTAAATGGGTCTACAGTATGTCTCTTGCCTTGCCTTGAGGCGCGATTTTAAATTTCTTGTAAATGATTAGAAGCCTGAAAACTTTTCAAGGCCAAAAGATTTGAATTTACATTATGACTTGATGATAGTTTTTCGTAATATAAGTCGAATGAGAGAAGACATCCTAGCTATTTTGACTCAGACAATTATATTTTGTCCTTGTAGTGAAAACGTCTTTGAGAATAAAGTGAGCAAAAATTAAAAGTTCCAATTTTAAAATTGGCTGATCGATTGTAGGCTTAAAGCTGCTAATCTTAAAAAACTGAGAGCTCATGATTAGATAATTGAATTGATAATGCTGATGATCGTAATTCATTTCACAATTTAATTTCCATGTAGCATCTATTCTATTAATTTTTAATTTTCTACAATCCTACTACAGTAGGCTTATATCCTACCACTATCTCCTTATAGCCTCTTCCACTACTTCCTAATAGATATTACCACTATCTCCTATAATAGATAATATCACCATTCACTAAGTACTATTACATTGTACTGTTTTTACATCTGTTACTATATCTGTACATTGTCTCTGGTACCATATCTTATAATAATTCCTATACTGTACATAAACTGCACTCTACAGTCTAGAGTAAAAAAAGCATTCCTGAAATACATATTCTCACACAAATTTCATGTTTTCCATCATGGATTATGCCCAGTGTTTATAAGAGTTGATAACTTATAGAATTGCTATTATCTTCCACTCTAATGTATTTCCGTTGATAGTTGACACTGATGAGTTTCGACACATATGGCATGGGCCGGAATGACAAGTAGGCTACAGGCTATTTGAGCCTGCAAAGTATTTTCTATGTTGAGTAACATTTTTCGCTTGTTCATAACACAATACTAAGTAGTTTAATGTCAAGGTTATTCAGTTCGCGTATTGCAAGTCCAAGTGTGAGCCCCATCTGACAACAATATTAATAGGAACAGTGCGAATCACTTCACTTGAGTCGAACGTCGAACGGCCGGCCTTTCAAGCTTGGCGCGTTTCTCTTTTTTATCAAATTACACTGCTAAAGTCCTGGAATGATTGATATGCCTTCTAAAAAGGTTTCTCTTCATTAACAATTATTAACATGTTCAGTTGAGTTTATAAATAACTATTTGACATAATCAATCTATACAACTTGACAAATTTAAAATAGAATTATTCGCTAGCCACAACTCTCAATCAATGTCACATTTTTGTCCGTTTCAATATTATTCTTTTACTCGTGTTCTCATAAAAAATCTACATTAAGTTGATTCACTTTGTTATTCTACATTGAATTTATCAATTAGGATAAAAATATATCTTTTTAATAAAAATAACTCAGTATAAAGGCAATGAGATAATTTAATTT
The DNA here is from genome assembly GCA_017141385.1 of Sogatella furcifera. Taxonomy (NCBI): domain Eukaryota; kingdom Metazoa; phylum Arthropoda; class Insecta; order Hemiptera; family Delphacidae; genus Sogatella; species Sogatella furcifera. The sequence continues at coordinate 35,115,157 of CM029548.1, read as the reverse complement.
TCTATTACTAAATTATTTTGAAAAATAAAATAATAATATACGTGTAACCTGGCTGGCTCAGGTCTGGTGTCAGAGTTTTCAGGTCGCTCCTGATCAATTTCAGGGTCTCTGACATGACTTAACGACTGTTTTTAGGCAGCCGGGACCGATGGCTTAACGTGTCCATCCGAAACACGGGAAAGTGGAATTTTGAATAAATTCCCGTGATACCTTAATTGGTAATTTTAATCGAAATCAGATTTTTCTAGGTATAGGAATGAGATAATAAATTAATTGCTTTCCCTCTTATAAGCGTTTCTCACTTATTTCCGATCACCATTTTATTATCAGATGATCAGATAAACTTCTGATCAGAGAAATTATTCTCCATCAAGAGATTGCCCAGCTCCACCAAGCCTGTTAACATGCACTGAAGACAATGAAAATTAATTTTTCTCTGCTAGCTTGATAAAAAAATTTAAATAGCCTATCCCTTCTTGAACTTGATTCGAGTATTTTTATTTTCTCTCATTGAATAAATTATTGTAGATGGTTATTTGTAGTTGGGTATTTCGAGTCCACATGAATATAATTCAAGAATTTCCATTATGAATCAACAGTAATCCCAGAATGAGAGTGTTTCCCAGAACAGAATTTCCATTCATTTATGAATTAATTAACTCATACGGCAACTCTACGGTAGTTATGGATAGGCTAAAAATATTGTGAAATGTGAGCAAGAGTATAATGTTGCGTGATCGAATCGACTCATTCTATTGCTTCAATCGAATCGACTCAAAGACAAGAATCTGCAAATAATACATTTCAAACAAAAATAGCTCGGGAATAAGACAAGCCTGCAATGTCTGCCGTCGGAAATACCCTCCTTATCCACCATGGCTGACATAATAATTATTATATTACCTACTTCTTTTCTTATTGACAGCAGCCTTCTTCCTCTCAGCAAATTCCATATTATTTATTTTTACTAATTAAGTGAACAACACCTGAATATAAATTTACATTCTACAATATTCAATTTTCATTTTTAGAAGAGTGTGTCGAGTTCAAATTCAGAGATTGAGACAAAAATACCGGAATGAAAAAAAAATTGACAGTTTATTAGAATCCATTTTTTATTATATTTTTCCAGAACTTTCCATAGTAATAATAATTCAGACTTGAAGGCTTTACTGAATAGTACTAACGAATGCCTGAACTGAACTATCTGGCATCTGGAAGCACATTATGCATACTGTCTTGGGGAAAAAGGCTGGTATCAAGAATATTGCAATTGATAATTTCTGTTACATCGCACAGTATTAAAAAAAGGGTAAGAACTTTTTCAAATGGCCGATTTTCATGTAACATAATCCAACTCTCTTTATTGTGCTATTGAAACTCAAACTGACAATTTTTTAACAGTTCACTATTCAGAGCTGTTTAGGCTCTAGAGTACTAGAGTACTAGTATTATCAGATCGGATCGATACAAATTACTGCAACATTAAAATATCATGTGAATTGAAATAAAGAATAATAATATAGAAATGTTTCATAGTAATGAAGTGTTATAGTATTATACATGAATTCGACACATTAAAGTATTAGAGATAGAGACAGTAACTACAGTAATATGTATTGTAAGTATGTAGTTTTAAAAGTAAGTATATCGATATTGCATCAATAGCTCGGCGTTCTAAGCAATAGACTTAAAATGCCCCTGTAATCTTGGAGTGGAGCGCTTCTACAATTTCATAAAAAAGACACCAGCTAACATCAAAACAACATTTTAATGTTTGAACATTAAACCGTACACGTGAATCGAAACAGGGTGTGACATTGAACCCTACGGTACCTTAGTAAATTGCTACTATTTTCACAAAGATCATAATCACAGTATGCTCTGGCCTCTGAATACTCTTTCAAAAACTAATTTTCCGATGGTTGAAAATAATTTAAGGCACCTACCTCACCCCATATGAATTTGAACGAAGGTTGATAGAGTATAGAGTATTATTAACCGAGATGTTTAGACGAGCGTCTAGGTCAGGGAAACACGCGAACTCCACGACTCTATCAAGGTCTTCTGCCCCGCCGCCACAACAATCCCCGCATCCTTCCCAGTCTCCGCTTCCAATAAATTAACCTAGGGGGAGCATGCTTGGAATTTATTCGTTGATTCATAATGGCAAGATGGAAAACAACCGTGGAAACCCACGTGACATTGTAATTGTGCCTTCCCCAGCGGCCAGCTCATGGAAATATTATTTACGTTGATTACTTTGTTGAAAAAGTATTTTCCAACTCCCACAAATCTATCAAATGATTACAAGAGACGAAGTATTATTATGAAGCTGATGTTATGATACTATAAACTTAGATGATATGAAATTAAATTTCTGTAGGCCTAGCTTGCTTGTCTAATCCATTATAGTTGGTAACCTATAAGACTTGAAGTATACCGTGTACACATACATCCACTAACAGTTCTGACCTGTGGCAGTCAAAAACTGTAAGTGGATGGAGAAACCAGCCTTCCAGAATAGCTGTGAACAAGCAGGCCAATAGTTGAATTAACGATCAGCTATCTAGCCTACGGACCATCAGTAGGCCTATACAATCAGATAGTGTGTATGTGCACCCTAACTCGATTTTTGGAATGATGATTATGCTCTTCCTTCATATTTCAAATCAGATCGGATATTTGTTTAAAGTATAGTATCAATATTTGTTTGTCAATGGCGCAACAGCCCTATGAAGGGCCTAGGCCTTCCAGCTGGTTGCTAGTTTCATATTCACCAAACTATACAGTCCATCCAAGCAAAGAAGACACTCCGGCAAGACGGGGAAACGACTCCAGCCCGGCCAATTCCGGCCCAAAGCCATAAATTCTCAAAAGAACCCACAGCCCCCGAACCAACACCGACCGAGCCGAAGCAACCTCCACCCCGCCAGAATGCCCTCCCAGCCGGACAGAAAATACAGCAGGCGAATAATTATCAAACAGGATAGAGGTAACGTGTGGTTAGCACGTAGATCCTCTCAACCATAAGCCAGTCTTCACAACCAAGTGAAGATGCAGAACACCTCTGAATAACATGCAGTTAATCATTGAGAGTGTAATGCAACATTTACTATTCCTCCAGAAACGGGAAACGACTGACTGTCTTTACTAACGACAGCCAATCTCCCAAAGGAGGGAATTGTATCAATATACTTTTCATTTGTTGATTTGAGTACGGTAACAATGAGAAGCCTAATAGACTTTCATATTCTATTGAGTTCATGTTTTCAAATAAAGCAAAGTATACATACAAAACATACAATTTTCACAGCTAAGAATACTCCTATGAAAATTCTCCTGAAATTTCCAAGGAATAACTCAACTCAAGGTTTGCTGATAAGAATTACTACAAGTTCTTACATTCAAACTCATTAAAAACTCTTTCTAAGCTTACCTTTGTCTACTTGAGAAACAGTTGAAATTCTTTAAAAATGAATTTTAAATGAACAAGTCTCTTACCAATGCAGCTTGTAGCTCAATTGTTGAGCTTGACAAGAATATTCTTAATAACCTTGAACTAAAATCACCTTGATATCCAATAAACAACTTCAATTTAAAATTACCACATGATTCTCTCTCCACACACTTGTCTGCATTCATACGGTACTGTATTTCACAAAAAAATTTATTACGGATCGATAATAAAGAGTTTTAACAATGCGATTGTACAATGAGATCTGGGACTATATGCTGAAATGAACAATTGGAGAGCGCGATCAGTGCTCAGCAGCAGTGTATGACCTTACTTTTTGAGAAATTTCAAAGCTTGAAATAATCATACTCATAGTCACACAGGGCCGCCCACGGGGGGGATTGATGGCGCAACTTGCGCCATCGGCCCGAAATTTGGGGGGGATTATTATTATATTATTGAAAATTTATTATGAGATTGAAAATTTTTTTGGGGGGGGGGGGGAATCGGTAAATTAATTTAATTACAGTAGAATGGAGTTATTATTTCTAATGTTTCACTTAAAAGAAAACGTGTTCTACATTTGAATAATGTATATTTGAATAATCCAACTAATATCTACAGAATAACTGTATAATAGTATAATATATGACAGTTGTAAGCCTAAGAACCATTAAGTTATTCTTATTATGGATTAAAATAATTTCTAACGATTCTTTCTGTTTACAAATAATCACGACTACGAAGCTAAACGGAGCCATCCTTCAGCAATATTTGCCAGATCATTTCTCAGAATTCACGCAAAATTTTCAATAGAATTCAGACCTAAATAAACATAAACAAGATCGATTTTAATCGGTTCCTGTAATCTGTAATTATTCCTTCTCAGTTTATAGAATATAGTTCACGACTTGGCGTAAAAATAATTGGTTCTTCAATTTTACACAATGCTCTTATTCAATCGATGCCGTTATTCCAGTGTGGAATTGAGCGGTTGTGTTCGGTGTAGGTGTGCGGTGGTGTTACGTGGTTTTGAAGATTTTAGTACTGTAGTGTTATTGGTAATTTTCGCAGTTTGTAGTGCTTTATATATTTTCTTTCAACTTTAATGTAGACGAACTAAATTTTAATGTCTTAAATGTTGGAAAAATCTTACAGATACAAATGTGCAGAGATTTTTGTTAAATACGGTACATAGGGATGACAAGTGGCTAGAGCACTCTTAGAGAAAACTCTTGTAGGCTATAAGGTGAAAAACAATGTTCCGGTGGAATATAAAATAATCGTAGTGAAAGAAGGACGGTTCATCAAAACCTTATGAGGAAAAAATAAGGCGAAGAACGACAGAAGCTTCAACCGAAAACTTCGTCGGGCTGCTGCCTGGTCACAAGATCCCAGGGGACGCACGACTGAAAGAAAATAGTGAAAAATCTGGAAATGGGAATAAATAAAAAGGCCTTCAAATTGACAAGTTTTCTAACTTATTTGAAATCAGGATATTTGAGCATTCTGATTTGAAATTTAATGTTATATTGAAAAGTTTGCACATGACGGGTTCCGGAGACCCTAAGACCCTACCTTATAAAACGTTCATGGGCGGAGATTCTTAAAACAGTTTTTTTTCTGTTAATTATAATTATTAATACAATTATTAATGTGATAATAATGATTATTGTTATGATAACCTGAATAATTAATTTTCAAATGGAAAACTTTACTCCAAGTTTAAATGATTTTAATTTATTTCACGAGATTTCGACTTATGATATTCATAATTTATATTACAGTATTAACATGGTATGTTGATGTATTATATTATTTTCTTCACCAACAAATATATATAGCCTATTATCATAATTTCATCGTGATGATGTAATAATTCTATTGATTATCGATTCATATGAAATTCATAATCCGGTATCAATTTATTCGTTTAATTAAGCTTTGTTAGAGAAATACTGATTCATAATTATTATATTCAGGACCGGATTCGAGGGTAGGCCAACTAGGCGCGCGCCTAGGGGCCCGAACCACAAAAATATTGAGAATTTTTTTTTATATTTCATTTCTTAGAACTTGGCAACCTGCATTCTAGCAAACTAATATCAATAAATGGCCACACAACAAACTGTGTAATATAATCTGTATCTGTTAAATTTAATGTATCCGTTCAATAATATTACAAGTTGAACCTATTTAAAACCCTCTTGAATAAAATTACTGTCTTTGGCAATAGAACTGCGATTAGCTGTTCACCTACCTGGTTAAAGAATTGGATTCAAATTAGTTTTATTTGCTCAAAATGCGGAAAATTTTATTTGGGTTCTACGATTATCAAATCCTATGTAAAATTAGCTCAGAATTCAATGAAATCTGTTAGAATATTGTAACTTCAACGGTTATTGAAATAATTAGGAAAATATGCTAAATAGAAAGACACAATATTTCAACAATTAAGGGTATAGTCTGACCAAGCAAAGAAGAGCCTCTTGCATGATGGGAAAATGACTTTAGCTTGGTCAATATTGATTTAAAAATTATCAATTTGAATAGAACGATTTGATCTACTATTAAGACCACATTTATAATTCTTCAACAAATATTGACCAAGCTGGAGTCATTTTACCATCTTGCCAGAGGCTCTTCTTTGCTTGGTCGGACTATATAACTGGATATGAAATCATAAATTTGTAATTTTAATAGATGGTGGTGGTTTCTTCAAATAAAAAACTTTTTTATAACTAATCACAGAACTTCAGAAATTGTACAAAACAATCTAACACCTATAAGAGAGACAGGATTTTGATGCGACGATTGCTTACTCATCAAGTATTTATTTATTTTACATTCACTATTACAATTTACAAGTTGTTCAAATCTAAAAATGGGGAAAAATTTACAATGCCGAGAAGCCCCCAGGCCCTGGTTTAATTTAACTTTGAATGAATAGAATGAAAACTTCAGCTTGAATATCGAAATATGCAGTGGTTCTATCGGGATCAATTTTGCAAAGTAAGCAAGTGGAGATTTGCTAGTAAAGACTACAACATTGAAAGAATGAGTTGTTCAATTTTGAATTTTATCCCAATCTGAAAGTGAACGGGTTTTCAATAACTCATAATAAATTTTTCTTGAATTTTTCTTTGTTTTTGAATCTTAAACTTAGTATTGAATTAAAATAGCTCAAAAAATAGGGATTTCCTCATTTAATAGACCATTAAATGGCCATCTCTAACGCAATTTTGGAGTAAATTTTCACAAAATTTCCCGGGGGAGGGCCCCCGGACCCCCAGTCTTTTGAATAAGTTACATTGTATTCTTTATTTTTAAAGTGTTACGTCAAATTGAGTGTTCTTGCTGAAATCTACTTTGATTGAATTATTTCAATACTTTCGATCAGTAAAGTTCTTGATTCTACTGGTAACATTTTGTTTCTCACGTTTTGTTAGTGGTGGGGGGGGTTGTGATTGGGGTTTTTTGTGGGACTATTGGACGAGCAATGGATTTTGGGGGGGATTTTGCGCCATCAGCCGGGGGGGATGGGCACCCCTTTAGTCACATACGGCTTCAAATACATTAATGACATAAATACGAATTGAATATAGGATTTGATTTCGGGGAGGGTCCAAAGCCGATCAGGGGGGTTTTGGGGGGGATCTCCCCCCAAAGAAAGGGGGGTCCGGGAGAATTTCAAAATTGTGTAGTACAAAATACCGTTTAGTGCTCTCTTTTTTTTAATACAAAATTGGGAATAGAAGAGGTTTTGGGCGATAGCCTCCTTTTTCTTTCCCAGTCTTGTATATTTATTGTACATAAATGAAATGAATGAATAAATAAATTTACTTTATATGGTTCAATCCTCAACATAATATTAATCTTGTTAGTTGAGGGAGCTTTTAGGAAAATGTCTGTGTTCAAAATAAAATTATAAAACAAATTTTGTCAAAGAGAAATCAATAATACAGATTCACGCTTTATACAGCTCAAACCTCAACTATCGGAATATTTTGAGCATCTGTTGTTCCTAAGCATAAGATTTCTGTCAAGAGGGCGATTTTTTGAGTCCAAAGTAGCGTTTTAGAACTCTGTCTTTGAAGATTACTAGTGAATAATTGATTATCCAGCGTATTATTCCGATTATTCACTTTATGCACTTCCATTGCAACCCCCAGCAATGAGCTTTTTAACACCACTTGATCAGTTCAGGGGGGTATTTTCAGTACAAAATTGAAGCGCTCTACATCATTATAGAGCTCCATTCTTAAGATAAATTAAAAATACATATGCGGGCTTTATGCAGGTTAACCCTAAACAATCTACACTTTTTGGACACCACTTGGTCAGTTGACAAAGAAGTAAGACAAAATTAGTCTAAGATAAATTGAAGTGACGAAGAGAAAGTTTTTTAATTCAAATTACAGAATCTCGAAACGAATAAATTGAGCATGCGGTATGTAAGAAATTGTCTCTCATCAGCTCTTTCATCTGTAATAAAAAACGGAAACGAATAAAATAATTTCTGAAGCTAGAAGTCAGAATTGGTAAATGGAAATATCTCATTTCAAGGCCATGAAGAGGTGTGGGTTATAAAATTTCTTATGTTCCATATAGTAACCTGTTTTTTCTTTTGAGAATTTAGCAGGCTTTTGAAGTACGACAACTTCAAATACTGTACCGTAACAAATACTTCATAACTCAGTTATCTACAACTAAAATTCTTTGTAAATGTAATTGCATCTTCAACAGATTCATTGATAAGCTAGATCATTCTAGGTTATAGAACCTTCAATTTTGTTGTATGGTTTTGATAATAATATTTTATCTTTGATGGAAATTTTCATTTAGATTCTCCCTAGATAGAGATTGGCTATTTCTAGTACGGTTATCCTACAAATTTTACGGTAGTCTTACACAAAACGACAGCTAGAATAAATAAACTTACATTCACATTGATTCAAAGAAATTAATCTCTGAGTAGGCCTATATATGATTTTCCACGACAAAGATTGAGAGCATTTTGGCAATATTACTACTGTATCTATACAGGTGTCGCAACGGCAGCTTATATTACCTATTATAGTATATGTATTCTATATTTTTTTATTAAGTAATAATCACAGTACCCTTTTTCAAAAAATTTTTAGTGCATTACATGTTTCGACTATTCATAAATAAAAATGCATTTGAAAATGACTGTAAATAGTCTAAACATGTAATGCACTAAAAAAATATTGAAAAGGGGTACTGTGATTATTATTTAAAATAAAAAACAGTGATAAAAGTAGCCCTGAGATAAAAGAAACACTAAGATATCTGTATTCTATTATCCGTGGGTATTGCTATGGTTTTCTTGTATTTTTCAATAGAGCTTTCCTTCTAGCCATAGGCGTAATTTGGGGGGGGGGCACGGGGAGGCAGTTTCCCCCCCAAACATGTCCGTTGCCCCCCCAATAGTCCAGTCAAATAAAGCAACAAAATTAAAAATTAAAAGTCGGAGGACCCAGCTGAAAATTTGCAGATATGATCAGAAAAGGGCGCTGAATAACATACTAAAAGAGCCCCAGAATAAATTCATATATTATACGTCAAATTTGATAAAAAATTCCAATTTCCAGATTGAAATGGTACTGTGTGTAATAATACCTCCTCGTTGAAAACAGAACATTTTTACATTAGAGTGACTCCCAAACGGCAACCTGTGGGCGCAAAAATCTGAAAATTATAATGAAATGTAGAGGAAATCTTCCTCTTTCAGATGGTTAGTAATTGAATTCCATGATCTGAAAATTGGAGTTTTTTATCTAATTTGACATTCAATGTATGATTTTATATCGCCGCTATGAGCTGAGAACGATGAGCTATCACAAGATAAAATCCGAATTACCGTTCAGTTCAAAAGTTATGAATATATAAAACTTAGAATATAGGGGATGCTGTTGAATCCTATGATATTTTTAGTCTCATAACACTGCTCACTGCCTACGGTCTCGAATCAGGAACATAATTCCAGAAGTATAAGCAAATAACTTATCCCAATATATTTAGTAATTTTTTGTGTTATAATATGCAATTTTGTGGTTTTTGGGGGTGTAAGGGTTATTTTAAATCGCTGTAGTTCAAAAAATATTGAACATAGAAGTGTGACATTGGTCTCAAATGAAAGAAATATTAATTTCACCGAGAGAGATTTGGAATACGATAATGTACGGGTGCTCAATTTATAGTTACAAACTTTATAAGTAAGAAAAATTTCAAAATCCTATGAAATAATTACCAATTTTTAAAATAATTGCACCTCGAAAACATTTAATGATACAAAGTTGCAATTGGTCTTATTCTTCTCAAAATTTTATTGTCTACAAAAAATTACCTATAAAATTTTCTTCTCCAGCGCCATTTTCTGATGCGAATTTTCAGCTGGGTCCTCCGACTTCTACTTGTTTGGCTTAATCTGACGCACTGGACTACAATATGATTTCAAGATTCTCATGCTTGAGAAGAATAAAGAACTATTCTCGAAATACAATAGGTCAGGATAGAATGTCCACTGGAACCAAAATTTACTATTCAACATTATAAAACTATTTTAAGAGTATAACACTTTTTCAATTAAAACTATAAATATTTATAAGATCAGCTTTAAAGAAGTTAGGCACATTGATTCTTCAAATGAATTGGTCATTCAGTTTTGTTTCATTCAAACCTGATCTGTGAGTTTGTGGGTCATTTTAGATTTAGACTGTTTATTGACTGAACACGTTTTTTTCAAAATTGAATCATCTACAAGTTTCACCCACAGAAAACTAAGTTGAAGCATCAGGTAACCATGTTGAACCTCTTTGAACTTGAAAAATACCGATTATTTTCATATGTTAGCAAATATATCAATATTCAATAACCACTGCAGATTCGAACTTCCAACAAGTTCCAGTCAACCAGGGCCAGTGACCAGTTCTCAGTGCTATAGAAAAAGTGTGTGTATGTAATCGCTCGACACAAAGCTATCAAATTGTAGACGATTATTCACACTTAACAAGATTAGTCTAGTTTTTAATAAATAAACTTATTTAAAATGAAATTCTGACTCAGGGATTTCAGTTAGACCCCTGTACTTGGTCTCATTTGGAGATAATAAAAAATGAAGGTCTAGTCTATAGAAATTTCTCTTACCCTATAAATCGCGAAAAATCCGTTTGAGGTTTTAGAAAAACTTGAAAATCACTCTTTTTCAACTTTAACCGCTAAAAAATACTGATCAATAATCGACTTTGGCATGTAGAATACCTTAAATTAATGTTAAATTATTTCCTCTTCCCAACAATATCTTCAAAATTCAATTTTGACAAATGATTCTTAAGATATTGATAATTTAATGACTGTAAGTAAGTTAGGCCTACTTGAAAAATATCTAAAAATCTATGGTTTCCGGATTTATCCATGTTAAATCTTTCGTGGGACACTCTGTATATCATCAATATTTTATACTAAAAAATAGGGATTTTGGCATTTGATTGGCCACAAAAAAGAGGCCTCCTAAAACAGTTTTGAAGTATACTTTCACAAAATTTCCCGGGGGGAGGCCCCCACCCCCGCTTGGTTGAGGAGGTACACCCCAGGCGCATTACAGCCCCTAGTATTTGATTCACTTTGGTATTGAAGTAGATTATGTCTTACATACATAACAGCATAATTAACAGTGATCAATAAACCACTACCCAGAAGCAAATCTTGCCCCCGCTTGCCCCCCCAATGAAAATTTTGAATTTACGCCCCTGCTTCTAGCTTTAGAGTTCTAAATTATTTGTGTTGCATATTTCCTTGAAATATTTATCGATATTCAGCTTATTTTAATATTTTAATTTAATAGAGAAGAGTGTATGATCGTTCGATATAATCAATATTAGATCTATTAATAGTTTTATTCATCAAAGCGGCATCTTTCGTAACGCACTTCTCCACATTGCAGCATTGAAACTACGAGTACATTTTCTGAAAATCTATCGGTGCTGAGCAATGAACGCACTTGTAACGGCCCTTGCATTTTTACAAGGAAAAATCATTACAAGAAAACGAAGCCTAGGAATGAAAGCGTGATTTGATCATTTTAGCGAGATTGAGATGGAATAAGGAATAATAATCATTCATTTTTCAACTGCTTATGTAACAATAAGCATCTTGGGAAAATCATTTCGTATTGCTAAAAACTAAGTTATAAAGTAAAGATTAAGGAAATAGTACTGTAGTATTATTTTAATTCAAAGATAATGCACTTTTTAATCATTATTATTTTTAATCATTCATTCTCAGCGAAAAACAAAACACGTTTCATGTTACTATGGGTCTACCTTCAATTGAGTGGGAAAAAATCTCAACACGATTATCATGTAACCCAGATTCTATATAACAGTGTTTACATGAATGTTTGTTACATTATATATTCAACAGTGATATGCGTCAGAGAAAAATGGACCAAATCAAAGTCCTCATTTTAAATAAATATTTTGATAATTGTGCTCAACTGTATTCAATAGTAGCAGTAACATGAAAAGATGTACTTTTCTACTATTTTTTTTCTCAAAAGCCTCATTCTATCAGGGTATTAGCCTGTATCATGAACATATTTATGCAAAAGAAAACGAGCTACACTCAATAGAGGTACTGTGCAAGTGCGGCTTGTAGAGGATACTGTTCAAGTTATGCAAATTTGTTGATCTTGAAGAGGTTAATGAGGAATTTATCTGTATGATAGAAATCCACCCCAAAGTTAATTTTTTGCAACTGGTGTCATCACTTTTATTGATCTTACAGTCTGGGCGACCTTGTGTGTATAAAAGCTATGTTACAACAAATGGAATGCTGCCACTAACAAAGATAGCAGTTTCACTGTTTATTTCAGACAGTTGGCTCTCTACTTGTTGGATAACAAAAATAGATACAATACACACTGATTGTTTTATTTGCATAAATCAATTTTGTTAGCAGTATTTGAGAATACTAAAGACATAAATATACTGTCTTGAGAATAATTAAAAAGCTGTCTATCATCATAGTCAATAATAATTATTATATCGTTTTTCTGGACAAAAAACTCTCTAAACTACCAAATCCCAGCATTTAGCCCGGATATTACGTAAGACCTTCAATATGAAACTAAAAATTGTTCTTGGAAACTGATAAAAAAAATTTTTCAGTATACAAAAAATATTTGACTAATAATAAGGTAGCCTATACTGCCATACTGGAACCAGTAACCAAACTGTACTGAATCTTTCTCCATCACTGCTGCTATTTTGAACAAGCGATTATTCTACTAACTTTTCATCGATTGTTCGATTGAACTTACAATGCTATTCTCTTAGTTCATTTTGGTATTTTATTATAGCGATAGTTTTCTCACATAATTTGTCTATTCTTCCCTAATCTGATTCCTGAATTTTTCATTTATGTCTATTTTTGCTGTGTCTCTAATTTTTTTCGATGGGAATTTTCTTCAATTGAAATTTATTTATTTTCAGCAAATTTAAATCTCAGTCATAAAGTGGAATTCTTGGTTATCACTGCTTCAAATTAACAAGTGCCGAACAAGCTATATGAGTTTGACAATACCAACTCCAACCGTTGAAATATCGAAAAATGCAGTACGGTAAAAAAATAGAATACCGTACCGGTACGGTAACATTATCTCTGTAGCTATTTATTCACTATAACTAATCTATGCAGCTAAAACTGTATGGAAATTATTAAATTTATTGATCGTTACGCCTATACACCTATTTAAGAACATTGTAAACTATAACAAGAAATTTCATAAGAATCATATTTGTTTTAATTTAATTGGTAACTGTTTGTTATATTATATTTGATCAACAGCATTTGACATCATTATTATAATCAGAATCCTCCAACATTATTCAATTATCGATGTAATTTTAATCTGAAATCTCAGATGAAATTGTAAACACTCTACTCCCATTCACATTCCAAAACTTTCAGCTCCTCTGAAGTAAAAAATCGATACCGCGGAAAAATCGCACTGTTCAATAAGATGTAAAATTGATGAAGTTTTGTTTCAATTTCAATAATCTAAGGAGTAAAGCAAGAAGGTTTTACTTCAAATATCATGAAACTGTTTTTAGAATTAAATAGGGTAAGTTAATTGAGAAATGAAAAATATACATTTACCGTATCCAGTCTATAACTTACATAAAACATCATTGACTTACTCATTTGAACAGGCATCAACCAATTATACTCTACAGTGTTTTCTATTCAATATAGACTATAAATCTCAGTGCTCTTTTTGAAATGATTTCTATTTTATAATGACATGTTTAACTCTTTATATTAGAGTCATTTTAAAATCTTGAATAACTATAACTAACAAAGTTACATTTTAAAATTACCCTAAAGAGTTGAAACATATGTCATTATAAAATAAAAATCATTTCAAAAAGGGTACTATAGTCGGCGCAATCTAAGTTGACGAAAACCCCCTCCACCCGAGAAATAGCTACGTTGCCAGATTGTGTAAAATTGGGACATCTTCAAATTCGCGATTGAACCCCATATCTAGACGCAGAATTTTATCCTTGATATGCCAGTAGTATTAAAAAAGTTCCTGGGTAGAAGGATTCAAAGGAAATTTGATTTTTTTGAAAAAATTGAAAAATCACGAAATTATTACTTTTTTTTTGTATATCACTTCTCTCACAATCATGGGTTGTAGTAAAAATAAAGTTTTTTATATCAAAATGACAAGGAGAATTCAAGCTTTCTAATGGTTTCTGAATTTCCTATATCCGACCAATAATTGTGTTTCAATTGATGAATATGTTTGTCAATGACAAGTCTACTCGAACAGAAAACATGAAATTTTCGATGATCTAGAAACTTTTTTGTTTGAGAAGATAAATTGGTGGTGAAAGCGAGAAAGTTGTTCAAAAACAATTGAAATTATTTTTCCAAATGTCGAAAACAGTCGGAAGATTGTAATTTGGCCTCTCAAGATTTTCAAAGTAAGGAGAGCGGTATATGCATGAATCATTGTATGTTAAAGATTGGAGTTATTGAAGCTAATCGACTTGGATATTCGAGCTGCGAACAGCTGGTTTATCATAAAAATAGTGAGTTTTACAACACCGCGTGATTTTTCCGAAGCTACGCTGTCACTTTTAACATTCAGTTGAATGTACGTGTTTGCGTTAGTAGAAGTTTCAATTTCTAGCAAAATGACAACGTAGCTATTTCTCGGGTGGAGGGGGTTTTCGTCAACTTAGATTGCGCCGACTAAAGATGTATACAGAGTGTTTCAGGAGGAATGTGCAATACTTCTCAGGCTGATTCCTCACACCAAGTAGACAAAAAGTTCCATGGGACCATCCCCTAAAAACGCTTTGTTACCGAGATAACAATGGCGGAAAATTGAGATTTTTCAAAATATATTAATTTTTCTAATTTTTTATAGGCTTTAGTGAGGTTCTGAAATAATCAATTCCTTTGTAAAATTAGCTGAGGAATTCAATGAAACCTGTTCCAAGTTTGTAACTTCAACGGTTATTGAGATAAATTGGAAAAATATGCTAGAAAAGGCTATTTTTCAACAATAAGGGTTATAACTGGATAAGGAATCATAAAATTGTATTTTTTATTAATGGAAGTTGAAGAGAGTCGGATTCTAAAGAAAAAGTTAGTTGGCGGCGATTGTGTAAATCTTACCCAAATCTCAGAAATGGCGATCAAAAATCGCAAAATCGCTACTAAACACAAATTTATCACTTGTGCTACGTTTTGTCAATTTTTCGATTTTTGATTGCCATTTCTGAGATTTGGGTGAGATTTATGCAATCGCCGCCATTTAACTTTTTCTTTAGAATCCGACTCTCTTCAACTTCCATTAATAAAAAATACAATTTTATGATTCCTTATCCAGTTATAACCCTTATTGTTTAAAAATAGCGTTTTCTAGCATATTTTCCCCAACTATCTCAATAACCGTTAAAGTTACAAACTTGGAACAGGTTTCATTGAATTCCTCAGCTTATTTTACATAGGAATTGATTATTTCAGAACCTCACTAAAGCCTATAAAAATTAGAAAAATTAATATGTTTTGAAAAATCTCAATTTTCCGCCATTGTTATCTCGGTAACAAAGCGTTTTTGGGGGATGGTCCCATGGAACTTTTTTGTCTACTTGGTGTAAGGAATCAGCCTGAGAAGTATTGCACATTCCTCCTGAATTACCCTGTATATTAGATAGAAAACATCGATAAGTAGCTCTAAGAAAAGAAGAAGGGAATGCTCTACATTCTATAAGATTTACAAAAATCTAACAAATATATAGGTTTAATGAACTTTTTCATTGAATTCGAATTCCTTTCCTCTTTTCATGTTACAATGAAAGTTACGCCGAGCGTATTAAATTATTAGCTAGCTCCCGTTTGTTTGTGTATCAGGTCATTGCACTGACGATCAATTGATTTGCATGAGAATTTTGCATTCAAAATTGATTGAAAAATTGACCTCCCTGTTCTCTTCCACAGACCATATTTCCTTAATGCTTGGATAATCATGTTATTGATTTTAATCAGCATTACAGTGGAAGAGTAGATTTATTGATTACCTAGTTCTATGGATTTGAAAAGTTTGAAATTAAATTAGGATTAAAATATTCTATTAGAAATCGCGTATGGTTATAAAAAATATGCTTTTATTGTGGGGAGCTACCCATAAGGGTAGGTTCCACTCGCCTTGGTCACAATCTGGTCACCCATCCGAAATCAGTCCATAGTGTTTGTGACTTAACATCACAATCACCTATAGTAACCGTTTCACTGAACAACCAGACACACCACACCGCGTGTGGTTGATTTAACTGGAATAATTTGATCATTGAAATAGATATCATTGATGTAATATTATTGGCAGGATTACTGTTTATTTTCTGACTAGATTATCGGCTATGAATAATTATTTGCTTCTCATGCTCTATTCTGTATTATAAGAGAGATGAAAGATACTGTATGGCTGTTTCAAACAAGTGATAGTTATTGGCAATTTTGAAAGTAGGCTACATATACAAGTATTCTGCTAGTGTTGAATCCTATAGTTTTATACTTACAATAATTATAGATTCTTGATTTATCGTTTCTATCTAGTGATTTTAACATTATTTTATTGTTCTTTATTTTTGTTCAATTCAATTATGTTAGGCAGATTCCTAGCTTTGTAATAGCTAGACTAAAAATTGGGTTTTTTTTTCATTTTTTTGTAACACTGGACACATTTACTGGATAGTGGCCAGTTAATTTCCTAGTTTTTAAAATACAATTACCTTGTTTTTTGTTATGGAAGTAAAAGTTTATTATTCATTCAGGTAGTTGATGATACAGTAGGCCTACCTACACTTTTATTCTTGAAATAGAAGTTTCAAATTTCAATGTATTTGACACACCCGACTATAAAAAATTTAGAAATGACATGATCCATCATGAACCACAAAACTAGATACAAACAAAAGTTAATCTCAATAATATTATACAGTTGGGGCTCCTCCCAAGTTATATAATATCAATTTTTTTATAAATACTCATAGTTTTTCCATATTGCGTAGAAAATCTCAACAATATCATAATCAGTTTTTATATTTGAAATATATATAAGTTACTGTTAATACGATAAGTTACTTTTAAGAGAAAGAGAAAAGCTCAGTACCTAATATGATAGTCTCAGAGTTTATTTAGTGGTTCAATGTTCATTTTTTATGAGGACAAAGATTGTGGTTGTTTTAGTGAAGATAAAACAACAGAGTAAGAGCTGATCTGCTTATAAGTAGGAATAAATGGACAAAAAACTTAGAAAAATTCCGTAAATTAGTGCTGTAATGATATGTGTGTGTATATAGTCTGTTCAAGCAAAGAAGGCCCTCTGTCAAAATGGGAAAATGACTCCAGCTTGGTCAATATTGGTTCAAAAATTATCAATTCAATCTCAAATTGTAGGAACTAATTTTATCTGCTATTAGGACTACATTTATAATTCTTGAACAAATATTGACCAAGCTGGAGTCATTTTCCCATTTTGCCAGAGGCTCTTCTTTGCTTGGACAGACTATAGGCTATGTGTGTGTGAGGGAGAGAGAGAAAATAGATGGCAAAAGTGTTATTGTTCAAATCAAGTTTTATGAATGTGGAGCATAGTATTTTGGCTTTTTGAAACTTGCGAAAACCAGTCGCCCTTCGGTGCATGATAGGCTTATTATTTGTTGAGCTTCTGCCGAGCCAATTTCCCTCGTCTGATGCTTCTGATTCTGATACAGCCTAGTGCGTCACTGTATACAACAGCAGCATTCACATAACCAGCCCAAGACTTCGCTTTGTTCGCATGTACGTCGAATCTACTTTTTCTCTTTCAAGACGAGAATTCTTTACGCCGTCTTATTTCCACTTTTGGATGACGTCAGTGAGAAACCGGTAATCAAATTGGCCCCCAGTGAATTTTATTTACTCATATCTTCAATATAATTAGATTTTCCAGTCTTCTGCGTCCGAATAAGAGCTGACAAAAACAATTTAGCATTAGCCACAACACATTGCAGTTTTATTTAATGAGTCGATCGTCCAGACATTTCAATATAATCAGATCAGATATTTTACCTTGAAGAATTATGAAGATTCACACTTACTTTCTGATTATGGATTAAATAAATTGGTTATTTTTATAAATAATTAGTTATTATTATTTTTATTGCAACTTTGAAAGCAGGCTATTGTGAATAGGAGCAACAATCGACTAGCCTCCTCCATGGAATCTTAATTCATTATTCAGTTCAAATACCAACAATATTGTACAATACCTACGTATAATTTGATGTTTGTTATTGACAACCATCAGTAGATTCCAGATCAATAGGAAGCAATCTTCTAATCTCATACCATACCGGTATTCTATAATAGTAATTGGGATTATATAGACATGAATAACTTATTGTTGTAAAGTATCTCCAACAATATATTGTGTATCCTGATCTTCAATCCTGATACTGAACACAAATATTCTAGTGTTGTGCACATTTTTTACAGACACAATCAACCAACAAGACGTAGTAGAGTACCTTTACTCTATACGAAAATAATAGGTAACGGTATATAAGTAGTCTAAATTAAATTAATCAGATAGGGACACAAGACTAAGATTTTGCTCACTGCTTTCTGTAGAATTATTTCAGTGTGCATACTGCATAGCCTACAACATTGACAAGTACGGTACATTGCATAATGATTATCATTCGATGAATAAATGCTCCATTATGACACTATCCATTAGAAATTGATAACCTTGCCTACACAATTTACAACTTGGATTTATTCAAGAATCTGATCTGTCAGGTATGAGTTAATGAACTTGGATTTATCAACAAAGAGAAAATTATGAGATAATAAGACTCATAGAATAGGATAGAGAATATTAAGCTTCACTCGATAGAAAAGAATATTGTGTGCAACTCTGGACTATTATTCTGTAGCGGTCAAGCTACTTAAATAATTCTTTAGTCAGCTCATGACATAATTTAACAATGATGTAATGCCAACTATTCCACGCCACCCACGAGCCTATAAAATGGGTTTATGTTCATGCTTTTACATAGAAAGGAAGGATGATCGTTAGTGTGGAATAAAAAGGATTAGCACTTTTGTAAACGCAATGTGCGCTTTAAGTTTATCGGAATAATTTGTCATGCATGTCACGCTTTTCAATAAATAAAAACATTTTAAAAAGTGCTTAGAATTTTTATTACCCATGAAATTCCCGCTTTGAAAAATCCAAGAGATTCATTTCATCCAGCAACTCATCGCATATCCTGTTCAATTTATTAAACCGTACTCATCTTGCAATTATTATTCTGAGAGTGAATTGAATTGTCGAATGAATGAGATTCATCATTGGAAAATCAAGTGAATTATTTCTGGTCGTTTAGCACTATTAAAAATCATATTTATCTATTTATTCAAGATATCACATTACAATAGTATTTAAATGTGGAAACGATACAGAACCTATCTAAGATATATACTTTTGAAACTTCTCTCAAGATTCTGCACGAATGTGCGGTAGCCTATACTCAGAAACGTTTCTAGCCCAACTCATGATACTACATCAGTAGGCCCACTATCATAACCTTCTATTATTTCTCTACCTATAGAAACTTTCTATAATGTTGTCTAAGTTATAGAATGAATGAAAGTTATGGTACTATAAAAATGTACTAAATACTGCATGTATCCTTCTAAAAATGTAATATTGAGTTATGTAATGTAATATTATCTGGATTTGAACAACAACATTATAAACCCAAGATGAAATGACAATCTTTCTTTATTACTACATTCCTTGAGAATAATTATTTTTCCACTCTTGTATCAGAAATGTAGGTCCAGCCACAAGCTTCATCGCTTAAACATCCATTTCAGGTACAGAATCATCACCAAATAAGATAAATTAATTTCAAGGAATGCAGGCAGGAATTCCCGCCTTAAGGCTTTCTATAAAAACGTTTTAGCTAGATCAATAATTGAACCGGAAAAGCTAGACAAATTCTACCTCAAAAATCTTTACAAATATTTCTAACAAACGCAATTAAAGAATCTGATTCAAATATTTTCTATTTTCTCTTATTTAAAATTTTAAAATTCTTATAAAACAGCGCTCTAGTTTTTATAGGAGAAAGCAATAAATTAAACATTTTGTAATAATTTAACTTAATTTATTCACATGTCAGACACCATATGCGCTTACAAATCTCAAGTAAATCTCTTCTTTTCCTTCCAAGTATAAATGAGAACAGTTCAACTCTTAAGTATTACAAAATAGAAAATAGTTTAAATATCTATTTAATTGCTGATAAGTATTCAACAAATCCATATCAATAAAATTAAGGAAATAACATGAATAGAATTATGATAATAATTTGTTACAAACAAATAATATAATACTCTGTTACAAATTAAATTTTATTTTTAGATTATAAAATAGTAGAAATTTATAATCAAAAAGTTTGAATGGGGAAAGTTACAAAACCCAAGTAAAATGTTTGATACATGAAAAACATTATAAAAGGCGAAATGTTATATAATACAGAAGGCAAGTCCAGCTTGCCATCATAGAAAATACAAATATTCTACACTTTTACAAAAGTAATCCATAGCAATACTTGAACATTCTCAATACTCTCTTCTATCACAATTCGCATATCCACAGTTTGACGCTCTTGGCGCAATTGAGCAAATTAAAAAATAGACTTTTTATACAAATTTCAATCCACTTCTCAAGTGAAGTCACAAAAATGGTGGAGCTCTACTATTGGCTCAGTATGGCGCAAAGAGCACATAAGTATACAAGAATGTAACTTTCTGCTACAACTGAAAAATTATAAAATATGACTAGTAACAAAATTGAAGGAGGTACGGTAACCTTTCAATGAAAGCACTGACCAAGTTGTCAAGAGTGTTTCCTGTGAGAAATTCTCATCTTATGGATAGATTGCTGCCTAGTTAGTTAGTTTGAATCGCAAACTTCAATCAAACAAATGGATTTACTCAGATTGTTAAAGTGAATATGGACATTCTTCGATTGAATATTTCAATAAATTAGTTCAATAAATTAATCAACTCAGACACAATTGTCTGAACATAAATTTTTATATGAGATATCTGTATTGTTCAAGAATAATACAGATTGGCTCAAAAATTTCATGCAGTTGTATCAACTGGAGAATTATAAAATTTGGTGGCAATAAATATTATATAAGAATGTATATTGAATGATGAAGTTGAAACCTGACTGACAGGCATAATATTGAATCTTATCCAAATATTTTCAATAATCATATGTACAAAACTGATCAGATGATGGAGTTTCTCTTTTCACTTTTCTCAAGCAATAAGCACATGAGTCACAATACTACAAATCAAACCTTTAGTAAGCTATGTGATTGTTGAAACATTAACTCTATCATGAATTTTCTGCTCAAACTAAAGGTTACCAGCTATAAAAATATTTGGCATAGGAAAACAATTTCAACAAAGATGAAACACGACATTTATCACACACCACCAACACGACCGGCATCCTCGGCAGGTGGAGATCAATACTATAGAAACCAACAATGTCTACTACCATGGTAGCAATAGAAATTCAATGAGGTATCTTACACCTAGTGATAACGTATGGAAAGTCTTGAAAGACAGAACACGAAATCAAACGGCTCCACCGACGTCGTTTTGGTAGCGTTTTGTTAGGTATGAAGCAGCATCGGTCATCTGTTCAAGAGCTTGATGCAGTCCGTAGAGGTGTCTTCGAAAGTTCTTTTCTACATTTTGTGTGTAGCTAGGCTTCATGTTCTCGGATTCGCCCTCGATTCCAGAGTCGTTCTCGTTGCCAGCCTCGGAGTCAGTGTCACTGATGATGGAGTTGGCTGAGTTGGTGGAAGCTATTGAGACGGTGGACGGTCTGCGCACGTGAGTCCTGACTGGAGCTGGAGCGGGCAGGCTGGTCATGCCATCCTCCTCGGATGGACGCCCGTCCTTGCCACTCCACAACAGTTCGTTTTTCACAGTGTTGACGAGAGAATGAAGGCTGTAGAGGTCGGTTTTCTCATCAACTCCCTTCAGGCCTGACTTGTCAGTTGCATCTCCAACTTGAAGATCCATCAGCCGGCAGGGCACTAGGATTGTCTCGTCCATCTCCTGAACAGCTTCGACGAACTTCTCAACAGCTTTCATGACGCTCTGGTTGGAAAACTGAGTCTCCTTCCGGCTCGAGTATCTGCGAAGGTAGTTCCTGCAACACAAAACACACACAAAATTATTAGTAACTATTGAATACTCAACTAGCAGTAATTCTATAATTTTTCCATTAAAGTATCGTAATAAATTCAAGATGAACAAAAGACAACTACTAATTTGGTAAAATTAGTCTTTTATTAAAGAACTAGTAGATCTAATACGGTAATTGATAATAGAAATACGAAGAAACCATGTCAGTCAATCAATTCTAATTAGCGCATCACAATAATCATTGTAGTTAGGCCTAATTACCGGTATAATAATAATCTATTTATTGAATCCCTCAATCGGTTCGTATAAGGTAATATTAGTTTTGATGAAGTTGGTTGAACGGGGGATGAATAATACTCATTGACTACTGAAGTGTTGTAAACATGATTACCATATAAGAATTATAAATTTCTAATAGTTTAATAGTTGTATAAAGATTTTTCTAATTGTCTGATCAATTAATTTATATGCATATTGACATAAGTATAAATAATTGGTTCATTATATTGATTTGCAAATTACGAATAATTATGATTAATTCTGTTAATTAAGGTGGGTAATGATCAGCAATACTATAATGATATCTTGATAAATTAGGCCTAGGCTATATGATTATTTATCAATTATATTTCTTGATTCCAATTTATTTTATTCGAACATCATTTCATCCTTGTAGCTTGTTCATCATATTATATTATTATGATGATAGCACCTCAAACAGAAGTACAATTTTGTGAAAAGCTTATAATCCCACAAAACATTTTTAAGGAATAAAAAATATCGAATGGAATATAATAAAACAACTGAAATTCCACATTCATAAACAATCACATTGAAGAGGTAATAATAATAAAACATAAAAAAGAGAATGTTCTAATAGCTAGAATATTCAATGAGCGGTATTATAATGAGTCATACTTATTCTACCTACCACTCTACAATAAGGAATTCCCACACTGAATTACAGATTGAACATTCTAAGAATTCATTGAACAATAAGAATTATGTAATCTTCAATCAAGTCCTACCGAATTATCAAACTTAGCACGAGATTGCAACTCCTTAATTCAAAGTAATAACATCAACTTTTTATAACAAGCATAAATGAAACTCAACTTGTAATCAATTTATGTTATTATTTATTTATTTATTAATCTATTGGCAAAAACACATTTGTTAGCTTTTTCAAAAATGAACTATGAAGTTCCTTTTACTTCATTGGTAGAATAATAACAAAAAGGTTGTTCATTGCTAACTCATGCATCAAGCAAGTGCATTTAAATCAACTTACTCACATTGTTGTATTCAAATTTTGAGTTTAGTGATTTCAATATTAATCTTTAAACATAATTAATTACTGGGAAAACGAATTCAGTTGAAAACAAAAATCAATTATTCAGATAAACGGGTAACATGATATGTGATGATTAATCTAAGAATAAAATAAGAAAACTGTTCACTTTTGAATTAAAAAAAAAAACTTTCAAATACGAGGCAAACAAAGGAAACTGCTTCTAGATCGATAGGCACTGAACATGCAAGAAAAAGAACGAGAAAATGTTGACAGAAGTGACAGTTAGCTAGCTGTATGCTTCTGAAACCTAGAAACTGGATTGAAGGTAAAACTTGTCTGACTTGAGGCCTACGTTTGAAGGTATTCAACTTCAACAGGTCTTTCATAATAATTTACCAAACAAAAAAAACAAGTTCAGTCCAAAATGTTACAAGGAGTTATATTCAGCATCAATTAATTAAAATTGAATTACTAGGTTATGATTTATAATACGGTATGAAAGAGTTAGGAGTAAATACTTAAAACCCGTAGTATAACTTGAGTTCAGAAAAATTAGTGAGTTGCCGTTGCCCTGAAACTACAAGCTGCTTGACCTGAATAAAGTAACCAAATGTTGCAAAAACAGTTGAATCTAGCTATGAGAATTACCCAGATCCTTTGTGAGCAATCTTCAACAGAACAAAATTTATTAAAAAGTAACATATCCAAGATAAAATACTTTATGATGATTGAGTAGGCTAATGGGAAGTTACTGATTGTTTAAAACATCAATTCAATAATAATGTGGGATTTCTCTAATACATTCCATAATTAGGCTACATTGATTTTCTGGAAACTAAGCTATGATGAAAACAAAATGATTCGATGAATAACAAAAATGGTTCAGGATCCCGAACATGTTTCAGCAACTCACTAAGCTAGGATGGAATAATGACGCCCATTTGAAAGGATAGGTACAACAGGATGACAGGATAAAATTTAATTTCGGTAACCTTCAATTTTTAATTGCAAGTAAATTAAAAGATGCAATAATATAACGCAAATGATTATCCCACAAGCCAGTAACACAGCATAAGTACCTAATAAACAAGTCAGAATCGTTTCATCAATCATCAGCAATATTTGAGCAATTTCGTAATTTTTATCTTGAGCTTAGCAAAATGGGCGACAATAGTGAAAGTTGATTGTAACGATCTAATGACTGAGTTCAATAAAAAATTAAACAATTACCTGTTTGATTCCATATTTGATGTCACTGTAGGATTTTCACTGAACACGTTAGCTGTCAACATACCACAAAATTTGGATATGCTCTACTTTTCACTCGCTACGCCTAGACAACGGACACACCACTACACTACACAACTACAGCTGAGAAGCTTCGTAAAATGGGAGCTTGCAGGCTCTTATATTGACTGCTAGCGATGACGTAGGATACTCGAAAACCGGAACGTCGACTGAGCCATTGGCCACTTCGACAGTCAAAACATAAAAACAAACGAGTTCATGTTGACCTACACTAACAACTCGGTATGAAGTTGCAGGGCTAGTTTGATTGAAAATTTTGTGAACTATGACTTCCACATTAATTAGAATAAAATAAATCTGACCAGATCAAGAGAATTCATAAAAAGTTGGAGTGGTATCACCAGTTCTGTACAACTGTGATTGGTCTGTCAAGCGCCATTGTAGCTAGTTTTCTGGCGGGTTAGTCTTCAAATCTTTTTAATGATACATCTACGTTAATCCAAAAAGTATCAAATTCATACAATTAAGATTCTACATGAACACAAATACCAGTTTTCTAATGGTCTACTAGTAGTAGACCTCCTCAATTGTATTTTTTCTGTATTAACATATTTTACAAGTGGAACTAAATATAAATATAAACAAGTTTCTTCAATGAATACTAGTAGTTCCATTCTTATTCAAAAATAATAAGGAAGAAAGATTTAAAAAAGATATATAGACTGGGTCACCTGCCTAATTTAAAGACAAAAGGATTAGATATACAAGTTAAGAAAAATAATTCTTATAGAATAGCCTACTACATTATTGTAGCATACGGTGCATAAATTTGTGGATATTAAAAAAAAATAATCCTTTCTAATACAAGTAGTAATATACACTATACATATGCTATCCACGCACAGGCCATCATTGATAGTAATTGCAGTGCATCTTTTTACTTCTATACAGAATTATTTCTCTTCAAGAGGGGGGGGGGAATTTATAACTGTTATTAATAATTATAATTTATAATTTTATAACTGTTATAAACAAGGCAAACTTTTATTTATTTGCGGTTTTTTAGTAAAAACGTTCATGCATTTCAAAAGCATGTGTGGATCCTAATTCTATCAGTCCCCAGAGAACGTTTCAAAAATCTAATTTTAAAAGATAAGATGCTATATACCGTACCGTACACCATAACATTACTTTTTCAAATTGATATTCTAGATTTTAATCACTTTCTAGGATCAATATAAAAAGTCACAAAAATTTTCAGGCTATGACTATTTGACTACGACTTGGAGTACACACTTTACCATACTTCAGCAGTCAACTTTCAATCTCTCTCTAAAATATCATCTTTATAAAAATTAATATAGTCTGCTCAAAGAGTAGTCTGTGGGCTGTGATTAAGGGTTTACTTACTTGGTATGAGAAGCGTCACTGCGAGGGTATGGGTATCTATAATTTTACAACTCGCGCTTTGCGCTTGTCAGGGGGCTTTGCCCCCCTGAACCCCCTGAATTTTTTTGGTTGGAAGAATTTTTTTGGTCCAAAATTTTCTTTATGAATTTTTTTTAGTTTAAATTTTTCTTGTATTGGTGAATTTACTCTGGGAATATTTTTTTTTGTTGGAGATTTTCTTGGTCATGAATTTTTTTGATCAGAAATTTTTTTGTTTTGAAATTTTTCTGGTTAAAATTTTCTTTGTTCCAGAATTTCTACATGGTCTAATGTTTCTTGAAGTGCTGAACAAAAAAGGTCCTATTCACTTTTGCTCTAAATATTCAAATAATAAAGTTAGAAAAATTTGGGGGGGCCCTAAGCCCCCTAAAATATGTTTAACCAGAATTTTGTGATTTTTAATGTATAAGCAAGTTTTCATGGTATCAATTTGTTCATTCTCATACATTCATCTCATCTGAGGAAAGCATTGAATATGTTGTATAAGTGAGCATTTAGTATGAGGGGAGATTCTGAGAAAATTTACAAGTCCATACTTGAAGTTTTCAAAAAAGTAATCAAATTTGAACTTTTAGTATATGTTTCTTAATCGTCTTGATAAGCTGAGTTCAATGATGTACAACACAATAGTTGCCGGTATGAAAATAAGAGATTTACAGGGGATCAAAAATTTAACAAATTTGACCCATGTCCCCCAGTACCCCCCCCCTGGATATTTTATTTGGGCAAATGGCATCATTATAGGGCTATGAGGACCACAAAACACGATTCCGACCTCGAAAATCGCGTTCAAACATCATTTACTGTTCAAAATTGACCTTTGAAAATTTGCAAAAATCCGGCAGAATTTGCAAAAATATAAAATTGCCCCTACTGGGTCCCTATATCAACCCGATAAGAGTTTTATGGCATAAATCGATGTTTTTCGTGATTCTGAACAAAAAAGGTTCTCTTCACTTTTGCTCTAAATCGTCAAATTGAAAAGTTGATCATTTTTGGGGGGCCTGTACCCCAAGACGGGGAAAAATTTTTCAGTGTCTGGGAGTTTTTCTCGTATCATTTTCATGTCCTGAGTTCATTGGTGATATCCATCACACTCTAAAATTAGCCGTTTTTGCTGTGAATTCGGAAATATGTTGAAAAATCGAAAATCCCCCCTACTGAGCCCCCCCTATTATCCGGTTGGAATTTTTTTGCATAAACACATGTTTTTTGGGATGCTGAACAAAAAATTACTGAACAAATTTTCTGAGAAATCAACGGTTCACTGAATAGAAAATATTCATGGGGTCCGTACCCCATGAATCAGACAAAATTTTCAAAGTTTGGAGGTTTTCCCTGTGCCTACTCAGTGCCCTCTATCGATTGGCAACCTCAAATTCACCCTCAAATCAGCCATTTTGGCTGTGAATCTATATACATTAAACTTATATAGGCTAGTGACTCACTCACTCACTCACTGACATAAATTCACAGCCAAAATGGCTGATTTGAGGGTAAATTTGAGGTTGCCAATCGATAGAGGGCACCCCTCAAATCAGCCATTTTGGCTGTGAATTTTTGTCAGTGAGTGAGTGAGTGAGTCACTAGCCTGTATAAGTTTAATGTATATAGATGTAAATCATACTGCTATAAGTAGGCCCAAGTATATGCTGCTTTTGAATCACACAACTGAAAACCGAACTGCGCTTGATCGGTTTTAATGGCTTCAATTCATATAGATGTAAGTTATTACTGACTTTGTAACTTTATCTGGGAAACTCAGTGAGTTTGTGGTTGGTCAAGCCAAAATCTTCTTGCAAATTACGGTATTGCTTTAGTAGCCAACTTCGTGTCATTTCTAACTTCAATAAATACAGTAGGCCTATAGTAGTCAATATTTAAAGTTATTGAACTGCTGACTCGTGAGGGAAAACGAATTAACTTAAACTTTTCATTAAAGAATTCATTTGCAGATAATTGCAGCTAATATTTTTTTTTAAATACTACTTTTGATCCATTAAAAGAAACATTATTGTCATTCTTGCATTTTCAGCTTAGAAGAGTTTAAGCATGCGAAAGTGATAAAAGGGTGGCTCGTCGGAGTGAGTGATAACGCGCCGGTCTGATATCCAAAGGTTTCAGGGTTCAATCCTCAGCCAGAGGGAACACTTTTTTGACCACAGCACAATCACATCAATAAGCCGACTCCGTCTTTCAGAGGAGCAGGAGACGATAAAGGCCGTCAGTCCCGGTGACTGCCTAAAAAGTAGTCAGCATCTCTCATCATCAACATCATTCATCACCCCTCTCATTACCCACGCACAGGCCAAGTAGCCCATGTGGGCATCACCGTAAGAAAAAACCATGTTACAAGTTCTAAATAGATTATAGTTGAATTGATTTAACTTCTGACTTCAACTGGAGGGGAGTCCTCTCTTCAATGGGAGAGAGAGAGTCTGCTCAGCCAATAGAGACGAGAAATGAGCAAATGCTACATGCGCTGTTGTCAACTTTCCACTCCCATATGCACAGGTGCATTTTTACAAATTCTGTGAGCAAGGAGGAACTACTAGATTAGCTTGTCTGTGTCTAGTGCGTGGATTGAGGCATTCAAGTAAACTGTCGTATCAATGAGGCAACGGCAACACTGCGCCAGCTCAATCCCCACATGTTGTGTCTCCCCAGATCCCCTTGAGTTGGAAGTATTTTCAAAACGACTATAGTCACAAAAGGTATACTTTCGGTGATGATTGAAAACCCCTCAAAAATTATAGTAAAAGTAATTAAGTCAAAATGTGGATACTTTACATGAAATATTCAATAGCTCTACAACTCAGAACTCAATAATATATTATCAAGTGCAAATAAGTCTCAGACCGCGTCTAGGCTATATGATACCGTACCCCATGTACCAATCATTAGAGTATCACGATGCCTAAACTTATTGAAGTGAAAATTCCACCTCGTTTATTGATTTTAGGAAGCATGGAGATGGAATCAATATGAATATAATGATAATAATAATAATAAAACTGTAGTAATAATAATAATAAAGTTATAATAATGGCTTAAGAAGTATAAAGATGAAGAATTCTTATTGTTTTTGAATTTACAAAATCAAAAATAGTTACTCTTAGAATAAGGTATTTTATAATTTTATTGGATTCAAATGATAGAGAAGATTATGTTCTACAATTTGAGCCCAAATGCGACTTTCTACCACCAATAATTTCACCAAAAATGTAGAAAGTCGCATTTTAGCTCAAATTATAGAAAATAATTTTTTTCTATCATATGCATCTAATAAAATTATAAAATACTTTATTCTAAAACTATTTTTGATTTTGTAAATTCAAAAACAATCAGAATTCTTCATTTTATACTTCTTACACCATTTTCCTAATAGAATACGGGATGTTGGGATTAAAGGGTTATTGAAGTCAAATGACATTGTAGAGAATTCAATTCTATATACAATTTGAGCTCAAAATTGTATTTATAACTTGAATCATTCACAATTTAGAATCAAATTTCTAAGATTAAAATAGTAAGGAAAAACGGAAGAAATCTTTTCCATTTTTTTGATACTGATAATAAAATTGACTCTTGACGTTTCAACTTAAGATTTTTATAAATCAAACGATAGAGGAGACTATCTTCTACAATTTGAGCCCAAATTCGACTTTCTACCACCAATAATTTTCAAGATAGACGCATTTTAACACAAAAAATTGGTGTTTTCCCGGTATATAGGAATATGGTCCAAAGAACTCAAGTTAATGAAATTCATATAGGATATGAAATAGAACCGCCTTTTGAAGCTGAAAACAATGAGCTTAGTTTGTAAAGATCAGTCAACTTTTATTAAAGTTAGGGATGTCCTTAGATTATTATAAAAAATAATAAATGAATAAATTATCCTTAAGGGATAATATACTCTATCTGTCTCTGGATAAATCAACTTTGCTATCGACATACCACGACAAGGCTACCGTACTCATTTCTTCAATTTTGTTGATAAAACTTGTTCCAACTTTGAACAGGAAATAAAAAGCATACCGTATACAACCAACAATAGGGATAATACATAATTATGTTATTCTTAACAATTTTTCCATTTTATGATCATATCCAGAAGTGTGCAAATTTATTATAGAACGTAGGTGCTACTCAAGATCAATATCTGATTTAGCCTACAAGAAGTTTTGTTCTAAATTCTAAACCAATGACTATGACATGCTAGTGATTTCGAATACAAATTCTTATTGAACACCAGTACGTTATGTTTATTATACATTGTAGATATACCGGTAACTGCATACCGGTACATTACTCTGCATATTTCTAAATTTTTGGAGAACAGAATAATTTTTTGGGCGGTTTTCGTAATATTAATTTCGTATCATCCCGCCAGCTAATATTGTAGCCAACCAATTCTGTCATGGTAGCCAACCTCAAAATATGAAGAGCAGGAAGTGGCTGCACACTTGAAATGAGAGTCATGAAAATAAAATAGATTGATCGATTATTCCATCGATATAGTAATAATACAACACGTATCCTCATGTTATAATCAGATTAATTAATAACAAGCACTGTCATCATGTAGTGACGTTTTGAGTCGGGAAAATAAGAGCCACTTTTTGTTGGGACATATCTAAATGGACCAGATATGCGACCCCCTTGGGAACTTCTGAATAAATAAAGTATGAGAAGCCAATCAATTTTCTCAGCAACAAAATTGTTCGCTCAACCTCAAGTCAACATGTGGAACGGGATGCTACAATAAGTGTGTACCACCACAGAGAAGAAAGGTACCTCCTCTGTGGTACCACCCACAATCTAAACATTTTTTGACTAAAAGCAGTGAATAGATAGGTTATTCTCCATGTACCCATCATTTATATTCACTGCTAAAAGTTTCACAGAGTGTCGTTGATATACAGTGTTGTGTCGTTGATATAAAATGTCACATTCCCTTCCCTTCTGCATAACTTTATTAATCTTCGGTTTGACATCAGGAAATTCTATTTAACAAAGTGGCTGCACGTCCGTCAAGAGTAACCATCCCACTGTATGCACTTTCTTGACGGACGCTTGGCTTGGGGTTTGCTAGTCCTATTGTCTTGTCTTGGTAAAATGGTGAATTGTAAATTGATAATTTGATTTCAAAGTTTTTTTTAGGCATGAAAGAACATAATCTTTAAAAGATTATCATAAATTCAAACTCGTGAATGTACAGTAATAAATTGAAGAATAACTTGATTTATCAATAAATCCAATTGAATTTCACCTTGAAATACTGTTTTGTTAGGTACTATAACATTCTCAGAGGCAGAAAAAGCACAAAGATAACTAAAACATCTAATTTTGACACTCAGTGCTACTCAAATGCCTTCAGCAAACTTGCAAATAATTTTGCAACAATATCCCTGTGAAATATTATTTATGGCTATTTGGATAGGAGACTTTGAGAGTCCACCTCTGACAATAGACAAGATTTTTGAATTGAGTGGCACTCTTCCATCTTTTCATTACCAAAGTAGCCAGAATTTAATTAAGTCTTGTGATGAGTGAGAGGAAAATTTAATTATAATGAAATAACATACAAAATGATTTTTAATAAAAATAAAAGTATAAATATTCATTATCTATTCAAAGAATGCATCTTCTACAAACAGCAATCATCTGTCAAACTTGCATACATGTGATCCACAACGTCACAGATTCATATGTCATTAATTGATGGATGCCTATATTGGTAGCCACTACCATTATTTAATTTGGTTGATGGACAAATATTGTAAAAATGATCAAGACTATGAAAAATAGACAACTCATATACATACGGTAAGCCTATTTGATCCTATTAGTACTAGATATACATTTTTCTCTTCTCTTGCAATTGTAGGATCTTCCAGGAAAAGAATAAAATAGGAAACTTATACCTTCAGAATTGGAGTAATTTTCCTATCTTGCAAGAGATCCTTCTTTACTTGGACAGACTATACGTACATTTGAATGGACCATGCGGTTAGTGTTAGGCAACAAGTACACTTATGCCCGGTTTTTCCAAGCACACTCAAAGTTGAGGGACCCTCAAATTTTGATGAACAGCTGACATTCTCTATGATAAGTATAGGAAATGTAGTAAAGTGTAGCAAACTTGAGGGTCCCTCAAATTTGAGTGTGCTTGGAAAAACCAGGCACTAAATATTTGAGGGCCCCTTGAATTTTGACAAATCACCAATTAACAGCTGACATTTCCCATACTTAGGAGAGTGACAAACATAGGAGAGTTGAGGGGCCCTCAAACCAAAGTTGAGAGACCTAGACCAGGGGCCAGGGCCGTATTTCTAAATAGGCTAAGTAGGCTGCAGCCTAGAGCGGCAAATTTTCAAGGCGGCAAATTAAAAAAAAAATAAAAATTTATAAAATAATTAAAAAAAAAAAACATTTTCTCTACGATTTCTGAATTTACTTTGAAAAACATGACCTACTAGTAATTCTTAGAACGTAGTGGCCTATATATTAATTTAGTGCATTACAAAATCGGTTTGACCTCTGAATACACTAATAATACAGTGCAATTAGATTAGGTGCAATTCAAACCTCAACATCCAAAGAGAAAGGACGATTCCTATGCCAACTTGTTCTATACAGCCCCTTTTGTATGATAAAAAGTAATTTAGGGGTATTTGGGTGTGTAAGTTTTTTTAATGTCTGTAGCACATGAACCACTGAACATAGAAGTGTAAATTTGGTCTCAAATTAAAGAGGAATGAATTTTGCCAAGAGGATTTTGAAATACAGATGCAAGCATTTCTAATTCAAAGTTACTAACTTTCAAAGTAACAAAATAGTTCCTGTGAAAAAATATGGAGTTTTCAAAAAATTGTAACTTGGAAACATTTAATGATACAGAGATGTAATTGGTCTCAATCTCTTCCAAATTTTTTTCTCTAGAAAAAACATGCATGAAATTATTTCGTCCGTCTCTTGATTCGACTCGTGACAAAAAACTGATATTTTGCACCTTTCACTCCCTC
Organism: Sogatella furcifera; assembly: GCA_017141385.1. Taxonomy (NCBI): domain Eukaryota; kingdom Metazoa; phylum Arthropoda; class Insecta; order Hemiptera; family Delphacidae; genus Sogatella; species Sogatella furcifera. Next base: position 35,081,847 of record CM029548.1, on the reverse strand, counting down.
CCCCAAAAACCCGACGCTCAAAAGGGTGTAACTTTCTACCAAACAATAAAGGGGTTGTATAGAACAAAATGACATAGGAATCGTCCTTCCTCTTTGGATGTTGAGGTTCGAAGGCGGAAAGTAGTGGCGGATCCAAGGGGGGAGGAACAGGGGGGAAATTACACCCCCAGAAACCGAGGACAAAAAAATGCGTCCTTATTTCTAAATTGAGGATAACAAATGCCCCTGGCCACATAGCAGAGAAGTTTATACAGAATGTTTAAGGAGGAATGTGTAATACTTTTCAGGCTAATTCCTTATACCAAGTAGAGAAAAACGTTCCATGAGACTCACCCCTAAAAATGCTTTGTTACCAAGATACAATGTGATAACAATGGTGAAAAATTGACATTTCTCAAAAAATATTTATTTTTTGAGGCTCTATTTGGGTTTATTTTTGATAAAAAAATAAAAAAATCGCCACTAAAAACTGATTTTCCACTTAGGTTAGGTTTTGTCTAATTTTTGATCACGATTTCTGAGATTTGGGATTTACACAATCACCACCTTTCAACTTTTGCTTTAGAATTGGGTTCTCTTCAACTTCTGTCTATTAAAAATCCAAATTTATGATTTCATAGCCAGTTATACCCTTGATTGTTAAGAAATGGTGTTTTTCAGCATTTTTTTCAACTATTTCAACAACCATTGGAGTTATAAACTTCTAACAGGTTTCATTGAATTCCACAGCTAATTCTACATAATAATTTTTAAATTTGATAATTGTGATAGGATTTAATAATTGTAAAACCGAAAAAAGCCTCAAAAAATTGATATTTTTCGAAAAAATGTAAATTTTCCGCCATTGTTATCTTGATAACAAAGCGTTTTTGGGGTGATTCTCATGGAACTTTTTTCTCTACTTGGTGTAAGGAATCTCCCTGAGAAGTATTGCTCATTTCTCCTGAAGCACTGTATATTTAATGAATAAATCCAATTAAAACTATAGATTTAAATTACAAAAAATGATCAGTTTTAAAACTCTAGATTGTATAAAAACACGATTTTCCAGTTACATTTTTCCAAAATTTTCCGGGGATATACCTTCATACCATCCCCTCTGCGTGGGGATATTCCATACGTGGGGGTCCCCAGACCCCCCGGAAGGTTCCCACACAATCCTCCTTGACTCCCCCCCCCCCGAAATCATGCCCTGGATCTGCTACTGCTATTAAGTCCACAAGATATTTCTTGTTACATGCCCATCTATATATAAATATATCCTACTATCTTACTACTGATTTGGCTCTGACTGCCGCTTACCCCTGTATCACCCTCAACCCATAACGACTCGGAATAAGCAAAGTATAAGCCTCAAGGAGGTGGCAAATTAACATTTAGCCTATAGGCGGCAAACTCTTAAATCCGGCCCTGCCAGGGCTGGAGGTAGTTGAGTATGCAAAATATGTGGACCGCATTTTCTCAACGGTTTCCTACTCAGAAAAGCATGCTGATTATGAATCCGGATTTTGCCAGGCACTATATTGATACAACAACCACCTACAGCCCATTGTTGTTCACCCCCTTTGATCTATAGTAATCGCTCAGGAAAATTCAAATTCTTGGTCCTAGAAGGTGAAAAAATATTGGAAAATAATCTCAGCTCACTCTGGGCACTACAATTAAGACTTATATATATATTTGACAGATCCTGGGCACTATTTTATATAGAGTGCCTGGAAAACTGCGGCATTTTGGTTCCGTTTTTAGTTTTATGCAATTTACTTTCAAAGGGTACAATATTAGGTGGAAAATAATCATACTATAGTTTTGGGAATAAAATTTACAAGAGAATAGTATCCATCTCATTTTTCTACAATCAATGAGTACCAAGCTATGAATTTTCAAAAACTTGTAATTTTTCTGTACTAGGTAAATAGTTGAGGCAAATTAGACTTTTGCCTACAAATCAAAATAATGTAAGGCTGGAAATCGTCTCAATCCACTTCGGGCATCCCAAATAAGTCCAATGTAAGTTTGCAATTGATTCTGAGGTGTGCATAATATTGAGAGGAAAACAACTCCATTTTCTTTCTGTTTTTAGTTTTTTTGCAATTTATGCAAAAACAAAGTGTCAGATAGAGAATAGATTTCTTATATTTATCTAGCCAATAACATTTCCAAGATATTTGTGTCAAATTCAACCCTTTATCTTGAACAAGGACCAAGCTTTGATTCAAATAATAATATTTTTGAGAAAAACTAATATTTTGTACCTTTTCCTGTTTTAAATTTATTTTTTGTCAATTTCATATGCTGTACATGTTAGAAAGATCATAAAGATGATGTGTATTCCAAAATCCCTCCAGAGATAATAATTGTCTGCATATTTGAGCTCAATTTGTATGAAATAATCTCCTCCATCATTATTTGATATTAAATGAAATGATAATGATAAAAATTGCTACTTTCACGACGCATTTCAACACAAATAGTACTCTTTTTTTGGTATATGAGAATTAACTGAAAGCACTCTGGGTAGTAGAATAATTGTTGAATTTTAATTGAATTCAGCAAGTGATACATGCATTTCAACCATCTTAAAGAGCTTGAAACAGTGAGTTTGCCAAGATCCCTTAACTTTACAAAAGTTGAGGGGTCCTTAACAAATTATCCTTGAAAGATTCTTTCTACTAGGGCGGTATGGTAGTTATTATTTCACTCCTTTGGGAGATTGGCTTGTTGTTGGTAAAGATGGTAAGTTGTTTTCTGTCTATGGAGGAATAGTAATTGTTGCATTACACTCAAACTGATTACATTAAACTGATCAACTGTATGTTATTCATAGTTGTTCTGTGCCATCATTGGGTTACAGAAACTGGCTTATGGTTGAGAGGATCAACATGTTACCTCTATCCTGGTTGGTTTGCATGCTGTAGTGTCTGTTTGGGCAGTGAGGGCATTCTAGCAGGGTTGCTTTGGCTCGATCAGTGTTGATTTGGGGACTGTGGGTTCTGTCTTGGATTGTGGGAAACATTCTGATCTACAGTATAAGAATTTATGGCTTTTGGGTCGGTATTGGCCGGGCTGAAGTCGTTCTTTTGTCTTACCGGGCTGACTAATTTTTTGTTTGGATGGACTGTATAGTGGAGTGAATATAAAACTGACAACCAGCTGGTAAGCCTAGACTCTTCATGGGCTGTTAATGCATTGACAAACAAACATGGTAGTTATTATATCAAAACATGATCATGGATTGCATATTAAAGTGGAAAACCAAAATACAGTACAAAGGTACTGGTATAGAGACTTATTTTTGGAGGTTAAATAACCTAAAATATTATATATTTCACAATAACCTAAAATTCAGCAGTAGTCTACTTCAAGACGAGCATCTTGCGGTAGGAATGCGCATGCGCTGTTACCATTTTTGCTGGAGCATTCCATTCACAGTGATAACTGATACTGAGCAGTGAGTAATAACTAGTAACGACTGACTGGTATTCATTCCAAAATTTCAAATGAACCAATATAAGACACTTTGCCTCATTGGAGAAAACTGCGGATATAGTACAGTTTTACCAAAAATTTCAACTTGCGTGGAAGGTATTTAAAAGGTTTTGATTCTGATAAATATTGATGAATTCATCTTCATAATCAATATATGAATTCAGCATTTTCTATGTCAATTAAGAACTTTATCCTGAGATTTATCTCAAGTTTTTGTATTGATAAATAGTTATACTTGCTTTGCAGCTCACTCACGATTTCTTTGAGTTTCGAGCAATGGTGCTCATCTTTGGCGCTCCTTACTGAGCACCATTGCTCAAAACGCGTCCGCAACTCAAAGAAATCGTGAGTGAGCTGCAAAGCAAGTATAACTATTTATCAATATTTATTACTGCAGTTTCAAGAAGCATGGATAACCTCAACAATCAAGTTTTTGAATGTTTCATCTTTTTCATAGATGATGAATATCATTCAATAATCATGGATTCATCCAGGACCTCCTAAATACCTCCTAAATAAAGGTATTCAGGAGGTCTTGATTCATTGCACATTTCCATACAATTGTCACTAATAATAAGAAAAATCATTTTTGAATTTTCAATCTTTATTTGTTTAGAAAACAACTTATTTCCTTTTGTTTTCCACTCCAAAAGAATTCTCAAAACAGACACTATAATAATGTTGGCAGTTCTGCTTTTTCAATCTAACCGGCAAACTCAAAAGCTGTAAGCTTTGATTTCAAATGGGTGATTCATAAATTTTCCACATTTAGAAAAAGATTTGTATCTGTTTGGAAGATAATTCAGTTATTTAAAAAAATACCACTTGTAGAGGAAATATAATTCTGTTGTATAAATAATATGATGTTGTTGAAGTAATTTAAAAATCTTCTTGCATATTTTTATCTCTTCCCATAATGATTATAGAACTACTATTGTATGAAGTCTATCCAAGCAAAGAAGACCCTCAGGAAAATAACTCAAGCTCGGTCAATATTGGTTCAAAAATTATCAATTTGATCAAATATTGACCAAGCTGGAGCCACTTTCTCATCTTGCCAGAGGGTCTTCTTTGCTTGGACAGACTATAATAATTACACTGGCCTTAATAAGATCAATTTCATTAATGTCAGCTAGAATAGGCTGAGAAAGGCCTACAGGTCTTGTATTGTAAGTTTTCAACATCATCTCAAGTACCTTAATAACATAACTTTCAAGCTTATTTCCAGTATCTGCTGCTCAATCTTGCAATAATTAATTGCAAAGACATTGAAAAGACATGCTGGATTGCTGGTGTAGCAGCGCGCGCGGTACATGGATTGTGAATCAAAACAAAATTGAAGTCTAGGAGCGGAAACCGGGAAGCCAAGCCAGTAGCAGTTTAGCAGTTATGGTTACAGTAAAGCTAGGATTTGGTTGGTGCAAACCGAACGACCGTCGGTCGTTGCGTAAAAAAATGGCGGACTGCTTCTATGTTAAATCATAGGACCGATTTCGTTCATGCGTATCACCAACGACCACGACCAACAGCTGCATCCGATGACAACCGTACTCCTCCAGAAGCAGTGTTGCGGCGACAGTCACAGTGGATTCTAACCTCAAATATTTTGGAGACTTGGAGAAGATGTAGTAAGTTATAATTGAGATGACCAGGAGGGAAATATTTATAATTATGAGGGATATTAATATCAAACTTAATGAAATTTTGATTCAAATAGTACCAAAATGGAGTAATTTTTATTTCTTACTAGTAGATCTGGATATCATGAAGGCAGATCATTGCGACTGAGTCGTGCCAACAAAAATGGTTCAGCCGCAGCCATATGAGTACATTGCGGCTGACGAGGATACACCAGTGTTCCGAAAATCCAGTCTTCCGAAAGCTTGCGATGACGTAGGCAGAGCTATAGTCTGCGAGAAATTTCTTGCTACATAGGGGTAGGGGAAGCGACTTCCCCCTCCAAGACAGCACAGTACTGTAGTGGAATCTAGAATGACAAGATGAGCTGCGCAAAATTGGATGCTCTGTGTCACTCTGTCTTTCGTTATTGTGATGAGCACATCATCCGACCCTAAACTCTGAATGCCAGTAAACGACCTTGGGCAAAGGAGGACTGGAGGGGATAGCTGGAGAGACACATGACGCGAGAGCTCACTCACACTCACTCAAGTTGCCAGTAAAGCAGAGGAACGCAGTTAGGTAGTGGGAGAGATTAGTAAAGGACAGAGTATCCGGCCTCTCTCTCTAAAAGAGAGGGGCATGTAACAAGAAATTTCTCGCAGACTATAGGATTGACGGCAACGCCTTCTTGATTTCAGCGGTGGATACCGAATGAGCGACAAACCAAAAGGTCGAAAGAGTGGTTTTTTGGAACACTCGTAGCCACCCGCGGCTGACAGTCGTTACGTTCCGCACCAACCAAATCGTACCTTAACAGGATCGACACTGCTCCAACAAATATGCTACCCGCGCATGCGCAGTACAGAGCAGTACGAATGCGCATTCCTACGGCGAGACACTCCAACCTCAAGTGTTTGCATGATATATATATTTTTTAAATAAATGAATGTAAAATAAATTTTGGCATGAATATTTTGATATATTCCGGTATATTTTGACTCTCCTTTGAACAATAAATGAATATACTTCAATGTTTGCTATTTTGGAAAATCATAACCCCACAACGTACCGACGAGTAGATGAAAAAAATTCGAGTAGTAAACAAAATAACCGTATTACTTTTATAATTTTTTAAAAGAAAATGTCAGTTGGTTAAGTGAGCATTTGTCAAAATTTGAGAGTCCCTTAACTTTAGTTTGAGGGCCCTTCAACTCTCCTATGTTAAAAGTATAGGAAATGTCAGCTGATAATTGACGATTCGTCACAATTTAAGGGTCCCTCAAGTTTGAGTGTGCTTGGAAAAACCGGGAATCACACCGTACACCAGACACCCAAACCAGACGCGCAGCCCGCGATATTGCACCTCCTTCCTACATCTCTCTTCGACAACTTGGTTAAAAGCAAACAATTGTTAAGTCGAGAAAATACAGCCACTCTCGATTCACGCGATTCTGGGACACCGATGTGAGCACCGTACTCGGACGTCGTATGTACCTGTAGAATGAAAATTTCAAGAAGACAACTTAGTAAAACCCCAGTATCCAAAATAGATTGGAAAGAGGAGTATTTCTCTCAAATTCATTATAATAATGATAAAATAATTAACTTGTTTTGCTACCCCTTGATGGCAGAAAATCAATTTGTGGCGTTCAAAAACCAATTACTCTAGTCCTCTTCCTCTGTGCTTTACTATCAGAATCGGATAACCTCTAAACTGAACTCTTCTCTTCACTCTTCTGTTCAACTGGCCAAGTTGTAGGGTTTTTATTTATTTGGAATTCACATTTTATTCACCGACTTATTGTCTATTACTGTCGGTGTTTTCATTTTTTGAAGCTCTGATCTTCTTAGTTAATAGAAATGGGTGATCTGAGAAACAAGGATTATTTGAAAACTGGAATAAATGCGGTGCTACTGGGCCCACCAGGTTGCGGAAAAGGTACTCAGGTAAGTTAACAGTTGAAAAAATAACTTCCTTTCGTTTATTATTCCTTGTAGATCTTAATTCGTGGATATTCTTCAATAAAAGAACCACAATTGAAAATTTAAAAAAACCATTCATACTAGCTAGAGTCCTATTTGAAAAAAAAAATTTCTTTTCGACATTCATCTTACCTAGAACGTTGATTTCTCATAAGTTAATTAATTTCGTCGTAGTTTACCCGCCACCCTTCCTAGAGTCAAATTTTTGGTTGCAATCGATTAGGCTAAGTATGCTCTCCTGATGACAAAATAAAAAAATTAGCCGTCGCTAGCTCATCATTAATTTTTTGTAAAAGATTCGGCTAAAGTGTCGTTTACTGGCCCACCTTGCTAGAGTCAAAATTCTTGTTGGAATCGATTCAATACGTTATTCTGATGACAAATTAAAAAAAAATTAGCCGTCGCTGTCAAGTAGTTTTGAAATAAATCAAGTTCAAAGTTTGGTCTGCAGGAGCTAAGAAACTATCTCACAATTACACTAACTCTCTTATTCTGAACGTTTTGAAATTTATCTAAACTGTACAAAATTACTCACATTAAGTACTGAAATAACCAATCTATTAATATTTTAAATTATGTTGAATAATTTTTTTATCTTTAAAACACAAACTCAACTTCTTCAAGTCACTAACCTCAAACTATGACTGCCGAGTTGATTGAATAATAATATCGATGTGAACTGAATCAATGCCTTCTAGATATTAAAATTGAATAAGATTTTGAATAAATATTGTTGAAAATATAATTCAATTAATAATTTGACTAATAAATTGTTTATGAAATTAACATTTTGATATTCTGTTCCATCATTGTTTGAGTTGACATTCCACAATGTTTATATACATTTTTTCAAGATGCTACAAAAGTTGACCACCAACAAACTGTACAACTTGAATCAACATTTTGTGACAGTTACTTTTTTGCTTCTGGTCAATTAGGTTGGGTCAGGTTAGGTTGATGGAAGTTTAGGTTGGGTTTGATGAAGGTTAGATTGGATTAATTAGAAGTTGGGTTAGTTGAAGCTTAGGTTGGATTTGTTCAAGATTAGGTTGGAGATTTGGTTAGTTAGAGCTTAGGTTAGGTTGGTTAGTGCTAAGGATAGGTTAGTTAGAGCAAAGGTTAGGTTAGTTTAAAGGTTAGGTAAGGTTAGTTAGAGGTTGGGTTAGGTTAGTTGGAGTTCAGGTTAGGTTAGGTTGGTTAGAGTGTACGTTAGGTTAGTTAGAGCTTAGATTATGTTAGTTGGGGGTTAGGTTAGTTGTTGGAGTTTTGGTTAGGTTAGTTAGAGCTCAGGTTAAGTTAGTTAGAGCTTAGGTTAGGTTGGGTTAGTTAGAGCTTAGGTTAGGTTGGTTTAGTTAAAGTTTACGTTTGGTTAGTTGGAGCTTAGGTTTGGTTAGTTTAGGTTAGTTAGAGCTCAAGTTAGGTTAGTTTAGGTGAGGTTGTCAATTTTTCCATATTCCTGCATGTCTCAACAATGTGAACCAAATGGTACAATCTGTAGGCTGTGCTCAACGATATTCTGTACAATTTTTTGATTGAAAGTGTCACAGAATGATGTTAGTTTACAATGTCGTTGATATGGAATGTCGCCTTCCCTTCCATTATCAATTTTATTGATTTGCTTCAATCATAACCTCTTTTATTGGTCCCAATTATCACTCAAATTGTCATAAACTCTAATAAGGAATTCAGTACTAATTTTTTGCTATTTTGTACAGTTATTACTAATTTAAGAACTTTTCAAATAACAGAGTTATCAGATTTGTAAGTGCCCCCCCCCAGGCCAAAATTTGAACTTGATTTATTTAAAAACTACTGGACAGCGACGGATAATTTTTTTTAATTTGACATCAGAATAACATACTGAATCAATTTCAACAAGAATTTTGACTCTAGCGAGGTGGGTCAGTAAACGACACTTACACCAAAGATTCAATTTTTCCTAACCTTACTTTGTATGATAAGCTTTATACACTTCAAAATTACTCTATTCACAGTTATATTTGCTCCAAGTATAGAGAACTCCCTGGAGCAATCTTTCAGGGAAGCAACCACATATAACAACATTGACACCGCCACTTTTCCAACCTATCTAGCATTCTAGCATGGGTTAGCTAACCTTGATCTGCAGCATCGACACCATCACTCTACTAACCTATCAAGCTTAGGTTAGATAATCCAGAAAGGTTAGAACTGGCAGCCATTACAGCATTGACACCCCCACTCTTCTAACATATCTAGCGTAGGTTAGGCCCATTCTAGACGAGCGTTGGAAATGCGGCGTTCTCGTCGCGTTGAGAACGCGTGCTGGACAGAACCCATTGTGTTGAATGGGATTGTCTGCACGAGCGAAATAACCCCGCGTTTTCACGCGAATTTATTATTATCCATCCAAGCAAAGAAGACCCTCTTCAATTTTAGTGTTAAATCACATCAGCCAACCTACCGTGTTTACACTATATTGTTCCGGGAAGCTGAATCAACAAAGCACACATCGTGACTGTCTAAAAAAATCATATATAAACCAAATATATTTAATGTACCGTAAGAATATATTTCATTTAATAAACTGTATTTCATAATATTTTGTTTACTTATTGAACGGTAGACGTCTTGGAAGAGGATCTTCTTTGCTTTGCAGGACTATACCATTACCATATTATATTAACTAGCATGTTTAGAATAGACTTATCATCAGCTGGGAGTGGTCCCAATATATTAGAATCTTGGCTTCGGGTCAACATCCACTGTCAGTTCGGACTGTGACAATCAAAAACTGTGAGTGGATGGGGAAACCATTAGTTTAAAATAGCCATAGCTATAAGCTGTCCAGCTCATAAGCTGGGAAAACAACCTCAACCCGGCCAATACCGGCCCAAAAGCCATAAATCCGGTCCCAAGCTGTAGATCAGAATGTTCCACACAATCCGAAACAGAATCCACGATCCCCAAACCAACACCGAGCCGAAGCCGGTAGCTTGGCACTTCCAATAATAGGCAGTGGTTGTAGCCGAGTGCGATAAAGCGTTGGTCTGTTAATCAGCAAAGTCCGAATCTGATCCTGGGGTTGATCCTGGAAGGAGTCCCCAATTTTTGACCGCTAAAGGTACGTATTGGTTTGTGCAGAACGTAACGACCTTTGGTCGCAGTCGATCAGCTGTAGCCAATCACAACTCTTAGCCAAGCCAAATGAAAAGACAAGAGCTGTGATTGGCTACTGCTGATCGACTGCGGCTGACGGTCGTTGTGTTCCGCACAAGCCAAAACGTATTTTAACAGTAACTCCCATCTTTTGAAGAAGACTTAAAGCCGTCGGTCCCGATTGCCTCAAATGCGGAAGCGGTCGTCATATTTCATCATCACCCCTCTTGCCCTCTTACCCAAGCACATGCTTGAGCACATGTAGGCATCACCCTCAGAAAAAAATCTCTGCGATTTACTTGATTAATCTAAGCTTGACAAACATTTATGATGTGCGCCTCGACATATTATGTGTTTGCCAAGTTCTGTTCAATCTAGTAAAATTTATAGGGCAAAAAACCAGACATCCAATAACCGTGGTTTGTGTGACAAGATTGAGGAAGAAAATGTTACTGAGAATTTATCACGAAGAAGCGTTCCAAGTCTATTGATTTTCATTGGCTATCAGAAGTGAACATCCTAATTTTTAAATCCTTTATTTTAGCTCAGAAAAGGTAACATATTATCTTCTCTGAGATCATTGTATTTTTCAAAGGTAAAGGTAACAATTTATCTTCTCTGAGATCATTGTATTTTTCATGTAAAACATAATAATGAAGCAAATCATAGACTTCAAGCAATTTTTAAACTGTTCAGTTCGCAATAATGTTTATTCAACCACTTGCATATGTTTACATTGACATGTTTATATTCCTCTCAATGTTTCCCCTTTCAAATCACAGGCCCCGCTGTTGAAAAATAGGTTTGCTGTATGTCACTTATCCACTGGTGATATGCTTCGTGCAGAAGTCAACTCAGGGTCTGCATTCGGAAAAGATTTGAAAAAACGGATGGACTCTGGTAATTATAAATTTGTAATTATCATTAATTATTTAATTCGTGTTTCATATAAATTGCCATTCTTCTTAGCAGGTACATTTATTTCTTCTATTTCATAGCCCAACAGTCACATTATAAGAACTGACTGATACTATCCAATACTAAATTGTTATTTTTCCAGTTTATTAAGCACAATAAATATTTCAATTTTGTACTGAAATTTAATTAAATCAATTCGTTTTCAACTCTCTTTCCATTCAAACGATTTGAATTGGAGTAACTGTCTACAGTATTTGACTGACCACTGAATCATGAGAAGAAATTAACTTAATAAGATGAATGGGAAATTTTTTTAGCTGGTTCAATTTTCTTGAACATTCTTTTCAAGGAGGCAGAAATATTGTTTTAGCAGCTAAAAATGAGGTAAATAGGAACTTTTCTCTACTATTGACAGGAAAATTTATGATTAAACTTACCTCATTCATAGTAGGTACTTTGATAATCATTCTGTTTTAAGATATTCAATTGAAGCTGGAAAACAATCTCTGTGTAATACTTTTATATCTACCATTTAATCCACAATAATTAATAATTGATTAATTTTCAATGCTATGGTTCCAATACTAGAAAACATTTCCAACCCTTTGTTTTCCTGATAAGCTTAACGGTCTATTATCGTGTTTACAGGTATATTAATAAGTGATGAAATAGTGATTGATATGATTCAGAAAAACATTGACCGACCCGAATGTGAGAATGGATTTCTATTAGATGGATTTCCAAGAACGGTTAGGCAGGCGCAAAAGGTACGTTATTAGATCATTTATATAATTCAAATTAAATTGACAATCACTTGAAATTTAAGGTATTAGAGCAGTACTATACAGACGTGAAAGGGGCTCTTTAGAGTGTGACAACCTATTCAAAATGTTCCGCTATAAATGTATGCTATAGTTTGCGCAACATAAGTTTGTGATTTAGCTCTTAAAATTTTTCTCAAATGTCAAAAATAGTCGAAAATTTTTGAGAATGCTTCTCAAGAGTTTCAAAGTAAGGAAAGCGGTCTATGTATGAATCATTGTATATTAAATTTTGTAATTGTACAGGCTATTCGACTCAAATATTTGAATTACTAACAGCTGTTTTGTCATGGAAATTGGCAGTTTCGCAACAATGCTTGGATTTTCCGAATCAGCGCTGTCATTTTCTTTATTCAGATTCAAAAGTTATATTAGTACGGTGCAATTAGTTCATAAAAAGACCGAACCTCGACATCCAAAGAGAAAGGACGATTCCTACGCCAACTTGTTCTATACAACCCCTTTATTGTTTGGTAAAAAGTTACACCCTTATGAGCGTCGGGTTTTTAGGGGAGGGGGGGGGTGAAAGGTGCAAAATTTCAGTTTTTCGTGAATTGCAGCCGAACCAAGCGTCGGACGAAAAAATTTCATGTTGCATGTTTTTTCAAGAAAACAAAATTTGGAAGAGATTGAGACCAATACCAACTCTGTATCATCAACCGTTTCCAAGTTACAATATTTTGAAAACTCCATATTTTTTTCACAGGAATTATTCCATTTCTTATTAATTATTCCATTTCAATTATTGTAATTTCTGAATTACAAAAGTTTGTAAATTTGAATTGGAAACACTTGCATCCGTATTTCAAAATCCCTCTCGGCGAAATTCATTTCTCTTTAATTTGAGACCAAATTCACACTTCTATGTTCAGTGGTTCATGTGCTACAGCGATTTTAAAAAACCCTTACATCCCCAAAATCCCCTACAATTACATTTCATAATACAAAAAAATACTAAAAATATTTGAATCGGCTTATAATTCTACAATCATTATAGAGGGCAAAATTCTCTACATTTTCAGACTAAGAACATTACTCTACCTTCATTAGTTACAAAGTTACATATGAATAAAGTATTAAAAATAAGTAAAAATTGAAATAGGATATTTTACAACAATGTTTTCATCAGAGTTTTATTCAAGAAATATAATGAATCATATATAGTATCAAAGAGTACATTTTTCTCTACAGTTTGAGACCAAATTCATATTTTTTGAATTAGCTAGATCCATTTTTCAAACCAACTGTCAGCTCAGAACTCACTCTGAGAGGCGCTCCACACATTATGAATGATACACTGAAACGCTTCGCTGAGCTAAAGAAGACGACGATTGGTTTTAAAAGTATAAGTAGCTCATTAAATAATTGTTCAAAAAATATGAATTTGGTCTCAAATTGTAGGAAAAAATTTGATCTTCAATATCATATAAGATTAATCATGATTCTACAATGAATTCCACATGATAACATTGTTCGAAAATCAGCGTTTTCAATTGTTAAACAATTACACATAATTCATTCTATTGTAACTTGCTAACTATTTGCGGTAGAGTTATGTTCTTGGTCTAGAAATATAGAATGATTTATCCTCTAAAAGGTGGTATATTAAAATTTCTTGTTCAATTCACATTGTTAGAGAAATTTCAATAGAATTGAAAAAATGAGCGAATTTTTCAGAAAAAGTGTGATAAAAACCGGTTTTGTACCTTCTTATGTCAAAGGTCTCGCAATTCTTATTATAACCATCTGGAAGAGGAAGATTTTCTCTACATTTCTTGATAGTTATCAGATTTTTCCGTTCACAACTTTCCGATTGGGAGCATTTATAAGTGAAAAAATGGAGTTTTCAAGGGTATAATTTAAATCTGAATTTTGGAGTTTTTCACCGAATTTGGATTATAATATATGAATTTATACCGCCGTGATGTGTAGAAAATGATGAGCTATTGAACGATAGAATCCGACGTACTAATCAAAAGTTATGAGGGAATATAAATGATTAAAAATAAAGGGATGCTTTTCACCAACCCCCATGAATCCTATGATAGACTTGGTTGTGTAAACAATTTTTATGACAGTCTAGGGTCTCAAGAAACAAAATCTAGAAGTATGAGCCAATCCGAATAATTTTAGTAATTTTTTTTTGTATGATAAAATGTAATTTTAGGGGATTTTGGGGATGTAAGGGATTTTTTAAATCGCTGTAGTATATGAACCACTGAACATAGAAGTGTGTATTTGGTCTCAAATTGAAGAGAAATGAATCTCGCCGAGAGGGATTTTGAAATAAGGATGCAAGTGTTTCCAATTCAAAGCTACAAACTTTTAAAGAAATGGAATAATTCCTGTGAAAAAAATATGGAGTTTTCAAAAAATTGTAACTTGGAAACGGTTGATGATACAGAGTTGGTATTGGTAAAAAACATGCATGAAATTTTTTCGTCCGACGCTTGCTTCGGCTGCAATACACGAAAAACTGAAATTTTGCTCCTTTCATCCCCCCTCCCCTAAAAACCTGACGCTCATAAGGATGTAACTTTTTACCAAACAATAAATGGGTTGTATAGAACAAGTTGGCGTAGGAATCGTCCTTTCTCTTTGGATGTTGAGGTTCGAGTCTAATTTCACCGTACTATATTATGCTCTAGAAGAAGTCCTAATTCTACTCAATCTGATAACAGGTCTTAATCACAAACTTATGTTGCGCTAACTGTAAAATCCTCGCCATGCTGGGCTCGCTTCCACGGATGTATAGTATGTCCAAGCAAAGAATACCCAGGCCAGGCAAGATAGGAAAATGACTCCAGCTCGTTCGATATTGGTTCAAAAACTATAAATTTGATCTTAATATGTAGGAAAGACTCTCATCTATAATTCGTTAGCAAATTTATTATTTTTTAACCAATACTGAACGAGCTGGAATCATTTTCCCATCTTGCCAAAATGTATATTTTGCTCCGACAGACTATAGAAAAGTTTTAAAAATCACCCGCCATGTTTTCTAATGTGATCAAGTTGTTAGGTTTGTTTTCGGCAGCCGATACCTTAAATTCGAGTCCGTGTGGGAGCTATCATCATAATCATCATCGTTGTCGTCCATGGCTCTACAATCCAAAACGGATGTTGGCCTCCTCCAGCAATTGCCTCCATTCCACTCTGTGTCATCAGCATTAGCCAGTAATTGAATTGTCTTTTTAAGCAGGGTTCCTCTAGTATCAATTGTGGAGTATCTTATTACTTTCTTCAGTGCCACATTGATAGCAGACATTCTAAAGCATCACCCTACCTAAGACCATTGAAAGACTGAAATGCGTCCGATAGGAGATTCTGTATTCTTACCTGGCATTGGACTGAACTCATAGTCATTTCAACAAGCCTTATTTTGAGGTATTTTAAATTCGCATGTGGTCTCATACAGTTTATACCTTTTTGTGCTTTCATATGCAGCCTTAAAATCCATAAATATATAGAAAGAGTTGACATTGCACTCCAATATCTCATCCATTAGAAGCCGCAAGCAGAATATATGGTCCACTGTGGATCTTCCTGTACGAAACCCTGCTTGGTAGTTTCCTATTTACCCCTCATTATGAGGTTCCAGTTTCTCATAGAGAACATTTAAGAAGATCTTGTAGCCAACATTCAATTGGGTAGGCTTAATGCCTCTGGAATTCTTATAACTCATGGGATCACCTTTCTTCAACTAGAGGCATAGTATTCCCTCATTCAAGAATACCATTCTTGCTTTTGCACACAACTGGTCTTGGCATGAACTCCTTTCTGTCATTATTTATCATATGTATTAAAAACATGGGTTTTAGACAAATGGGTGGGTCAAACGTTTCCTACCAGATGGGATGCAAGTAGAATGAGAGCGAATGATTTGTGTAGGAGGCTCTCCTTCCTACCATTTAAGCCTCTCTCTTTATTTTTTTCGGGGTTGGGGTTCATGTTGAATCTCATGGTGTCTACTAGCGGATGTCGGTGTGGTGAACCTATGGTTAGGTTCCACCTCGCTGATATGTATTTGGTTAGATACTGGTCAACTGGTCCAGATACTGGAATATACTTCATGTCAGGAACCTGAGAATTTTCAAAAAGGCATTAGTTGTTTCTATAAATATTTCCAGTCAATAGAAACAATCAAAATTGATTATCACCTGTCCTTGTAATTTCAGGACTATAAATAATCCAATTATACATTCTTCACCAACAGGCCCTTTTTAAATAATTTCAAAAGATATAATTTTACTATTTGAAATAACAATTGAAAAACCGAATACAAATCTTTAAGAGTACTTTGATTTTGATTTCTCATTTCCAATAAAACTATAAATAGCCCTAAGAAGCATATTGAACATAATTCTACTAATACATAGCTACAGTACTTTTCAGTCAAAATTCAACTTTTCAAGTTTCATATGATTGGAAAAATTAGGGTTCAATATGAACACTTGCCAAAATTGCACTCTGTCACTTGAGGGGTGAGGTGTATTCGAATCAGTCTGCTTTGCAGATTTAGGACCTCATAATGAAATTGTTTCTGTTTTTCGTCTCTATTGAATTTAATTCCATTATTAGAACTGGATTTTGAGTAAAAATTTTGTTTTTACTAAAATTTGTTCCTTAGCTGACACCAAAACGTTGGGCGGTCTCTTCTGCGCCAAAAAATGATTTTGTCAATCAGATTTTTCATTCAGCTATGCCTAGATTATGTTTTTTCAATCAAAAGAGGCAATGTGCTTCACATTAGCTGTTGGTAGGTTACATTTGCTAGGAAAACGCTCAACTTTTTGGCGACAGCTGTACCATGTTTCAACAAAGATGAGTGCGGACCTCTTTTTTTTTAATGCTAAAGAGCATGCTGTAGTAGGTCAATTTTTCATTACAATGACTTTCTTGAAGGAAAAGATCCCATCTAATACCTATATCTGAAACGTATGATGCAACAATCACAGTATTAAGTTAGGCCTATCTTGACAAGATTTTTTGCTGCTGCTGATGATTATGATGATTCCCTCATAACTTTCTTACTTGTGGATGTGTAATAAGATGAAATAGGAAACCAAAGATCATAACTTCAGTTATTGCTATTGCTACAACTAAAGTTCTAGTTAATATAAATAACAGTCAATGCTAGAATTTAAATGACCTCATTCATTATAACTGGAAGATTCCAAATTAAATATTTGTCACTATTGAGTACATAGTAGAAATGAAAGCTATTTCACAAAATAGGCAATATCAAGGAATCCTAAAAACGTATGATGTAGCCTATGTATATTATCAACTATAAGTTTTTTACTGTAAACATTATTTAATTGTTCCATGTAATTGTTCAAATGATTTTAGCTGGATGAACTGCTGGAAAAAAGGAACACCCAACTGGATTCGGTTGTGGAATTCCAAATTGATGACAGTCTCTTGATCAAGCGTATTACTGGGAGACTGGTGCATCCTCCTAGTGGTCGATCCTATCATGAAGAATTCCGTCCACCTAAAAAACACATGACGGATGATGTGAGTATAGTACATTAGGTTAAGAACACTAAAATTTTACCACAGAAAGACAACAATCAAAACTCAAAAATCACTTGTAGCAAAATCTCTTGATGCAGCATCTCAACTGAATCCAATATCTGAGGCATAATATCATTCGACAATTAGCTCCCCTGCCTTCTTAATCACTCGTATGTTTTGTTGTAAAAAAATTTGAATTATTTCAAAGTGTGTGCGATTTATTAGATACAATTATTTTTGTTGTATGAATTTGCTTCAGAATAAGTATGAATCAGCCTTTGCCAGTACTGTACTTCATTTTAACATGTTGAGTAGTGTCACTCAATTTATGTGGTAAGAATAATATACACTTGCATGGCTTTCAATTTCAAAGAATCATTCACCACGAGTAGCCTAACTATAGTGTATTTCAATCCCGTGCATTTTCTTAGCTATTCCAATTTCCATCCGAATAATTTCGTGTGTTATACTATAGTTGAAATTTATTATTGATAGAGGAGATTGTTAGATTTACCCAGGGTAATGTTATTGAGAAATAAAATCCTGATCAAATCTAGTTATTACTCGGGAAAGAAATGTCGTTTTTAGCAATAAAGATTTCACGTAAGTACTATAACACTTTCAAATGTTGAAATCCCGGTTATAAAAGTAGTTTTCTCTTCTATTTCCTGAGATAAATTGTTTTGGGAAAGAATATACTATATCTTAACATAATTTTGGGGTGATGAAATTAATAAACAAAGGAGAACGACCTCCTTTATACTAGTAGTTCTGTGAACAGTAGACCTCACGAAGTCACCCATGGATGGGGCATTATTCATGAAGGTAATACTTAAGTTATTCATTAAGGGAATACTTGAGTTTCATCTATTGCATACAATCAATAATAAACTCGACAGCTGGTTTAGCATGAATAATTCTATAGTCTGAATTCTCCTATGTTCAGAAGTATAAATGTATATAGTAATATTTTAGCCTGGAGGTAATTCCTTTTCCTTTCATAACATCCTTAAAATGCAATATTTAAAGATACCTTACATATACATCGACGCACAATTTCAAGAGGAACATTCCTGTCAAATTTCATTAGAATCTATTTATTTATTCATTTCACAGACAATAAGAACTTATTGGATAAAAACACAGACTTATGTCCAAAACGTCTTCATACCAAATTTTTTCGAATAATAAGGTTCGAAACTAGGTTATTTTTTCGTAGCACTTCAATTAAAAATAAATTTATAGTCCAGGAGAAATACAAAATTATGAAAATTTTGAATTTAGAGCAATAAGGTTATTCCAAATTAATCAATTCACTAATTTTTTACAACATTTCTTATGAAATATTGATTAAACTTGAAAATTTTGAGCCATTAACATAAACAGAAATGCAAAATCGTCGTCTTGAATCTAGACCTCACTTACGTTCTGTCAATTAACAATAGTTGTATTGGCTAATCACAGATCGCATCCACTGTAATTTTTTTGTCTAAAATAAAATTAAAATAAGCTATTGGGATTTTCTCATCTCACTGTCAATAAAAACATAATTATTATGATAATCTTGTTGAGTGGGTTTCAGCGGACAAAAAGAGGCTTTATTTTCTTCAGAATTCAAAGCTCTACATTAGGGCCTAGGGGAGTGTTCACGGGCGTACGCAGGATTTTTTCCAGGCGGGGGGGTCAAGCCAGGTTCCCGTTCCATATCATAATATCATAAAGTTGACCCCCCCTCTTTCTAGGTCCCCTCCCTCCCAGAAAGAATGGGGGTGGGGTCTCAGTCATAATATTGTTTAGTTTAATACATGAAAATTTATAATAAAAATAAATTTTCAATGAATTTTTCTATTATCACCTAATCAAATATAGTTGTATTATTCGTTTGGCATAAATTTCGTGTCCATCGAGTGTTCATCCATTATTGAGATATGGATAATGTAAATGGCGGATTACAGGAAAACTAAAGAGAATTCTGCGTTTCTCCAAAGACATTTTCTGTTTGTTTCAGCTCGATGGTACAGCCCGATCAAGCTCGGTGGTACTTGATTCAGTACTTTTCGGAACATTCTGTATTTTTCCAACCCATAATTATTATGTTAATTGAAGTAACATTGAGATTTTTGCTGCTCATCCTTATTTGCATCCAGCCCTATAAAAACTGTTATTATACATCTAAAAATTTTTTAGCTAAAATTTCACAGATGAAATCTATGTTTTTGATCATCCTTTGGAAGGCACGCATTTTTATTGTTTGCATTTTGACAATAGAGATTTTTTTATTGTGTTGCTTGAAATATATTTAATTTATTGTGTTGCTTGAAATATATTTAATTTATTGTGTTGCTTGAAATATATTTAATTTTCAGATAACTGGAGAGCCATTAATTAAAAGATCTGATGATAATGCAGAAACTTTGAAAGCCAGATTGCAGACTTATCATAGAGATACAAAACCGCTGACTGAATACTACGCTAAACAAGGTAAATTCTCTATTAATTAGTAAGGTTTACACTTAGAACAACATGAGACAACAAAATACAAGCTTCAAACGGCTTTAGAATTGGCGAGAGTCACAAAAGACTCAACATTCTATATAATTATGCGCTGTGCGTTGTGTGTGTGTCTTGTGTTGTGCAGGGTGTGATTGTACTCTAAGACCAATTTCAGAGTTCAGACACCACAATTTTTAGACGTCCGGTTTTTTGTTTCCTATATAAATTTCTCTAAATTAACAGAACAGAAGCTTTCAATTTATTCATTATTATTATACATCATAATATAATTTATTCATTCAATCTATTAACATTTATAAAGAAAGCGAAAAAAACACCTTGCGTCCAAAAATCGTGGTGTCTGAAACTGGACTAATTAATGTTTATACTTGCATTGATTTGTTTGTTCTGCTCAAAACTTATCATAGATAAATAAGAATTGATAGCTTGAAATTTTCAGAAAATAATATTCATAAATTCAGCATTCCAATTTATCAATTATAATACCATATACAGAGTGTTTCTAAAATAGATCGACAATCTTCGTGTGGTTTTTGTCGATATAACTTTACTTCAAAATAAACTAGGGAAGCGTATGCGGAGGCAGCCGCAAATTGAGCGGAGCGAGCTTTCTTTTTGTCCAAAAGTTTTTGAAGCGTGTGGACTCGAAAATTTGATCCCGGTATTTTAAGCCTAGCTAAACCTAGCTGATGGTGAAAGTGGCTCATTCTATTACCATGTAATGTTATGGAATGAGAATATAAAATATTAGCAACGACCTTTAAGTGAATGTTTTCTCAAGTGAGTGTTTATTTTGATAAAATAAGGCAAGATGAGAAAATGACTCCAGCTTGGTCAATATTGGTTAAAAAAATATTGATTGGGCTGAAATTGAAGGTTAGAATGTTTTCTACAATTGAGACAAAATCAATAATCAATTTTCAAACAAGATTGTCCGAGCTGGAGTCATTTCCTCTATACATTTCAACTTTATACAGCATTTGACGTACCTTTTTTGGTCTCAAATGTGCTCTGATTGTTTAAAATAATTATTCAGTAGCAAATTATAAAGGAAAATCAATATAAACTTGAAAAATTGCGAAAAAATAAGCCTATTGGATGAAATTTGGGCAAAACTTTGGTGTATTTCCACAACAAGCTTCCATTGTTTGTTAGCATGTTGAGAAATATTGAATGAATGCAAATAAATAAATAATTTTATTAATAAAGACATCAGGTGAAAACCCCATTTTGCCGCCTTCACACAGTACAATATAGTTATTTGTGTATCAGTACGCAAAGAGTGTTTTTGCTGCATCAAGAGAAACACTTACGCACGAGCCGCAGGCCGTATTACACATTAAGTTTTTCCAAACTACCATATTGAATGTGAAAGGTTGAAATTAAAATTAAAATAGTCATCTCAGTTATTAATCATTGAATCCTGACAAATCAGGCACCATTTTATTCAGAACTAGCCGGCAGGCTCGCTTCGCTCGCCTTCTCCGCCTAGCCAGGGGGCTTCGCCTCTGGACCCCCGACAGTATAGGCAGTGTAAGTGAGACAAACAGGCTTGCTTCGCTCGCCTGCAAAACCTCTGTCAGTGTCAGCTGAGACAAACAGGCTCGCTTCGCTCGCCTGCAAATTCCGTTCAGAAGGGATTAGAAATTTATTGAACACAGCATTTCTAGACCTAATTTGGACCTGTTTACTTAATTTCAACATTTTCTGCCAATTTGTTCTAAAAAAATCTAAGAAAAACTCCAAAAATTCTGAAAAATAGTAAAACGCTAATATGAAGTGTAACCTTTGGAAAGCATATTGGACATAGATTAAAACTCAATTCATTATCTTCTAAATTAGCTCATCTATAATCTTGCTGAACCATTGAACTTACAATTTGGATTTGTCGTATCAAGGTGGAAGATATGCAACTCGCTATACATCTACAATTTTTAAAAACTTATTACTTGCTTAAACTTGAACGGATGTCAAAAATATTCTAACACAACATTTCTAGTCTCATCTGAACCTGCCCACCAAATATGAACATTTTTTACCAATTTTTTTTTTTAAATTTTTAATCCTTTTTTTCATTTTTTCGTCCTTAATATGCAAATTTTCAAAATGCTCTATAGCCTATAACCTGGTCGTCCATGTCTACTATCACGATGGCAAGTTTTTGAATGAAATCGGTCGAGCGGTTCCGGAGGAGTAGTTATACAAAGAGTGACTTTCCTAATCCATTAGAGCTTCGCTTCGCTCCGCTCAATAAAGAAGGTCCCAGTAAACATGGGTCCTGTGATGCTTTGTTACCGATGCAATGATGGTGGAAGATTTCAAAATTTTCTTCAAATTATCTATTTTATAATTTTGTGTCGGGTACTTGAGTGATCAATTTTTATGTAAAATTATCTGCGTCATTTATCCAATGGAACAGTTAGGAGTTTGCAACTTTGATTATTATTAAGATAGTTGGAAAAATATGCTAAAAAATTCTTATTTTTCAACTTCAATAGACTTTTGTACAGACTTTAATTCTGTAGAAAAAAAAATTTCAGTAACTTTTTCATCTGAAAGGCACCCTAACTTCACAAATCATGATTTAAAGGAGACAAATCAGCAATATTTTTACACATGCGTTTTTGTGGGACTATATTAATTCAGAGGTCTTCAAAAGCAATCCAATAACATTGATGAAGTTGATGTCAAAATTACAGACCTAATCACAAATACTTGAAGTGCTACTTTCTAAAAGGTTTCTGCTAACATTGTGAAAAGAGCCAACCTCAATGAGTGGACATCTTGAGCATAATCCTTTATTATTAGTAAATGAGAAATGTCATAGAATATTACATCAATTTTGTACATAACAACTACTGATTTTTATTACAAATAGATGTCCGTTTTATAAATTACAATGAAACTTGGGTAATATGACTAAAAATTCACCCTGTATTTTAGATAATTTCATTGATATCGAACAACAAACGACAAATAGGTTCTCTTTCGGACCTAATTGCTGTTTATCATTCACACACTAAATGATGGCGGCTCCCACACAAGGTGTTAGAATAGTAGAGGTGGAGCAGAGTGAAGCAGCTGGCTGGGAAAGCTATGATATTGACGTCAAGGAGTTCCTCTAGTGAAAAATTTAGCATTGATTTCCCTATCCTTGACGAAAAATCGTACCCTTTTTTCCAATTCACGAAATACAGAATTGATACGTAAATTTCTTATATGAGCTTGTAGAATTTCAAGATCTACATTTTGAGTGATTTAAATGTATATTTTACTCAAATTTAACACGAGAAACAGTCCGTTAACGTGTCTCGGGAATACTCTGCAGCTGGGCTAATGCAATTATGGATATCAATGCTATCGAATGCAATGATATTATAAACGTATCTTATAATAGCATTGCTACTCATATAGTCATCTTATAATAGCATTGCTACATATACAGGGTGTTTCAGGAGGAATGTGCAATACTTCTCAGGCTGATTCCTTACACCAAGTAGACAAAAAAGTTCCATGGGACCAACCCCCAAAAACGCTTTGTTACCGAGATAACAATGGCGGAAAATTGAGATTTTTCAAAAAATATTAATTTTTTTTATTTTTTAGATGCTTTTCTGAGGTTCTAAAATAATCAATTCCTATGTAAACTTGGCTGAGGAATTCAATGAAACCAGTCTGAAGTCTGTAACTTCAACGGTTATTGAGATAATTGAAAAAATATGCTTAAAAACGCCATTTTTCAACAATAAGGGTTATAACTGGATAAGGGATCATAAATTTGTATTTTTCATTAATGGAAATTGAAGAGAGTCTGATTCTAAAGAAAAAGTTGAATGGCAACGTCCGCAGCGATTGTGTAAATCTTACCCAAATCTCAGAAATAGCGATCAAAAATCGCTACTAAATACAAATTTATCACTTGTTTTGTCACAAATTTATTGCTATGTTTTGTCGAATTTTGCGATTTTTGATCGCTATTTCTGAGATTTGGGTAAGATTCACACAATCGCTGCCATTCAACTTTTTCTTTAGAATCCGACTCTCTTCAACTTCCATTAATGAAAAATACAAATTTATGATTCCTGATTCCAGTTATAACACTTATTGTTGAAAAATGGCGTTTTTTAAGCATATTTCTTCAATTATCTCAATAACCGTTGAAGTTACAGACTTCAGATTGGTTTCATTGAATTCCTCAGCCAAGTTTACATAGGAATTGATTATTTTAGAACCTCAATAAAGCCTTTAAAAAATTAGAAAAATTAATATTTTTTGAAAAATCTCAATTTTTCGCCATTGTTATCTCGGTAACAAAGCGTTTTTGGGGGTTGGAACTTTTTTGTCTACTTGGTGTAAGGAATCAGCCTGAGAAGTATTGCACATTCCTCCTGAAACACCCTGTATAGTCCAGTACGCAGGGAATATTGTAAGGCTAATTTCTGCAAAAGGTGGTGTATGCGATTTTATTGTTTTAATTGCTTCATTAGGGTCCCAACAATGTGTATTCGAGAAGTGCACACAAAATTTCCCCCCGCACAACTTTTGACAGCCAGAAAACCATGCCCTTTTTAGCTTTTCGCATATAACTAAAAAACCGGTCCACATTTTTATATGTACATTCTCATAGTAAACTGTAGAGGACAAAATTCTGCGTCGATTGAAAAAAAGAAAACAAAAATTGGTCGAATAGATAACGCTTTACATTCATTAAAAAAACACATTTTTCCAAATTTTCCAAAAAAAAATTTAATTCTTCTGTAGCTCATAAAGTAACAGAGAAATGTTTACCCCTGTCCCTAAAAGTTGTAGAGCATAAAAAATTGAGTTCAGAAAGTACAAAAAAATTGATATTTGATTAATTTTTGGAACATTAAAAATCACTTCCAAAAATAAAACAGGCTACAGTTTTTCAACATTTTGATGTTATGTTAGACATTTAAAGTTCAAATAAAGCCTATCTTGTATTTCGTAGTCTACTTGGATCACTTACCATCAGAAAAATACTCCACTGCTCTAAATCCAAATTATTTTTGATACTAAGGACATTCAAGGATAATAGAATAAGGACACCCTTGAAAACCAAATTTTTGAATTTGGTGAAAATTGAAGAATTCCATCACCTAGAGTACTATGAGCCCATTCCTATATACCGAGAAAAAGGTGACTTTTTGTATTCAAATGCGTCTACCTTGGAAGCAATTGATGGGAAAAAGTCGCATTTGGGCTCAAATTGTAGAAAATTATCTCGTTTTTCGTTTGGTATGAAGAAATTATTAGTTTGAACTACTTAGAGTGGTTTTATTTACAGTAACTTGAAATGAAAAAAATTTTCTCCCTTTTTTTCACTATTTTTATTCAAGTAATTTAATTCTAAATTGAGAATGATCATAGTTATGATTGCATTTTTGAGTTTGAATTGAGCAGTGGAGTATTTATTCTGATGGTAAGTGATCCAAGAAAACTACGAAATACAAGATAGAATCTATTTGAACTTTAAATGTCTAACATAACATCGAAATGTTGAAAAACTGTAGCCTGTTTTATTTTTGAGAAAGTGATTTTTAATGTTGCAAAAATTAATCAAATATCAATTTTTTTGCACTTTCTAAACTCAATTTTTTATGCTCTACAACTATTAGGGAGAGGGGTAATACTTTTCTCTGTTACTTTATGAGCTTCAGAAGAATTTAAACAATTTTTTGGAAAATTTGGAAAAAATGTGTTTTTTGAATGAATGTAAAACGTTATCTATTCGACCGATTTTTGTTTTCTTTTTTTTTATCGACGCAGAATTTTGTCCTCTACAATTTACTATGAGAATGTGCCTATAAAAATGTGGACTGTTTTTGAGTTATAAACTAAAAACTAAAAAAAGTTAAAACTAAAAAAGTGCATGGTTTTCTGGCTGTCAAAAGTTGTACGGGGGAATTTTGTGTGCACTTTTCAAATACATATTGTTGGGACCCTAATGAAGCAATTAAAACAATAAAATCGCATACACCACCTTTTGCAGAAAAAAATCCCTGTGTACTGGACTAATAATTGAATTAGCCCAGCTGCAGAGTATTCCCGAGACACGTTAACGGGCATTTTCTCATGTTAAGTTTGAGTAAAATATAGATTCAAATCACTCAAAATTTAGGTCTTGAAATTCTCTACAAGGTCATATAAGAAATGTATCTATTAAACAATTCTGTATTTCATAAAATGGAAAAAGCGTACGATTTCTCGTCAAGGATAGGGAAATCAATGCTAAATTTTTGACTAGAGGAACTCCGTGACGTCAGTATCATAGTCAGCTGCTTCGCTCTGCCCCACCTCTACGATTCTATACACCTTGGCTCCCACACTGGAGGAATAAGCAAGAAGCAAGCAGCAAAAATACAATATCAAGCTCTCTCTCAGCTGATCTCGTACACCAATGCAATACGTGAATACGATTTTACATAACGAACAACATAAAGTATCGCCCGCAAATTATGTCAGTTGAGAAGAAACTGCATTCCAAAGAGGTTCCTCCTTGGCATTGCCTGATCGCTATAACCTAACATTTAACAATTTATGTTTAATTTTTAAAAAATGACTGACATACCTGCATTCAATGTCAAGTTTGTGATGGGGTGCAATTGACAAGGAATTAAATAAAATTTTGAACAATTAATTTTTTATTTGTTGTGTTTTATTTCTGGTTGCTTGTTGCTTTTGGGTGGGAGTTGCCTAAATGCCTATGGCTGGTAGTACTATACAGATATTTATAGTTGTATTTTTCAAAATGGAGAGAACAAGCAGAAGCTTTCCCTATTCTGGCTTGAAGTTTTTTAATATGCTACCACATGAAATGAGGAGCCTGCCCCTTACACCATTCACTAGACAGTTGAAGTCATGGTTGGTCTCCAACCCTTTTTATTCTGTCAATGAATTCAAGGAGGCCAACCTAAATTCTATGATTGCCAGCTGTATAACTAATAATAACTAATTCAATGATTGCTATATAACTTAATTTATTGGTTTTATTATAATTAACAATATTTCATGATATTATGATTATTATGTTTTGTGTAATGATGTATTTAAATGTCTTGTACTGTGTTGTGACTTGGCCTAATGTGCATATGTATTTTTTTGGCTGAAATAAATCATTGAATCATTGAATCATAGATTTATTACAAATGAAAAGAGTTGAAAATTCGAAATCGTATTTTTTAAGACAGAAATATTATTATGGCTAAAGGTAGGCTCTAGCTGCGCTGCTCTAGCCATCACATAACTATATTACTCACATATTAATTCAGGTGGGAAGCGGCTTGTCCCAGTGGTAGAGAGCGTCTAATCGGTAAGATTAGATAAGCGACGTGCCTCTACCACCACTGTAGTAACGGTGACCGTTTCCTCTGAATTCTATTCATGAGCCTCAAAAATCGCTTCCCGGTGGTTCGGAACCCACCTAAAGCAGTAGGTCCATTCACATCTCATCATCATCCTTCCCATTACCCACGCACAGGCCCAAGAGCCCATGTGGGCATCACCCTCACAAAAAAAATTGCTCTATCCTCATAACTTTATTGTACTAGTGACCGGTTCCTCTGAATTCAATTTATGAGCCTCAAAAATCGCTTCCCGGTGGTTCGAAACCCACCTAAAGCAGTAGGTCCATTCATCTCTCATCATCATCCTTCTTCCTATTACCCACGCAAAGGCCCAAGAGCCCATGTGGGCATCACCCTCTAAAAAATATATATAAATGTTCACTTTGTTGTTAGGGCTACTAATGTATAATAAATATTGTTAGGTCGTATTCCTCTAGCTAAATAAATTATTATTGGATTTTTTTCAGGAATACATTACTCTGTGAACGCCTCTCTCCCTCCTACAGAAGTCTTCAAACGAATTGAGAAAATATTCTTGAGCTGCACTCAGTCGTACAAAAAAGGCAGGCTAGCTCTCTAATTCCTTGTCATATTCAGTTGTATCTAGTATGGTGCAGTGATTGAAATAATTCAGCATAATATTATATGGGTAATTGAGGATTAATTTTTATATTGTGGTCTTCGTATTTTGAAACCAGCCAATAATTGGACTGACAATTTATTTTCATCCAATAAGAAGAATTTCATTCCATGTTGAGTAGAAAACATATCACATTGTCTTCTAATCTAGATTCTATCCATTTTAATTGGTAGTACTTTGTGTCAAGTTCATATTTAAATTTATTACTATTGTCCTAGGGATTATTTTTGATTGATTATTATGATGTACTAATATAAAAGTAGGAACCTAACAACTTGGAAAATAGTTGCAATGCCATTCCACAATAATAAATCTGGTTGATGAGTATGGTGAAACATAATTGAGGATAAAAATAAAGAATCTATATAATGTTGAAACATGCATTTTCCATTCATCTTCCTTTATAGTGGCAATTAAGTTTGAAATTATCTTAAAATATGAGAAAATACAACACATAACCATCATCATAATTGATAAATAAAATTAAAAATCAAATACCCTTTTTAAAAAAACTTTAGAAGTATTATTTTACAGTCATGTTTCGGGACTCAGCCCATTATCAATGTGAATAAAATAATTGTACACCATTATACAATAATTATTTTATTCATATTGATAATGGACTGAGTCCCGAAACATGTCTGTAAAATAATACTTCTAAAGTTTTTTTGAAAGGTTATTTTATTTATCAATTATTTTAAATAGCCCTAAGTTTAAAGTTTAATTTCCATCATAATCCTATTATATTAAGCGAGTAATTTCTGTATGTATGTTTGTATGTGGAACCACGGATATAGAAAACGGCTCTAACGATTTTCTTGAAATTTGAAATGTAATATAACCGTGATGGAAAAATAAGATTGCACCAGGTCTCATGTCTGGGAAAACTCTCTGGCAGGATTAATAAAAGAATAAAATATTCCTTATTCAGGCATAATCCCAAGTACTGCGTATAATGGCTGTTATCGTTAGCTGACAAACGCAATCCAGCTGGAGTGAATGGAGTTACATTCAAGTCTATAACACATGTTCATGACTGTCAAAAAATTGTGAGAGGTGATCATATCAATTTTGAATTTATTTTTTACAAGGAGGTTCCTTAATTTTTCACAATAACATATTTATGTAATTCATCAGTTCGGCCACAGCTTCAGAGCGAAGCTTGGTACCAGATATTAAATATATCATAATCTGATAAGGGTTAAAAAATGTGTCTCTCTCTACTGTTGGCATTGTTTTTTTTCTGGTACACTTGAAATAATGACTGAATAATGAATCAATCAGCTGGGAAAGATTCGGGACATACATAATACAACTTGAGGTAAGTTTTCCTTTATGCGAAACGGTCCGACGGTCGGCCGCAGTCGAGCAGCTGTAGCCAATTACAGCTCTTGTCTTGTCCTTGAGATAAAACAACAAGAGCCTTGATTGGCTACATCTGTTCGACTGCAGCCGACCTCGGACCGTTACGCATAAATGAAAACATACCTTTACGAATTCTATTTGCATTGAATCAGCTGGTACCTAAGTCAACGGGAAATTTTTTGACACCTGATTTTTTCTAAATTGTATGGCTACAAATGTAAAACCCAAAATTATCACCCGTTTATGGTTTATTCCGCACTAGTGTGGAAAATAGGCTTTCGGTGTATGGAAAGTTGGCTGAAACTGGCTACTTTCTATCAAGGTAATTATAGTCGTTTTGAAAATACTTCTTACTCGTGGGGATCTGGGGAGAAGCAACATGTGGGGATTGAGCTGGTGCAGTGTTGCCGTTGCCTCATTGATACGACAGTTTACTGGAATGCCTCAATCCACGCACTAGACACAGACAAGCTAATCTATAGTAGTTCCTCCTTGCTCAGAGCATTTTGTAAAAATGCACCTGTGCGTATGGGAGTGGAAATTTGACAACAGCGCGTGCATCATTTGCTCATTTCTTGTTACTATTGGCTGAGCAGACTCTCTCTCTCTCCCATTGAAGAGAGGACTCCCCTCCAGTCGAAGTAAGAAGTTGAATCAATTCATCTATAGATTACAGAAGTTATAGTCACGCGCACCTAGCTGAGGCTTTATAAAAAGGGGGTAGACGCACGGTCCGCCATTCTGTGGTCAACTTTTAGCGCAAGGTTTGAATTCATATAAATATTTTTGATGATAGAGATGATCAACAGATGTTTATCAAGTTGAGCAAATGAATTAAGTTATTGTTTTGAAATCTTGGAGGTTAATTTATCATATAAAATGGTTCATATTGCTTAGTATCAAATTGCAAAAAATATAACCATTTTAAAGGTTAAAATTTTGACTTAAAAATTGCCAGACTGGAAATTCAATGCTCTGTGTAGTGAGTATTATTTTTTTCAACATAATTTTTATCATTAATCATATGTTTGACTGTCGAATTGAATGAATTCAAACCTGGCGCTAAAAGTTGACCACAGAATGGCGGACCGTGCGTCTACCCCCTTTTTTATCGAGCCCTACACCTAGCCCTATTCATACCCAAGGTGTATAGAATAGTAGTGGTGGGGCAGAGTGAAGCAACTGACTATGATACTGACGTCACGGAGTTCCTCTAGTCAAAAATTTAGCATTGATTTCCCTATCCTTGACGAGAAATCTTACGCTTTTTTCCATTTTATAAAATACAGAATTGTTCAATAGATACATTTCTTATATGAGCTTGTAGAGAATTTCAAGACCTACATTTTGAGTGAATTAAATCTATATTTTACTCAAAGATGAGAAAATGTCCATTAAGGTGTCTCAGGAATACTGTGCAGCTGGGCTAATGCAATTATGGATAGCAATGCTACCGAATGCAATGATATTATAATATTATTATTATATTAAATGTATCTTATAATAGCATTGCTGGGTTTGATCCTGGGACCTTTGGGTTCAATGATAATTTCAAACAACTTTCTAGCTTTCAACACCCTCTTATCTTCTCAAACAAAAATGTTTCTAGATCGTCAAAAATTTCATGTTTTCTCTTCGAGTTGACTCAACATTGACAAACATATTCATTAATTGAAACAATTATTGGTCGGATGTAGGAAATTCAAAAACCATTGGAAAGGAAGAATTCTCTTTGTCATTTTGATATAAAAATCTTTATTTTTTAGTAAAACCGATGATTTTAAGAGAAGTAATATACAAAAGAAAGTAATATTTTCGTTATTTTTCAATTTTATCAAAAAAAATCAAATTTTCTTCGAATACTTCAACCCAGGAACTTTTTTGATACTACTGGCATATCCAGGATGAAATTCTACGTCTAGATATGGGGTCCAATCGCGAATTTGAAGAACTTTAAATTTCACATAATCTGGCAACGCAGCTATTTCCCGGGTGAAGAGTAAAATAGTCATCTTAGATTGCGCCGACTATAGACTATAAATTGTTTCAATTTGAATATTTCCCGGTACATGGGGTGTTTAATGTTGAGTAGGACATGGAATCAAAATCCAAAGTGCATTCTATCTTGCCCTTGATAAACTTACTCTGATGATACATGATTAGAGCTTCAATTGGCATTTTATTTAATTGCATTGGTTTAGTTGGAAGACGTGATTTTACAGATATTCGGCCTTTGTACAATTCATTTTTCTATTCGACCTTAATGTCGTCATAATTTACAAGTATTTTTCCATATAATCACAGAGTAGAGAAATCTTTCCCTACTCAGTGATATAATGTTTAAAGATGAAAAATAGCCATAATGAAAATTCAGTGAGCGTCTTGTAATATCATCCAATAAAGAATAATAGAAAATGTTTTTTTGATGAACACATTTATTTCAATTCTAACGTTCAAAAAATAGTTAGTACAAAATAATTTAAGACATAAAATATACTTTATAATATAATTAGTCATACATCCTAAAATAAAACCAGTCTTATATACAGTCATATACAAACAAATTACCATAATCGATTAACACATTTTCATCTTACAATGTTACAATTTACAATAATTATTCTTATATATTGAATCTTGTTACGACTCGTAATGATTGATCAATACCACTGGCGGCTCGTGCCCACGAAATAGGTGAAGTGTTGTACAGTAAAAGGTACAGGCACTTCACCTATTCCGTGGGCACGAGCCGCCATTGATCAATACTACTACAACTTCAAGCAGTAACTTTCAATGTTGTAGAAGCATACAAAAAAGCCATGTAAATTACAGAATAAGCAAAGTAATAAGGAAATAATAACTATGAAAATTAAGAGTGATAATTTCCTCCCACAGAATGTAAAATTACAGTGTACATTACGTCGTACACTATGCAAAGAAAATTCAAGATCCTGAATATAACATCATAGCTGAGTCAAAATCCAATTATGAAATTCCCCATTTGTTAAAGATAAATCTCAGAAGAAATTCCAATCTCGGAAGCATAAAACAAACATATCAATAATAATGTATCTAATAGAAAACATCAGTTTCTCTTGCACGGTATTCTATAAAAACAGAATATTATTATTATTATTCTTACTCCTTATCTTATTCTACTCTGCTATGGCACTCCTCTTTTTTAACTGTATATCATCTTATTAATCACTACAATAAGCGTTCATGCTTTGTGGCAGAATCAAAAGAAATTAAGCATATTTCATTATTATATACCTCACTTTTTGTCACTATTATATTAATTTTATACTGTTATTTAGACTAGATAATTATTATTTTTAGTTCAATCAAATAAGTATCATTTTACCATATGAGCCATCTTCATTTAAACTAAAAATTCAGATCCACGATTTAAAATTTCAGTAGTCAGTTTATCAGTTTGTACTGTCGAGGGTTCCAATTAAATTAATTCGCTTTTTGATATCTTTCACAGCTCTGTGTCATTTCCTTCTGATTAGTATTAGTGTGAAGTGTATTGTTGACATACATATTTTTGGATCTAACTAAATGTATAAACTGTGAATAGTGGGTATGAAATAGAAGTTTTCAGACTTAGTTTAAACGGAGATGGTGCTCACTACACAGACTGAATAATCACAGTGTGGCCATCAAGTGTCAAGACTTTTGATTGTATAGCTCCGTCAAATTCACCATATTTTTGCTGTGCTTTTGCCAACTCATAATATTCACAGAAATAGTTATTCGTAGAATAACTCGCGTTTCAAATCATATACTTATTTACTTCACGCTGAGATATTCACTTCTTAACTACAATTTTCCTTCGTTAGTTGATAATATGATGAATATATGTTAATAATTTTCACTCTAAAAACGATTTTGTTACTTGTAGGACGCGTTTTGTGTCACTGAGCCACAGTGTACAAGTAGTACCTAGATACTGAAGATCTGTGACTTTGAATACAATTAATTTACTCCTTCTATGTTCAAATTTAAAAGAACTTCAGGATGTACCTACTCCAAAGTATGCCGAAGATGTTGACGCGTCCGACAAGTAACAAAATTGTGAGTACTATACTGATTTTAAAGTGAAAATCATCAACAACTTAAGTAGGATGGAGACAAAATTAATTGTTTTCAAAGTTGGAAAATCTATTTTTATGTTTTCTCTATTTATTTTCTAGGTTGTTTCTATTGAGGCAAATTAGGAAATGGATTTTTTTGTTTGTAATATTACTCAATAAACAAAACTTTTGGCAGGCTGAAAAAATATTATCTCAACATACTGTTAAGGAGCGCTTCACATAAATGACGACCATACTATGAGCATACAGTCTCCGCAGGTCGTACAAGCCTATGTTGACAATAGAGTATTACTATCTTAAATTAATGACTAGTTGTCCAAAATGCACAAGCGATAAGCTCACACCAGCGTTTCGCCGTTATGCTTTCGGTGATTCCGCGTTTTGTGTAGTCGTTTGGGGGGCGGAAAGTACTGGATGGTGTCCTGTTGAATAGTCGGTTGTTTCTGTTTGTTATCCATCGACCAGAACATGCCGTTCCACGATTTTGACTTGGAAAAGCAGACACACAGTCCGACGACAACGCCTAGGGCGGCTGGCATTGACATGCGCATGAGGAACACCCAGAGGGTGGCTGGCGGTTGGATCGACGGCTGTGGCGAGTCGAGCAGCCAGTCGTCGCGGTTCCACAGCTCGTAGAAGTAGGTGGCCACCACGCAGCCGTTGCAGGCCAGGTAGAGCAGGGCGAGAACCGCACTGCCGCCTCCGCCGCCACCGCCCTTCCTGCTGCTGTGGCCGAGGCTGGTGAGGGCGCCCAGGATCAGCATGGAGCCGACCAGCATCAGGCAGGCCAGCTGCGGCACCACCACAAACGCTATCAGCGATGTTGAGTCCTGGTTGCCAACGTAGCAAGTGCCTGCCAACAAACAATTTATGTCAATATTCAATTCCTATTATAGAGCTACAACAGTATTATGTCGATTCCTGGTTGCCAACTTAGCAACTGCCTGCAACAAACAATTTCAGTAAATTAATACTTCATTGTATTATTATAAGGCTCTCACTGATGTTACTTGAATTGAAAAACCAGTTTCCCTTTTCTATATTTTTATTACTTACAACATTAAATGTTTCAACTTTTAAGAGTAATATAATGCTGGAATGGAATGTAATGCAGCATTACATGTTTCAACTCTTGAGAGTAATGTAATGCTGTGAGTAATAGAAATGTAGAAAAGAGAAAAGTTGAAGTGCTGGAACATATAATGCTGTAACAAAAATGCAGAAGAGAGAGGATACCTTGTCATCCAATTTATTAAAACAATTTCTGCTTTTGAATAGCATCAGTATCTGAATAATAGGTTCCA
Organism: Sogatella furcifera; assembly: GCA_017141385.1. NCBI lineage: Eukaryota > Metazoa > Arthropoda > Insecta > Hemiptera > Delphacidae > Sogatella > Sogatella furcifera. The sequence continues at coordinate 35,047,068 of CM029548.1, read as the reverse complement.
TTTTTAGATAGAAAATTATTATGTGTCATTATTATTGTTTTAGTAACCCCAGTCAATGTAAATAGTAGTTTAATTACCTCTGTAAATCTAAAGGTTAGTTCACTTCTTTACAAGTAGATCCCTTTCTTGAAACTAGATCCTGATCAGTAGAAGTTATGATGTAACGTACATGTAGGTAACTTGTTGGTATCGGGACTATGAACGAATTATCTCAGAATTCTACAATGATGTAATTATAATACAGTAGGTATAGAACAGTACGGTACAGTAGGTACTACGATTCAATTGTATATTTTGTGTACCGTATCAGATAAATTCATATTCATTTTGAGAATGTTCAAAGCTTTAAAGGATTGCAGTATTGACAATAGGCCTAGTGACTAGGCCCTAGTCAATTTTAGTCAAAATTCCTTCAGCAAATTGAACCAGCGTATCCGTACCGTACTTCTAATAAATGAATGAGCTACCCCACATACACTCAATTGAGAAATCGATGAGGCTGTCGCAAAGCCCAAATAAATTGTTTAAGAAAATTAAATTAGCATTGTCTTTTATCTTGCTCTCAAGTTTGAAATTCATTTTTTGCTCAAAATGTCAGCCATGCAACCAGGCCTAGATGAAGTTGAAACCTTTTTTGAACCTTCAAGCAAGTGCTAAGCCGGCTGAAAAATCGTTTTAATGTTTTTTTTTAGAATTTCACAAGTAGGTAAAACTATTATTTGAATTCCTCTCGTTCCCAAGGTCTTCCACTTACATTGAGCAGACAAATACCACACCACACATTGCACCTCTATAGCACAGGCTAAACAGTAGTAGGCCTATTGGTATTGTAGCTCAGTATGTAAATGAACAAAGTGTCTTATTATTTTTCGTTCAGTTATTGTTTTTGTTTCTCGGTTTTGTGAGTTTGCTAATGAATCGGCTCATTGTCCGGTGGGACTCGGACGGGAAATAACTTACTGCCGGTTGACAGTTGTGACTTGGAGTGCGTTCACTGAGTTGTCGCTGTCTTTGTGAATAGTAAATTGAGAGCGGAAAGAGTTTCAGCGAAACAATGGGCTCTAAGTCTCGACGACAGGACGCCGGCCTACAAGAATGTGGATATGTAAATTGGGTCTGCCGGTGCACCGATCATTGGCGAAGTGGGCAAAACGGTGCAGTAAACGGCCAGCCCCTCTCTCATACTCTCTTACTCTTTCTCTTTCTTCTTTATCTCTCTCAACATACTTTATTATTTGGTTTCTGTCTTATATACTCTCTTTTTCTTCAGCCTTTTTAATGGCCTTCGATTGTCCTGCTCTCAATGTTACAGGCTACTTGCAGACACTGCGCGGAAACTCATACCAAAAGCAACCAAATAAAATGGATTATCCCAGATAACATAAAACCAACAGGGTAAGCCAGGACCTATTTGTATTTATTGAGATATACGTAGGTAGTGTACAAAAGTTTTATTGATCAGTTTTTTTTACTCTAGTGTAGATTTTTCTACTCGTGTTTGAGAAGCAAACATTGGTTTCTCCATGAGTTTCTTGTTGCATCCTAACAATTAAAATTATTGAAAAAAGATGATGTGCTAACATATAAACAGTGTTATTGATTTATTATATCAACATTCATCATTATATCATTTAAATCTGACTAAATAAATGAATTTTTTGTTCACAAGTGAGGTTCGAGGACTTATCTTCTCTTCATTTCTATGTCAATCAACATATGGGGGGAAGAGTATAAATTGAATGGAATTTGAATGTCCTTAACATTCCCTAGAAGTCAGAAGTTTTCATATAGTGAATGCGGCACAGCGTCAGAATAATGTTTACAGCTCATAAAATTATCAGTACGGGATTACCAGTATATTGTTACAGAACTTTGATGGATGGTAATATCCAGAAATGTCAAGAATTCATAAGGCAACAAATTTAGATTAGTTTCAGTGATTGAAAGATGAATTATTGTAGCCTAATTGTGTTATGTTCACTCCAGGCCCTAATAATGATTGCGTTTAATCGGTTTAGATAGGTAGAGAAATGACCCTATTTTACTCTCAACAAAAGATTTACAAAAGTTTGTGGGCGAAGTTGAGGCATGTAAGCCCTTTCTTCCACTTAACCCACAATGAAAGAGGATATTGTGAAAAAGAATTGAAAAAAATTCTAAGGAAAATTTTGCTTGCAATTTTGGAGGGCAATTAGGCCTATATCTATATACTACTATTGAACAAACCTGATTCAGGTTCCCAGGTATTCAATGGTAAAACTCACTCTTCATTTATGTCAATTATTAAACGCTATAATATACACAACGTGTCTTTCTATTGTGAAAATGTCAATATTTATTCATACATGATACATTTTTACAAAATACATAAATTGGAAGGAAAAACTTTATTATAATTGGAGTTTTGAAAAATAATTGCTTATTATTAACTAGAAAAAAAGCTGGAGGATCGAGTTTAAGGACGGAAACACTCAATTGAGATAAGTCGAACATGAGTGAATGAGTCATGACAAATTATTGTAGTCGACAAGAATCCTGTCTTTTACACCATCTCACAGTTCATAGAGCGTTCCTGTTTGTTTTCAAGATTCAAATGAGATGATGGAACAAAACAAGTGTCTGAACCTGTCAGTTTGGAATTTTGAAACTTGATCCGGACATCCCTAGACTTAATCTAATTTTTTCTTAGGAGAAGAATCCACAATAATACACGTCATTCTTTCCAGACTGGTATTCATTCCGCTTGGATGGGACTGCGGTGTCACTTCAAATTATAGCGGCCAGATATAATTACCAGAAAAAATGTTTTATAGAATGCCTCATTTTTATTCACACGGATATGAAATTACTGGATTCAAGCAACAATCTGGTTGATTTCCATTTCAACTTACAATATAGTTCCTTTTATTTTGTGATTTGATTCTCTAATATAATTATCTTCTACAAATTATAAGTGATAGGCCTACAATATATCTATCAATCCTCAACCTAAAAGTGAAGCACACGGTGATAATATATGATAGATAATTATCATGTTGTAGAATGAGATTATATGTTGTTTATTTTTATTGTGAAAAATTACAAATAATTTTCATATATAGTATATAGCTTTCTATGTTATTGAATGAATAGAATTTTTTGTCAATTATTATTATGGCTTCGCCTATTGAATTATTCAAGCAACATCAACTCTAGTAGCAAGTAGGCTATTCTTAATAATGACGCTAAATATGTTTTTGACTTGGGCTTTTCACTTCAACTAGGTACTGATTGAGAAAATTTTGAACTGAGCAAATCAATTTTTCGCAATGAAACTTGGTGATGGAGTCTCAACTTAATGTTAGTATATTTTTTATATTTCACCATTTTATTTTTAGCTTTCTCATTACACTTGACCTACCGGTACTCTTCCAAACCTATTTATTAATTTCCAGCGTCGATTGATGAGTAGACCTCATGCGTAGAAGATAAAGTAAAAGTTGATTACGAATACCGTTACGGTACTTGGTCTATAGTTCTCGTTGTTAAGAAATATCACTTGTTTGATTTTCTTCCAACTAAATAATATATTTTATTACTTACATTACATGTAATCATTTAACGTAGCCTATTCGTATTGCACTGAATTTTAATATTCATTTCAGCTATTAATTATTATGATAAGGAATTCAAGCTGAAGTCTTTTCACAACTTATGTAGGCCTGAATGCCATAGCATGGAATAGTGTTTGAAAACATTCACGTTGAGTCTATGGGTAAAAATACTTTTTGACTCTTTAGGAGAAATAATGTGCTTGCTGTTTGTTTACGCCTGTCAGCAGTTTAGAGGCGTCTGGCTAGGAAAGGAACTTTTCCATTACCAGAGTTTAAAATTGTTATTTACAGTAGAGGGCCAGCTTCTGTTTGTTGAGCTGAGGTTGGCACCAAACCTCGTAGTCGTAAGGCTCCAAACCAACCTCTTCAGACCTCACCGAAGACCAGTTTATTTCATTTGAACGGCTGTTTTCTATGCATCTTACACTAGAAAAATAAGCTTCTGGTTGAATGTTTGTTCTTCAAAACATTAGTGTGGTAAATGTTATCTTGAGGCTCTGGGAATTCTATTTCCGGAACAAATTGAAATTCAAATAAATGATCATTTCACAAAGTATATTTACTAAGCACTTCAAATACTAAAAAATCACCACCACTTTATACAACTGTATAAAGAACAAGAGTGCGCTGTTGGCCTCTTGGGTATTTTCAATGTAATAAAGTGTAGGAAAGAAATATTTGCATAATCTCAAAATGAGAAAATTCCCATCAACCTACTCGTAGTTGGTGATTAGTAGGTAGGGGTTTCTACTATGAACTTTATGTTTCTTCACTCTTACATGGTTTTGATTCAAATCTTACTACCTTATAAACAATTGTCGTAATTTCACTACTAAGTTCCTATTTTCTTTCAATTAAACTTGAGAGAATTAAAAGAATTTTTTCTCAATTTCTTTCCTAAGAGAAGGAGAAACAAAAGAAGTTGACCGATAAGAAATAAGAGAAAATACATGTCTTACAATCTTGAAGAATAGAGCGCGTTTAAAGACAAGTAAAATATGAAAAAGTATTGTACCTGTTAGTTGATCGGCGTCTATCCTTCGCATAAAGACAATGAGCACTGTTTTGATGGCTGGGAGCACCCATGCGGTTATGTGGAAGAACGTCGAATAGTTATGTACCCTCGACGGCGTCCAACCAAGTCCAGTTTGAAGGAACCAGCAGAGCACGGTCATCACCCACCTATTGACAAATTAATTAGCAAATAATATTAATCTCTTATACAATTCAAAGAGGTGTTATTTTTATAAACTATATTGGCTATTGAGTCTCTCAGAATTTATTTAATCTTTTGTAATTATCGATTTTGCTATGAGATAATACTAATGCAATTCGAAGAGGTATTATTTTCATAAGCAAGGCTATTAAATATCCATAATTCATTTCACATTATTCTAATTAAAGATTTTGTTATGAGATTACATTTTACATGTTATCTGTCATGTCATGATTACATGTTACATTTATCTGGGGCGTAGCCAGAGAGGGATATCAATAAGTATCCCCCACCCGAAATTTTCTCGAGAAAACTGACAAATATTATCAAAATCTTTTTTACAACACGCACATTGCATTTTAAGTAGTTTGTCATAAAGTATTTACCAAACGTACCTATTATGTCTATAAGTAAGTATAATTAACAATCATATGAGTCTCCTTTTTATCATTAACTATGGTGTCTATTATAGTTTTTCCAGATACTTTCCTTCAGTTAATAATTTTTGGGTCAAAAACTATATAGCCTACTTCTACTGAATTTGACTTCTATACTATTACTATATATTCTATACTATTTACTATTGGAATAAACCTTATGCTAACTGAAAAGCCTGTTGGAAAAATGACCATCTAAGGAGAGTTTCCTAATTGATATTAAAGTAAAATAAATAAATAATAACAAAATTATTATTGTTCAATTGGATAATACACATAAACTGTAGTTTATATGTAGTTTCCCCACTAATCAAGAATACATTTTTGATTCAACATTTTTGGAATGTTTTGTTTTTATACATTAAGGCTTAAGGCCATGAATTTTTAAAGAAGAAGTAGTCATAAAATGCGGTTGTGCATACATAATTTCAAACAATTCTTTTTGGGAGAGCCCCGGAGACACTCCATGCAGTGAACACTTGCAAGTAGGCCTATTGAATATGTTTTATTTCAGATGCTTAAGGCGTGACCGCATAATATGACATTGTATTTTAGTACTTTGATAAGTTGACTTGATTGCCAAAAGTACCTCGTCAGGTCAACTTTTTGCGTTAGAGTCAAATTGACTTGCACTTGAAATTCTAACTCGAAGACGCAAAATATTGACCACACCGAGGTACAAATAATATTGTCAACATGGCAGTCAAATCGACCAGACTCACAAAGGTTCTTATGTGGTAGCTACTTATAATTACCCTACTTATTATAATTGATTGACAAAAAATAATATATTTCTTATTCCTAACACGTCTAAACGGTGAAATAGTTCGTCATATTATTTGAATAAATAGAATCAAGAATACAGTTTACAGCTGCCAATGTCCTATTGGAATGGTAATAATCCACGCTGATGAGTGCACTTAGCAGAGCAGTGAAAAGTATTTAACAAAGCGGATCAAAAGTGAGTGAGTGGAGTGAGGTGAGTAGAGGGTGGCTGGTGGGTGCTGGGCCTGGCTGCAACAGCCGAAACGAAAGGGCAACGATGAACCGAAGATAAGCCGCAACTGGAATGTGTATGTATGAGAAGAAAACAATATTAAAAGGAGTGGATGAAGAGAGAGAGACTGAGAGAGAGGCTTAGGTGAGTGAAGCTGATGATGCGGATCGTACCTAGTTAGAATAACAATGTGTACAGCCGCTGCAGGTATTCTTCGGCTGCCTTGCCTTGTCCCTCAGCCTGGAGTCTGGAGCTGGAGCTGGAGTCTGGCTTGCCAAACACGGCACGCCTCCACCAACCCCTCAACCACCTCTTCCTCCTCCTACCAACCACTACCCCTCTCCCCAGCTCATACTCAATCAACTAAATCTCCATCATTGTTCTTGGCATTAGCTGCCCTGCCGCCAATGATGCTGATACTGCTCTCCTTACCTTGACCGTTCCGCTCCAGTCCGAGGATGAAAAGTCTGCTTTCCTTTCTTTCTTCTCTTCCTATCGCCATCGACTACAACTAACCACTCTTATTCATGAGGCCAACTGTAATTACCACAGTTATTTATCAGTGCTTCCTTCCCTATTCCACCACGCTCTCAAGCACGCAGCTACACAAACATTATCTTTGCTGACTGCATTACTTCTTCTAATTTGAATTAAATGTAGTGTGAGTCACTATTACATTTTTCAAGAATCCAGACAACTGCCAAGCATTGATTAATTTCTCTGTAAGCCAAAATCCTTGTTGATGATTGTTAAATAAGAATAAAGAAAATTGAAATTAACTTTCAATGCAGAAAGTGAGGCGAATAGTAGAGGTAGGCAACCCGTAATAAAATGTGAGTTTTCAACTTTGCATCAGCGATATACAAGTGACTAATATTGACTGAAGTGACTAATAATGATTTGATAATAGTTATAATCAAAATGGATTTGTTAATTCAACACTCACATTTTTACACGTATACAATGTGAATGTTCATTCACAATTGAACATTCTGCTTTGGTGAACAAAATCCTTTTTGCTAAATTGATTTAGTTTTGCATACCTGACACCTTTTACTTGGACTTTTCCTCTGCATTTTAGCGGTTTACTTCTGCATTCTCAAAGGTATATAGGCTACAGCTTTGCCAGGCATGCAGGGCAGAGCGTCGCTTATCCTCCTAATACCAGAATCATTACCAACAGAGTCCCAAGTAACAGAGACCGGTCTTGCCTCATAAACCGATATGAAATAGGACGGGCAACGTTCAACGTATAAATCAGGTCTCCAACCACCTATTTTGCTCTCACGTAATTGAGCTGGAATGTACATGTACTTGAGGTCCGTGGAGGCTGAGAAAACAATAAATTTATGAACAAGGAACGGGATGCCTCCCAACACTCCTGCTCACTTTTATAGCTGGCTTTCTTCTAGAGTACTGTAGCCTATGTGAAGTGCCTATACTTTATTTTCACAGCAATTTCTCTCCGCATTCACAATGTTACCATACTATGATCATAATAGGAGTAATCTTTGTAATTTGTGTGTATAAAATACGGTGGTATAATAATATTATTATTTTTTAAATCAATCTTGTACTCGATCCTAGTGCATCACATGTATATTTCTAAATAAATATCATGTAGGTATATAAAATAAATATATTTCTCTTGTAATACAGTAATTATTACTAAAAAAACAAGAGCAATATTGAATATAACAATTATTATGAATAGTTATTACAAGTATGGTTAATCTAAGAAAGTTTTTTTTAAATAAAATAATTAAAAAGGATGAGACAATCTATGAGTTTAATTCTAAAATGCTCTTTTGGATATTATATATATTGGAGAATTTGATTAATGTTTGAAGAGAGTAAAATTTTATGTCCGTAATGAAATTACCCTCTTCATGTTTGTTATAAAACAAGTAAAATTTGATGTAAAAAAATTACCCTCTCTATGTTATTTATAAAGAGAGTGAAATCTGACGTAATAAAATCACTCTTTCCATGTTTGTTATAAAGAAAGCAGAATTTTATATACTAATAAAACTACCCTCTCCATGTTAGTTATATGGGAATGATTGATGAACAGGGAGTAAATCTGCTATTTTCGTTTAGATTCTGTGGAGTGTTGAAAAATTTTGATGTACAAAAATAGTACTTAACAGTATCTCAAGTCGGTGTTGAGATGTATGAGAACATACAATATCTCCAATAAATTTTCACATTATGATTTATCATTTATTGCTATTCATTGGTGGATGCAGTGTGTTCGAGTACGATCTGTATATGGCGTTTTTATTGCCATGAAAAGAACAGTAGGTATGCAAGAGAGCCCTGCAGGGAAATAAATTTTCCAGTCTCAGTAAGGTTTCTCGCTCTACCTTTTTCTCAACATGTAAGTTGTGTGAGAGTGCTTTCTTTTATGCTTGTGATCATAAGCATATGCATGCTTAAGCATGCTTATATCATAAGCATGGGTTCAAAGAGTTCATAACATACGATGTGCTTTGAATGATCTAAAGTGTTCTTGTTCAGAGAGTGTGAACCGGTGTAGCGTGGCGTGTGAAGAGGAAACTTGGGCCTGTTCAGGAATATTCATTCCAAGCTGTTCGCGAAAGCCTACCTCCCCATCATGAACATAGCCCAAGAAAGGTAAGGCACAACCTCCCAACGATACATGTTCACGTGATACACCATGCACATATTTATAGAACGATTTATGTTCTTCAGAACTACTAACGTTCTTTAAACGATAAACTGTCAACTTATATGCAGTTTTCCATTAAAGCTGTTTTTCTTTGCTGAAGGTGGCTAGTTCACTCGTGCCATAAAGTACCATGTAAGTCGCTGGATAAATTTTTACTAGGACACGTTAGTCGTAGGAGTTTTGTTTGAATAGTAGTCTAATGTAAACATTATAATGCCATTAACTTCAAGTTGTTGCTATAGGTTGATTTAAACTTATTTATAGTTTTTTCCGGTAAACGGTGATGCCTAAATCGAGTTCATCACTTCTACGAAAACATGCTGGTATAGGGGTGATGATATTTGTCCATGATTATAGGGTACGTTCATAGAATTAGAACGGATATCTGTCTGATCAGAACTGACCCGTTGGCCATCAGAAGCTAGCCACTTTCCTGATCTGAATGGCTGCTTACTTACGCGAATTTTCAGTATTCAAATTAATCTATCAGAATTCATTTTATTCAAAGTTTACATATAAAATCTGAATATTTTAAAACAAGGAAGCAAAATATAATAACATTATTCTAATATAGGGAGAAGTTTTTCTGAAAAGTAACCAAACTTCGAAGCATACAATCATAATACACTTTATGACACACTAATACACCTTCATAATACATACAATGATGACACTTTGAATCTCTCTTTTCTTCACCATCCACCTCCCTCCCTATTCAAGAGAATGAGTTGCCTCCTGTTTTTTTCTGCTGCCAATAGTTTACTTCAGATCAAAAAATTACCCTCAAATTGATATGGTTGAAAGTGAGAGAGAAAATTAGAAATCAAACAGATTAGTCAATAAAACCTAAATAAATTTCCCCTCTTAAGAGGAACAATTATTTTATCGTTGTTTCTGCTGCACCTATCGTATCGATAGTATACTCGTTACTTTCCGAAACTTTCTTAGTATACTAGCTTCAAGGTGTGCTTTCCTAAACGCGCCGTGCAGATGCGTACTGCGTACGAGTACTATAAGCTATAATATAGGTCGTACAAATACTAAGCTTTAATATAGTTTCGGAAAGCACAACTTTTATGATATACAAATATTTTACCATAACCATATGAGAGATGAGTCATAGAAGTTAGAACAAGACTAGACTTGTCTAGACGCTCCAGGGGAACAGGAATGCTGGGAACGAAGAATATCAATGGTCAGATTAGTTGGGAGGAGCCTACAATGATGGCATCATTTTCTTTTAGGATTGCTTGTTTTCATTTACTAGATACGACACCAATGATCATTATCTCTATTCACGTTGGTTTCCATTTAAAATAGCAGGTGTTTTAATTTAGTTACCACAAGAGCAAAAATGCAGAGGAAGAACAGGATGATAACTTCTGCATTCAGCAAGCTTGTTAGAAGGAAGGAGACAGTCGCAGGTTGAGGCTGCCAAGACGCTTGTTCCCAACAAAATTATAGACTGGACATAAATTTTGCAGGCTCTATAGCCGAAATTATCATAGCCTTTGAACATGGCTGGTCTGGGCGTAGGATGGCCGACGATGAACCCTGCCGATAAGCGGAGACGGAGAGCGTTTCCTAGCTCCAGCACCTCCAGCTTAGCTAGCTTACAAAGAACCCATGAACGTGAACCAACTTTGTGTGGATGGGAAATATGCTCGGAACTGTTCTGTTCCAACAATAAATCAACATTTATGCATTAAACCAAGTTTTTTTTTCTATCAACAATCTAATAATATCATTTAATTTTGAATACTTTACCTATATCTATGAAAGCGAAATGGCAATTGACTGACTGATTCATTCATTCATTCAACACCAGAATTAAAAATCCACTCATGTTAACCGAATGCGCTCAATTGGCAGATATGTTCAGGTGGGACGTTTAAACGCGCGCTAAGAACGTTTTGAAATTTCATTAGGATACGCCAAATATTTGAGTTTTTCTATAGTTTTTTGGCGTTTTCTTATTTTTTTCGGAAAACCAACCAGTAGAAAATGTTGTTATTTTGTGAGCAGGTTCAGAACAAGGTTTAGAAATGTTGTGTTGAAACATTTTTGAAATCCGTTCAAGATTACGCCAGTAATCAGTTTTTCAAAATTTGAGATGTTTTGCGAGTTGCATATTTTCTGCCTTGATACGGCCAATCCTTAATGTACATTCAATGGTTCACGCTGAACCAAACAATATCACGCTGATTACAGATGAAATAATTTTGGAAGATAATGAACCAAGTTTCAAACTATGTCCGATATATTTCCCAAGGTTACGCTCAATATTAGTTTTACTTTTTCGGAATTTTCTGAGTTTTTCCTAGAGAACCAATTGACAGAAAATGTTGGAATTTGATAAATAGGTTCAGATTAGGTCTTGAAATGCTGCGTTAATAAATTTTGAATCCCTTCTGAGTTTACGTCTGTGATAAGGTTTTCCAATGATCGGAATCCACATTTTTGTTAATTTCACGGAAAACTACTGAACTATAATGATCAAATAAGCAAATAATTCTTCGAACGGAAATTGCAGGCGAGCAACTCTAAAATAGTTTTCTCTGATAAAATGAAGTTTTCTAAGAGTATTCTAAACTTAATAGGTTGGAAATCCTATGCCATTAAGAAAAACCAAGCTACTCATTTTTAATTAGCCTAACATTGAAATTATTCAATTGCACCAAACAATGTTTTTATAGGAGATATAAATATCGTACAACATTTTTCCCCCGGATTATTCATTCATCAGGATCAGGAAAGAAACTACTTACGTGAAGAAAGAGGTATTTTTAGCGATAGGCTTACTTTTTCAGAGTAAAATAAAAGCGTATTTGCGCACAGAAAAATAATTAAATTTAATAGTCTGTTATATGATAAACATCGATAAGAATTAATATATTTGACCAGCTATTAACAGAATATAGGAAAACCAAATCATTCTCACCACAATAAATAGCATTTAAAGGACAGAAAAAAGAATGTAATTTTAGAAATGAAGAGTAGACGATGATGGTTGTCGGCTACTAAATAGGTAATTGCTTAGATATTGGGTTTAGGCGAGGGTAGGTTTGTAGCTGCCAAAAAAAGCTGAAAACCAGCAGTCGTTATGTCGTTAGTTATCGACGTGTGGCTTTCTCAGGTGGGTCTCTTCTCAGCTTCTATTGGTTGGGTCCATGCACGTCCCTCTTGTTAGCTGGTCAACGAGCTGATCTGAGAACGAGCTGCTACCACTGCTTTGCCGCTGATGTCTCCTGGGCAACAGGTCAGCCAAACTTTGAACCCGGGGGCTGATCACACAGCTTGCCCTCTGCCGGCCGGCCGCCTGCTCATCAACAAAGCTAATTAGCATGGCCTGCGAGACAGCGAGAGGGCCAAATTCGATAACTGCTGCAGATTGAGAAAGAGAAAGGAGAAAAGATGAAGAGAGAAATAATTACGATGATTAAAGAGAAAATAAAAAGTAAGAGGCACGTTTATAATGCGTTAAGCATGTAAAAATGTTCCGTGGGAAGAGAATATCACGAGACTCAGAGACGACTTATGAAAAAAAGAGAAGGGAAATGGTGGGACAAGGGAATAGCGCCCGAGATCGTAGTGTTTATTTGATAAATAAAAAGAGTGGAAGAATGCGGGCTGTGATGAGTTATTTGCTGGTGGCCTGAGCCAGAGCAGAAACCAGTTCTTTAGGCCGTCACGAGCGCAATTTTCATTAATCATTACAGGATTTATGATGTCTTTGGAGAAGCCTCACCCCTCCCTCATCAATCGCCAACCCCATCACAGCCAGAGCTGCCGGAATACTAGAACAGAGGAGATATGTGAGGCGTCTTGTACCTGTCAGCATGGGTGTGACTGCGACAGCGACACTGGCCCATAGATAGAGCAATTACTGACAATGTTAATTTGTCCGTTTCTATCATTCGTCGAATGCTTGTAAAATACCTCCACTCACAAAAAAAAAAAAAATTCCCTGATCATATTATTCCCCTGAACGCGCCACTCTACAGCTATTATCCGTTCCCCAAACAATATAAAAACCCTCACAGATTGCGATATACTTCCCTAAAACCACAGGATCGAGAACCTCACAACTTCTCCTGATTTTATGTACACATTTGTAACTCACGCCGGGTTTTTCCAAGCACTCAAAGTTGAAAGACCTCAAATTTTGATGAACAGCTAACATTTTCTATGATAAGTATGGGGGAAATGTAGTAAACTGTAGTAAACCTGAGGGTCCCTCAAATTTGAGTGTGCTTGGAAACCGGGCATCAGTAAATTAAGTGGTTTGATATGAATTCTTCACCTGTCAACTCACACAAATTATACATAGCATAGAAGGGTCTATCCTGCCAGAGTGGAATTTTTATCAAATCACTTTGATCAATTTTTATCACTCCGTCACAAATAGCTTTGCTGTACAGTTCTCATTAAATTTATTTAGGCTGTATATAGGTAATGATAACCATTAATTGGGGCCCAAGCTGTTTTGGGAAAAAAATGTTTTTGAACGTCTTCGTCATGGTCTAAATAGGTACATGAAGTCTAGCAAGGGGATATTAGTTATTCCTAAACTTTTCCTAATGAGAATTTAATAAATCAGTGAATAATTAATCTCTAATATAACAATTAGCATTGGCAAACTTACAAAAAGCACATACAGCATGGAAAGTGCATAAAATTCAGTTAATGGTTGAAAAGTGAGTTCTCTTCCTGCTTTCCCATCATTATATAAGAATGGTATACTACTACGGAAGAATGTTATAGAACGCTTAAATATCTTTTGTTTTTACTGAAAATTTATTTTGTTCTTGAATGGAATTTCCTCACTCAGGCTGAGGTGTGAGTATAAAAGATCTATTGTTCTTGAATGACTAGTTTCCCCCTACAAATAGAAGGCTCTGTATTCTGTGATTCGAAGTCGAACACAATAATAATGAGTGTTGTCGCCAGAACGGTATTTTTCTTGCAAGTGCAGACTACTTTTTACCCCCTGCAAATTCTTCTGGAGAGCAGAAGGAGAGTGAGTAACAGATGTCATATCACCTTCAAATGAATGGAATGGCCCTATAAATCGTCGATGTTTACACAATGAAGTCTGGTTGTTTGTTGGCTGTGAAATAACTTCACCACTCCTTCGAGAGGGGCGAGTGCTCAATCGCTCATTCCCATGAATGCTCATGGTATCAAACACTAGAAGAATTTCATTTGAAGGGGGAAGTTTTACAGAAGGTGCCTTTCCACGGAACCCATAGCAGATGTACTATTTGATCACCAAATTTTTTAGAAAAATACCATTTGAATGGCACTCTCGAGACCATTTTATTATTTGAATGAATATTTTGATATTACCTGAAAATGGCATAATATTGTAATTTGTGACTGATTTAATGTATTAAACTAATGTTATTGTGATTTTGTCAATACAGTATTACCTATGCTGGTCTACAACAACAAACATACAAAAAGTACACAATACATCTTCGAAATTTTTGTTAGAGAATTTTACAATAATTCTGTGTTATCTTTACAATCCATTGTAATATGGTATTTACGTTAGGTAACATAGCCTACGTATTGTATTGCACTAGGGGACACATTATTAATATTATTTGCTCTTACGCATACTTCGCAGATTCGATTGAATCATTCAACGTTATTTATATTTATTATATTTCAAACGTCTTATGTTTTCTAATTATCACAATTCACAATATTGTTATATAGGTGTTAATGATATAAATCTATAGCATTTATTGTAACTTTCAATGTGTATTTTTGTTAATAATACTGAGTTAGCCTTTGGGAACTAACTAGAAACTTATAGAAGCAGGCTCATGGAATGGCATTAGCTAAGCGAAAAAAATGTTCAAGAAGTCATTGTCGTGATATCATCGATTGGAGTAAACTTGCTGCTTTCAACATTCATTCACTAGACCGTTCAACTGATTAGTTTTTGATGCATTTTTCTATTCCAGTGGCGACCATAATCGTAGATGAAGTAGACCTGCATACTAATCTTGAAAAAAATTATATGTCAGCAATTGAATTATACGAGTAGGCTATGTTCTTTAATAAATTAACTGCCTGAGTTCCCATTTAACTTGATAGAAATAGAATATTTGAATTTGAGGATGTACTCACCAAACAGAGGCAGCATTGTTGAAGTAGTAGAGCAGGAGAAAGACGAGCACACAGGAGTGGCTGGCGGGGATGGTCGTGCGCGAGGAGGCGGTTGTGGCAGAAGGCGGCGGAGGCGGAGGCGGGCCGATGAGCAGGTATGAGCTGGACCAGCCGAGGCCCAGCCTGCTAGCACACGGCCAGGTGCAGCAGGAGGGGGTGAGGGGTGGTGAGGGCGCGGGGCGGGCGATGTGAGCCAGCAGGTCGAGCAGTGTGGCAGGCAGGGGCCAGCAACGCGCACAGGCGCTGGCATTGCGAGGCAGGCGCTGTTGGGGAGGTGAAGAGGGGCGGCGTGCTCGGACGTGTTGCAATGGTGGCACGCGGTGGCGGATGCCGTTGGATGGTGGCGGGGGCGAGGAGGCCAGCGGCGGGCGGGATGGCGGCGGCGCCCGGCTCGGGGGGCCTCGCGCACATTGCCGGTGGTCGTTGTCGGGCGGGAAGCGAGCGAACCAGGCGGCGCGGCTGGTCAGGGGAAGCCGAACCTTGCAGCACGGGTAGACAGGTACGCACCGACTCGCACAGCGGTCGGCATGGCCCGATGGGGGCGGTTACCTTGTCCGTGCACATTACACGTAGACAGCGCACAGCAGCAGGTGGGTACGCGCCGAGCAGCCGTATTGCACCAGAGGCGCGAACGTCTGCAGCGTGAAGTCAGCGCCAGCCTGCAGCTCGTGCCCGGCCAGGCCTGGCATGCCCGTCATGTTGTAGCCTAGACCTCACACATTTCTCCACCCGCACCACCTCACAACCCTCAATACACCCAACAACATTACCACTAACCAAACACTGCCCATGTCAACTAGAAGATGACATTCCAAAAACACAAATCCAGTTGTCAGTTATCCTGCAAACAAAGTAGGCGGGAATTGCCTCTTTTCTAGTCCGATTTGATGTGATGTTATCCTCGCCAGAGTCGAACTGCGGCTACACCGCCACAGCTACAGCGCTAGAGCTGTGCTGGTGCTGGGCATAACAGAGGACAGAATACTTCGAGTGACTCCTCCTCTTCCTCTTGCCACTCCCCTCTGGTAAAGACGGAGCCAGCGTTCGGTTCTCCCACCACATTAGAACTGGTCTCTTTCGAAGTAGATTCGCGCCATTTTTCTGGGGTAAAAATTTAGTGTGATAGGAAAATAATTACTGAATTAGTTAAACGTTTTGCAATTGAAACGAACCGTAGGTCTACATTATGAATAAACATTTATCTTATATCGTGAATTTTCATTTATTCAATATCCTCAAATGATACCTTGCAGCTTTGCAATGCCCAGTAATGTTATCTTTACTAGCATTTTCGTATTCAATATAACTAGTAACTACCATCACCATGTACTTTTTTGAATCAGGTATTTTATCTTACTTGAAAAAATAATTTTTCCATTTGCATACAAGAAGAGATAAATCTGATGCAAAGAAGATAAATTTATCATATTTACGCCGGCGGCCTGCTTCACCGCCTTCTCCGCCTCCAGTAAACAGCAGTCAGTGAGTCGCGTGCTCGCTTCGCTCTCGCCTGAAAATTCGGCTCAGGAGGGATTCAAAATTCATTGAACACAGCATTTCTAGACCTAATCTGGACCTGGTTATCAAATTTCAACATTTTCACCTATTTATTCTCGAAAAATCCAAAGAAAAGCTCCAAAAATTTGAAAAATAGTATAAAACACTAATATTGAGCGAATCCTTGGGGAAGTATATCGGACATAGTTTGAAACTTGATTCAATATCTTCCAATTTAGTTCACCCAGGCTGTCGCGTGGGTGAGGCGACCGAGGCGATCGCTCCTAAGTGCCAGTCTGGGGCGCTTCGGCATTGTAAATTTTTTTCCCCATTTTTAGATTTGAACAACTTGTAATAGTGAATGTAAAATAAATAAATAATTGCATAAATAAGTAAGCAATTGTCGCATCAACATAGGTGTTAAATTGTTTTGTACAATTTCGAAGTCTCATTCTGTGATAATACTATAAAAAGTTTTTCATTTAAAGAAACCACCTGTATCTATTAAAATTACAAATTTATTATTCCATATCCAGTTATACCCTTAATCGTTGAAATTTTGTATTTTTTAACATATTATTTCAATAACAGTTGAAGTTACAAACTTATTACAGGTTTCATTAACGAAAGCACCAGTATAGAATTTGATAATCGTGGAGAACCCAAATAGAGCCCCCTAAAATGAGAAAACAGGCCAATTATTTTGAAAATGCCAATTTTGCTCCATTGTTATCTCTATAACGAAGCGTTTTTGGGAGTGTGAATCTTATGGAACGTTTTTTTCAGTCTGGTAATGAATCTGCCTGGGGAAGTATTAAGCTCATTTCTCCTAAATATCCTGGTATATTTAATGAATGAATCCCAAATTTAAGAAATTATAGATTTAAATTTTAAAAAAATGGTAAGGGTTTTTAAACTCTCTAGATTGTCTAAAAACACGAGTTTTCAGTTAAATTTTTTTCCCAAAATTCTTTCCCCCGAAAGGTCCCTCTTATAATTCTATTTGAACCTCATCTCTGATCCTCGCTAATCATTACATTCTGAACATGAACATAGTACCGATACGTGAACTGTAGTAGACAGCGGGTGGTGAAACATCACTGTGGTTGAGGTTCTTATAAAACAGTTCTTCAGTTGTTTTGGAGTCTCACTGGAACTGCACTCAGACCAAGGGAGGAATTTTTGAGTCAGAGGTGTTCACTCAGAGTATGTGAGCTTTTATGGCATCTGAAAAACCAGGACTACACTAATACACCCACAGTCTGATGGCATGGTAGAACAAAATGAACAGGACCTTGAACAAGTACTTGACAAAAGTTACTGCAGAGAACCAGCATGATTGGGGATCAACATCGGCCTCTTTCTCATGGCCTACTGGAGTTCCATCAATGAAACCACAAAGGAGGCACTTACCTGCCCACATAGTGTTTGGATGAGACCTTCAACTACCAGTGACCTACAGGATTTGGGATCAAGCCAGATGAGCAATTGCAAGGAGAAGACTACATCTCATGCTTAGGAGAAACAAATGGATGATATTCATGGAAAAGTCAGGATCAACTTGGAAGAGTCTAGCAAGAGAATGAAGGAAGAGGTTGACATTAAGGCAGATCATGGTGATTACCAAGCAGGAGATCTGGTCTGGCTTATACAACCCCAAGGAGGATTTCAAAGGGTACTCCCCAAACTTCCAGAACCAATAGGAAGGACCATATGAGGTGAGTGACAAGGATAGAAATGATGTACATACCGGATCAGGGAGCTACCCAGGAGGGAAAAGTAAAAGTGATTCACTTCAACAGACTAGTCCCATTTCCACAGCAATAACACCCAGGAGAGAGGAACAGGTAGCCCAGGTTCAATGCAGCCCCATGACTGAGGACTCTACAGAGGATGCCTGGATGTGGAATTGATCTCACTGAGCAACAGAGATCTGTTTACCCTCCCTAAGGAATATGCACTGGCACATTGTGTCACCAGTAAGCTAGCAGATTCCCTGTGGACATTAGCAATGGTATTCAGGAGGAAGTTTGGTCATCTCAGAGACTTGGAGCAGCAGGGCCCAGCCAAAGGGAAAGTTCTTGAGCAGCAACAAGAGGGACAACATCTCTTCTACCTGGTGACTAAGGAGCAGCCTGAGAGGAGATCATCTATGAAACACTCTGGAAATGTTTGATGCAGCTGAAGGATGGACAGCAGAGTTGGGAATAAGGAAAACTCGGGATACCAAGACTTGAAGGCGGCTATGATGGCCTGAGATAGACTACAAGTAAGACCCATCTTGGAAGAGGTGTTTGGATCCACTGGCATTTCAGATTGTGGTCTGTAAGGTCTTGAACCCTTGGAGAGTAAACAAAGAGCTGAGATGCACCACTGGAACCTCTGGCTACCCCACAGGGACTGCTTTGTTCTGGAGGACAGAACAATTTCTTAAGGTGGGGGTGGTAGTGTTGTGGATCTCGGGATGATGGTCAATGCAATAAGGACAAAGAATGGGGGGAAAGTGATTGACAGCTGGATGGAAGTCTATTGTCTCATGCTTTTGTTGCCTATTGAATGGAATAATAGACATCATTCTAGTAAACTGTGGAAGCCTGTCGGCCGTATTGTCCATGGCCTTTGCCTAAGCTGGAATTTGCTAGATTTATGATCCTCAGCTATAAATAGTAGAGTAGATCAGTTCTTTGAGTTCAGTTCAGTTCAGTTTCAACCAAGCAAATGTGACAGATCTGTGGACAGTAGTACCTAACGTGACAAATGCGTTATTGGAAATATGGAGGTGTATAAAATTAGACAGAAGAGTATATAGTGGAGCAGTAATAGTAAAATTGGTATTCTGATAAAACTGCCACTATAATAAGTGATTTAGTTTAGTGTGTGTGAACAGTGATAGCTTATTGAATTTATAGTATTTCTGTTAGTAATTAATAGTTGACCATGTTAGTTTCAGTTATTATTATTGTATCTGTGCCAGGATAAACTCTCTCCACTTCCATTTTGTGGATAACCTGTGAATGGGAGCATTGATTAATGCTTGTCTCAGCCAATCAAATGCTTCCTGGCAGTTCTCATCCCAGATGAAATTGCATTTATCCTCTGTGAGCTTGGTGAGGGGCTTTGCAATGTGGTGTGTTGAGAATCCTTCCACAAACCGCATGATAAAGAGAAGGTACAGAAGGCCAGAAAACTCCTGACCTGATGCTTGTCTAGAGGGAACCCTGGCCATTTGATGATAGCTTCTATTTTCTCTCTCTGGGTCTGGGCAACTCCTGTATCCGATACCACACATGTCCAAGATAGTTGACTTGTTTCATGGAATAGATGTACTTACTTAGGGTTTAGCTTGCAAATTTGCCTTCCTCACGCCTCTGAAATACTTGCTCTAGATTATGAAGGTGACTCTCAAAGACTTTCCAAGAACAATTATATCATTGCTTAAGCAGCTAAGCAAGTCTCCCAAGACAATCCTCTCAAGTGTAGCAGGACCCCTTCCCTTCCTCCACTAATGCACCACAAAGCCGCTCCAGTAGAATTGACTTCTTCCTGAGGTATCAATATCTCGTTCTTCTAATTCCCACCCTCAAGTCGGCCACTTTCAATTCATACACAGTTATTTTTTTCCAGCCATTTTCAAGAATAAACTTTCACTTTTAAGGTCCCACTTCTGGACACCAATTGTTACAGGTTTGCCATCTTTAAAATTACTAGGCCTGGTAAATACTTTAATTAATACCTATTTCTTTATTATTATTCACTACCTAATCTAAATACACTTATCTCAATATAATAATAACCTGAAACTAACACGGCCAACTTTAATTAATTACAACAGAAATACTCTAAATTCAATAAGCTATCACTGTTCACACACACTAAACTAAATCACTTATTATACAGTTTTATAAGAATGCCGATTTACTATTACTGTTCCACAATATACTCTCTTAATTTGCACTATACACTCCGTATTTCAATAACGCAGCACTGTCACGTTAGGTACTACTGTCACGATCTATCACATTCGCCGGTTGAAACTGAACTGGAACTCCAAAAGAACAATCACTCTCCTATTTATAGCTGGAGGATCATAAATCTAGCAAATTCCAGCTTAGGCAAGGCCATGGACAATAGGGCATTAGGCTTCCACAGTTTACTAGAATGATGTTGATTATTTCCCCATTCAATAGTGCAATACAAAAGCATGAAACAATAGACTTCCGTCCAGCTGTCAATCACTTTCCCCCATTCTTTGTCCTTATTGCATTGTCCATCATCTGTATGTATTGTTGGTGGGTCTGGTGTAGAGACGCGCCATGATGGGTTTTATCCCCATAGCGCAATGTTGAAACTTGAACTTAACCCCAAATAACTCTTTCAATTTTTATAGGAAGGTTACATAATATATTTCATTTTGAAGGTTTTATTGTCCTCTTATCCAAATCTCATGGATTAGAAAAATGCATAACTCTAATCATTAAAAAAAAATTAACTATAATAAAGACATAAACTTCATAATTTTTTTCTTATTTTAAGAGATGAAAGATATCGAAAAAATTAAAAAATGGAAAAATCCGTATCATTTTTCTCTAATACAATAGATTTTTGAAAAACAATTAGATTCTATAAATGGGGGTTTTAAATGGATTCTCCCAAAACAATGTTTTGCAATTCGGTTGCTGTTCATATCACACGAATGAAAAGAAGAGAGGTCTATTAGGACTGAACAATTTTGGAGTGTTGACCAAACAAATGAATATTTTTGTCTCTTCGAAAGTAACATAACTTGCTTCTAGCGTCTAGCTTCAGTTTCGTTGCAGAAATTGCCGACTTCAGAGCTCGTTCCTCACAGTTGAAAAGTTATGAGGTGCGTGACAATAAATGCAAAAGCTAATAAATTGAATTAATCACAATAACACACGTCCAGGCCCGGGGGTGGCCTCCGCGGCTGTTAGCCAGTGCGCCCTTCAATCTTGTTGCCCCTTGTGCGCCTCGAGTAACTTATAGAATCACAATTATGCTCCAGAATAATTTATTGAGATACAAATTCAAACTTGATTCCATTTATAGAATATCAAAATGTAGAAATAGAGTTTTATGCATGAAATTATCATATTTTAAAGAATCATCTATAAATTCCGCTTATTTTAGAGTGAGAAATTGAATCACCTCTCGGTAGCGACAATTTGGCTGTCGCTCAGGAGCGCTCCAGTAGCTCAGGCTGGGACCACCAAATTCTCTAGAAGCACCCCCTTTATTTATAAGAAAAAAATTTACTGCGTTTGCAGTTGATGGAGTAGGCCTATATCATTTTCAATCTGTCCAAAAAAATCCCAATTACCGCAATTTTATAGCTCCTATAATCCAAAATCCACTATTTTTTGTTTCTCAATTTTCTCTCTTAATTTCCAATTATCTAATTTTATGGCTTTCATTATTATTAGGTAATTTAGAGTGCTTATCGTATGCAAGTAAGAAATTGAATGCTGTAACCAGTTGGGAATTTAATGACTTTTATGGTTGATTATTGAAATGATGTGCGAAATATGATAGAGAAAACTCAATTTTATAACTCCAAAAGAATAGAAATAGAATAATTTGTTGAAAGTATTATTGTATTGAATTGCTTGAGCATTTATTCTCAAAGGAAAATGTTAATTTTATTTAAATTTTATTACGGTCTAAATTAACCACCAAAAATTTGCAAATCAGGATTTAAAGAACAATAAAACAGACAAAAAAGCGTTTTTAAAAAGATTGATGGTTGATTGCAATAATATGGACTTCAATGTCACTACCTTTATTTAGCAATTTTTCAAATAAATAAATATAAATATTAAACCTTCACTTTGAGGGAGCTCGTTGAAGGGAGTGATAACGCCTCGGTCTTATAACCAAAGGTTCAGAGATTCTATCCTCAGCCAGGGAACAGTTTTTTGACCTTCAGCACAAACACACCAAATAAGGCGACCGCGTCTTTATAAGGAGACGATAAGCGGTAAAACCGACTGTCTCAAAAAATTAGTTGTCATCTCTCATCAAAAATCCCTATCATTACTCACGCATAGAGGCTAAGAGCCCACGGGGACATCACCCTCAGAAAAATATCAGAAGCGTAGTAGTCCTAATCAAAGACGAGGTGATATCAAGTTGATGTTATTTAGTGCTGGCTACAGAATGGATAAAATCGTAAAATTTTGTTCTTAAAGAATTAGGGAACCCTTTTAAAAAATTAGGGTTCTCCAGTTCAATGTAACACAGTTGAATTTGGAAGAAGAATTTAAGATGAAAATATGCGCAAAGTTATGCAATGATACTGTCTCCATAGAAACAAATAGAAGAATTGATTAAAGTAAGTTGCCAGAATTTTTTAAGAATTAGAAGTATTATATACTACTAGACTAGATGGAATAATTCTATGTAAAATTTCCTTATTCTATTTAAGCTCAAAATTTCAATTTTTTCCCATTTCCCACAGATGTCACTGAATCGCATTTCAACAAAGAATTATTTTCTCTACTTGCAAATCTCTTATTATTGGTCACAAGGCTGAACGCGCACTACTGCGACTCCGGACCAGACCAAAGACTCAGACCAGACCAACTTGCAGCCAGAGAGGAACATGGAATTACACGTGATCAAATGGAGATGGCATGAAGTAACGCACTAGTCAGACCAAGACCAGACCAAACGCAAAACCAGAGTCAGACCACAGCTGTATACTTTCAATGTTGAAGGTACACTAGTTATGGCCACCATTCCAAATTTGGAACCAAATCTCTACGACCAAGAGAAAACTATTGGAAGATAGGAGAATTGGCGTTTCAGCTGCAGACCTAAATTTTTTTCTGGTCTGGCAAGACCAAACATCAGACCAGCTGGTGTACATTCATTTTCAAATTTGTGTTGCTTTTCATGAAACGGAATAGTCATCTTTTGTATCATTTCATTTTTTTCTCATTTCCCTCTCAAATGTCTTTTGAAATATTTAGGTACTGAACTGCCCCAATAATTTATGAAATCAAAGAGATATTAAGAAGGAAGAAGATGAAAAAATATAGAAGACCGCATTAAAATGTAGAAAATTATAGAATTAGAGGAAAAGTGAAAAAAAACTCTTTCTAATAAGAAATAGATAAGAAAGTGGACTAAAATTCCATTTTTATTAATCTATCCATTGATAATACAATACAAATTATAATAATATTATTATTAATATAACTAGGATAGAAAAAATGAGCGAAGTCTGTACTATTTATTGATATCTATAAATTCATTATGTATATTAACTTCTATTTCCGGGGCCGGACTCTTGGACTCTAAAAGGAGCGATGCCTTCCACTTATGAAAGGGCGCATCCTTGAGGGGGTTGGTTGATCCAGGGAGAGGGGTTGGTATCAGCCCATAAAATCGAGGGGTTCGGGAGTCGTCTTTAGATAAAGATTAAATTTTGACCTTGAATGTTTTGTTGATGGTGAAACTTTATTGATGTTTGAAAGCTTAAAATGGAATTTTCTTTATGCATTTTCATTGAAGAAAATCATTGAACATCTATTAATTTCTCATCCATACGGGAATTCAATTTTTGAAAAATTTCTTTTGGCTTTTTTGACAATAAGAGAAAAATAGCAAGTAGAAAAGGGAGCTAAATTTTTGTTCATATAGGATTCAGTACGTTTCGAAAATGGTGTAAAAAGGAATTTTGATTGAGGTAAAGGGGAAATGAGAAGAATGTGGATTGAATATGTAGTACTAGGCCCATACCACTCCTTGTATTATGACCTCTTTGGGAGGTTGGTTTGTCTCTCCCCTCCTTGGGAGAAATAGTAATTATTGTTGCATTACAACTCTAACTGATTAAACTGCATTCTATTTAGAGGTTTTCTGCGCCTTCTCTTGGTTGTGAAGACAACACTTTATGGTTGAGAGGATCTATCGTGCTGACCACACGTTACCTCTATCCTAGTTGATGATTATTCGCTTGCTGTGTGGTCTGTTTGGGAGGAGATGGCATTCTTTCGGGGGTGGGGAATGTCTTTTCGGCTTGGTCGGTGTTGGGTTTGGGGGGCCTGTAGGTTCTGTTTTTTAACTTCTATGGCTTTTGACAGGCTTCGTTATTGGCTTGGGCTGGAGTCGTTTTCCCGTCTTGCTGGGTGTCTTCTTTGCTTGGACTGGCCTGTATAGTGGAGTGAATATGAAACTGCGCAACCAGCTTGTAGGCCTGAAACCCTTCTTGGGCTGTTGAGCCATTGACAAACAAACTGTAGTATACACTGCTTTTATTTCTTGAAAAATTCCAAACAACTCATTCCAATTTTCATTGTTTCTATTAGTTTCCCAATTCATTATCAAATTACTTTGCTTTTTTATTACAGTATAATTTTTTCATTAGCCTACACTTTTCCTTACAATCACTTTTAAAGTAATTGGAAATTCAAATGAGAAAAATAAGAACATTGAATTCTATATGGGTCTTAATACTTGATCAATGACTTGAATAAAGTGATATCATGAAATGTCTAATTGATGAAATTAATTATCATTTGAATAATACTGGTGATGCTATCGTCACACGAGGAGCGCAAGGGGCATTACGATTGAAGGGTGCACCGGCTCACTGGCTGCTGTTGGCCAGTCGTGCCTGTTTTATTCGTTCACGTTAATCTCATGCACACATGAGATCCATTTGTTCTTATCTGAGTATTCATTCTACAAGATCTATTTTTTCTTTCTAAAGAAAGAACAGTGAAATCAGATTGAACACTTAATAGACTGATTTTGGTACGGTAGCTATTTCCGAAATTCAGAGACAGGTCTATGTCTCGTGGTTATAACTCATAACCATCTATCATTTCTTTTTCATTGAGAAATGATAGATGAGTTATTATGATATAACAGTGGGTCAATCTCAGAATTCCATTATTTAAATTACCCAATGAATGATTGATACAAATTTAAACGAACAAGAGGTTGGCGCTACTCTCTTTGCTAATAATGGAACTGAACTTGTTGTCAATGATTTTAATCATATATTTTCCTATCATGATCTTGGTCTGGTCTCGAGTTGGTCTCGACTGCATCAGACCAGTTCTTGTGGTTCAAGTCTCGAGTCTTGGTCTGGTCTGAGTCGTACCCGGTGCGCGTTGAGCCTGTAGGCGGGTATTACACGATAATAGTTATGCATTATCATATTTATGTATTATCAAATTGGTCATAGGAAAGAGATGAAAATAATGAAATCGATATTTTCATTATTATTTTCCATAAATATGATCAACTATGATAATAGAACTATTATCGTGTAATGCCGGCCTAAGAGAATGTTTTTTGTATGTGCTTTAAATTATGAACTACCCTATCATTAAATTCAGAACAGAATCTCTTTATTATCTAACTAAAAATATTCAATTTCTAGCTTTTAAATGTCCTTAGAGCTATTTTTTAAATTTCAAGTTTAGATTTATTTCAGATTCCAAACACCCCCTTCCCCGCCAATTAACAACAACAGACCCCCCTCCAGAGGAGTGCGTGAAATAAGTGAAAGGCAGCGCCCTTTTTAGGGGTCCTTAGGCCATCTACAAGCGTCCATCCTTATAATATCGCAAAATTAAATTCTTAATCAATATTTGTTTTCAAGTACAAGAAACTTGTAGAAGAAATCACTTAGATAATTTTCAATAAAGTAAATAATCTACTAGATGAGATGCGAAATACTAGTACATCGAATTACAGTAATACAGTATAATTCATGAATTGGTTGCCATGAGGTTTTGGATGGCCCGGATTTGCATATGCTGGTTTGTATTGCGATATGAATTGAAAGGGATGCATATCTGTAAAAATTCAGCACATTTTGGCCAAGTATTTGATGAGCCCTTTTAAAAATCAATTGAACTGGTGTGCAACCAAACTTATTTTCGAGAAGAGGACTACACTTCTTGGGATAGACCCGATTTCTATTGTTCAGCTTTCTTCTTCTGTTACCATTTCGCCTCTCCTTCTTATCCCGAATGAACGCTCTCACTCCGCACCACTCACACATACCAGAGACACTGTAATTTTATAGTCTCTCGCATAAAATGGAATTAGTTCGATTGGAGCTCGCCGGATTTTTTTTTCTAACGTTTTAGAAATTCATCGTATATACACCTGGCCCGTAGGTGGTAGTGGATTTGGCAAACCGTTGCTGAACGGCAAAATGAAGCCCCATGTGAGAACAATGTAATTTCTATCAGTCTTTTGGGAGCAAATACACCCTCTATTTATGTAAAAAGAATTTCCACGGCTCTTTATGTCGTTGAAAGCAGAATTAAATTCTCCTTTTTTCTTTTCGATTTTTAGTTTATTTCTAATAATTAGAGTTCAATGCTTTTATAGTTGTTTTAATCTGCAAATAATTATTAAAATAAACTAAAAATCGAAAAAAAAGGAGGAAACTAATTATCTTTCCAATGACATAAAAGACGTGAAATTTCCTGCCATAAATAGAGGCTCTATCTGCTCCAAGAGATTGATAAAAACCATTTTTCTTAAAGGCGATTTTTATATTGCCAAACGATTTACGGCAATGAATCCTGCCGCCACCACTAAGATTTTTTTTTAATCAGAAATCTTCACCTCAAATCGGTTTATAGGCTCCAAAAATATTCAAAATTTCTCTGTAACATTTTTCGCCATTCATATATATTGTCTTGAAAAATTGTATTAAAATCATGTACTACATGACCACATCGGCGATAGTTCTGCCAAGCACAAGAGAGCCTTTTTGCATGTATATGGCGGAGGAAGTAGAGAGTGTAACTATCTGCTTCGAAACTTTCAGCAGCCAACCTACCATTTTTACACTAATCATAATCATATTAACTTCACGAATGAAAATATTTTTTTATTCATTCATTTATTTAATTATTGACATATGATTATGAAATAATAATAATGCTTCCATTTCCATTATAAGAAGAGATAATTGATGCAAACATAGAGTGGGAAAGATTTTATTTATTTATTGCAAAGCAAGGCGCCATAATAGAACTTACATTCTGAATGATAAATCAGCATTCATACAGAGAGAAAAGGGCTATATCTTCAGTCTAAATGTTGATTAGCAATTATATGTGCATGCCAACATTTCCATGGAAAAACATAGCAGAACCCATATTTATTATCAAAATTATTTCAAATAACGAAAGTAGTATACCAACCAAGTCTTCTTGCCAGAGATCTTTGAGAACATGCAGGGTTTCATATGGAGGTTTGGCATTATGCAATTTAAACCATGCATTTGATGCTGACCTTTTGACCGATACTGCTGTCAAGTTATATGAAGTCACTGAAGCATAATTTATTAAGACTCCTGAAATCATACATAGCCTACCTATCTGGTCGTGGTCAGGCAGATGCAGGTGAATTGAGGGGTTTCTGGGATCAATGTTGAACTACACACATGGACATGGTGTCTCACAAGGGTCAATGCTTGCCGTTGTCTTCTACTCTTCATAATCATGATGAATATTTATACTTATACCTAGGTAGGCCTACCTGTTACACTGGGTAATAAGATAGCAGCTCTTCTGGGATAACACCACCCGCCTATACTATGTGAGCAATATATTCACAGATGTGATAACAGATGTAAAGCGATTGAATGAGTCTTTTTTGTTCACAGTGCTGCATTTGCCGGTTCAAGCCCAACTTTCTTATAATATATAGCTCAAAGGATGATATCTATTCAGTTAGCGGAATATCAGATCAGGGAGAAAAGCATGGGCCCCACAACTTCTAGGTTTTAGTGCATTTCATTTGAAAAAAATGCGCTATTGGTCTTGCCCCTGACAATCGAAAATTTATGATGTGGATATATTTTTTACACGTTTCCGAGCCCCTAGAACACGAATCTGATGTCCGTTCAAATTCATATGTCTCTATATATATATATATATATATTTATATATGTACAGCGTTTCTTGTTAACACGATAATCTCGAAGAGGCTTGTCGGAGAACGACCAAATTTTGCACAAAAATCATTAGTGTTAATATCTCGGTCAAATTCGTTAACCAGCCAAATTGGTCCAAGGGTAGGGGGTGAAAATTTTTTGAAAATCACTACAAATCGACCAATAACGTGATCGTTTTTGAAAATTGCGTGGGTATAACCGCCCTTATTATTCCCAAAAAATTTGAGCCATCAACGAAAAAATCCAATAAAAAATAGGTAGAGAAATGGCAAATAACACAATGCCAAAAATTGTGTTTTTCGAAAACAGCGCCTTTACAATTCACCCTGAATAGCTCATTATAAGTCATATGATTTGAGCCATCATAGAATTGCATTTGAAATGCAATTTTTCCGACCGCCAGCTGCCGGGAGCGAATTTTTTTACCTAGATCCCAAATTAACCTGGAACCCCTCATATTGTTCCATCTGCAGGAAGCTGTCACGAGTTGTTTTAAGTTTTATTTAAAAATATGAAAGGAAATATTTTCTCAAACTTTCCAGTAAGTTATATAGAATAAGATAATAACCTTTCTCTAATGTCAGAATTCCAAATTTTTTTTTAATAAATAAAATTACCAGTAGAATTTTTCTCATTTTCTCTATATTAGAGTCACACCACCAATTGAGGAGGAGGCACGCAATCCCATTTTAAATAGTGCCCTGAGCCGAATACATTTTCCCATTTTACAAGAATGTCTTCTTCCGCTTGGACAGACTATTATAGTTGACTGATATTGCGCGGTCGAGTCTTGACGTTTGAATGTTCGTCTCTGTCAGAGTTTGGCGCCTTTGTCTTCACTCTCTCCTAGTTCCCTACCACTACCAACCCAACTCATCACTCCAGATAATTATTCAGTTTAGCGGCCAGTGGCTTGTCGCTGGCTCGCTGCTAATAACGGCAGGAGAGTCTAAATTTTAAAAAGGAGAGTCTATTTAGAGTCTAAATATCACGAATCTTCCTTCCCCTTTATGGGTGTTCCAGGTTCGAAACTTTTTCTGTTCCATGTTCAGAGATGAGATTTTTTTAAATATCGATTATCTTATCGATAATTTATAACCGACTAGTCGATCATGTTTTCATGTATCGGTATTCCGGTAAAATAATAATAATAATTTTGTTTAATTTTGCTTTTATTATACTATGAATCGGAACAGGCCTGGTAATAGGTTGTTACCATATTGCTTGGGTCAAAAAGCGCGGATACATTTTGCCTTATGGGCGGGGGGGAAATTTTATACCCCCTAGTGTAAGATAAAAAAGTTGAATAATTGGGTGTCAAAGAGGTTTAATTGTAAATTTAGGCTACAAAATCTATATTTTTTTGTACTCAAGAGGCAAAATTATGTGATTGTATAAACTATTACTCAATTTGATTTGTTTTTTGAACACAATTCTTGTGATAGAGTTCTTCAAAAAGTCTACAACTCATTACAATTGGAGCTGACCAGCCGATTGCAAGCAGCTGATAACAATACTTCCACTCTCTACATAACGGGAAATACATTGATTAGAACAACCTCTGGGAGAAAATTTTAAAATTTCAATAACCTAATTATGATAAATCAGTAAAAATAGTATATTACATAACAGAGTGTGGAAAAGAGCTCCGTGAAGTTGTAGTGCACAGATTTGGAAAGATTTGAAAAAAACATCGGTAATCTATGATTTTTTGCAGAATCAGAATGTACAAAAAAATAATTTTGTTTTATCACCGTTTTTTTAAACGCATTTTGAAGTTATGGGTCAAGGTCAAAAACCAATGTTATTTGCCCTATGCTGGAAGCGTGAAGTTAGAAAAGCATGTCCAAAAAAATCTGAAAAAATTCAAGAATAATCTTCGATTTTTGCGTCGTCCAGAAATCGCAAAATTTTCATTCCCACTCACCATTTTTTTTTTTTTTAATGCATTTTGAATTGCCGGTCAAGGTCATGCGTGAAAAATGTGGAACAACAAGAAATAAGCACAAACGCGTTGATTTTTGCGTTATTTTGAGTGGCAAATCAGTTAATAATAACATATACTATTGAGATTTATAGCTAATTGAATTTTTTTAAAAGCACAGTTTGAACTAAAAAAATCATTTTTTCTTCATGATGAGTCATACAAATATAGGAACCCCAATTTAAAAAACATTTATAAGAAAATGTAAATGCATCGGTGTTTAGGTTATTTTCTCTAGAGAGATGTATTAGGTATAACATCCCTGATCGAAATTGGATCTGAATTGATTTTGCACAAACACAGTTTTCACAAAAAATTCTTCTTTTTCTTCATGGGAGTCATAACAAATATAGGGAATTCGACTAAAAAACCCTATAAAATCTTCGAATGCATAAGTGTTTGGGTTATTTTTCGTTATGGATGTATTGAGTATAACATTCTTAAACGACAAATGATTACAAAATATTTTATTGCACACCACAGTTTTCGCGAAGAAATATTTTTCTTCATGAGGAGTCATATAAATATAGGGAATTTGACTAGGAAAAATTTTAAAATCTAGAATGCATGGGTGTTTGGGTTATTTTTTTGGTGATAGATGTATTCAGTATAACATTTATAACCACAAATGATGGTAAACTATTTTTTAGCACATGCACAGCTTTCACGAAAAAAATCTTCTTCTTCATGGGAGTCACAGAAACATAGGGGGAAATTTCCACTCAAAAACGCCCTATAAATGTGAATGCATGAAGTTGTTTGGGTTATTTTTTCGTGACAGATGTATCAAGTATAACATTTCCAACCACAAGTGATCACAAACTATCTGCTTTGCAATAAGCACAGTTTTCACCGTTCTTCTTAATATTAGAGTCATAGAATTATGGGGAAATTCGACTAAAAAGCACCTATGGGCCCCGAAATCTGAATGCAAGGGTGTATGGGTTATTTTTCATGAAAGATGTATCGAGTAGTACCACCACCATACTCCGAATACATCTGTGACGAAAAATAATCCAAACACCCATACGTTCAGATTTTATAAGGTTTTTAGTTTAGTCCAAATTCCCTATATTTCTATGACTTTCATTAAGGAGACGAATTTTTAAATCGGAGAAATACTATGCTTGTGCAAAAATGAGACTATAGTCATTTGTGGTTGTGAAATGTTATACATCTATCACCAAGAAATAACCCCCAAAACGCCCATGCATTCGGAATTTTTTAAAGGGTTTTTTAGTCAAATTCCTTATATTTTTATGACTCCTCATGAAAAAAAAAAATTTTTTATTGTGAAAACTAAAGCTTTCTTCTAAAAATAGTTAAATGATCTTTTTTGTAGGTTTGAGAATGTTGCATGCTTGATACAAAACATACGAAAAATAACCCAAACCCTAGATCACATTCGGATTTTATAGGGGGGTTTTGGTCGAATTCCCCTATATTTGTATGACTCCCATGAAAAAAGAGATTTTCTTCTGTGAAAACCAGGTTGTGCAAAAATAGTTTGTAGATCATTTGGCGTAATTGTAAGATGTTATGCCTTGATACATCCATTACGAAAAAATCACCCAAACACCCATGGATTCAGTTTTTTTATAGGGGTTTTTGCTAGTCAGAATTCCCCTGCTATTTCTATGACTCCCTATTAATAAGAAAACCTTTTTTCGTGAAACGGTAACATTGACCAAAACTGAGTTTGTGATCATTTCAACAGGCTATGTCTACTTGGTCCCCGACATGACAAAACATAGGATTTGAATATACCAGAATATTGTTCAATTTTTGTACCATTTTGTACTCACAAAGAAAAATTCTTTATACCACCAATCTTAACTTAGATAATAAAAATTTCTAAAAGTCGGGGACCAAGTGGACACTCACCAGCCTCGACATTGGAAAATTGCAAATTTTCTTTTACCATAATATTATTGTTCCTATTTTATGTACCGTCTCATTTCAAGAAAAATTTTTGTACCAAAACCCTAACTGAGATAATAGCGATTTTAAAGTTGGGGGACCAGGTGGACACTCAGTCCCCAACATTGGAAAATTCGCAAAAATTTTCTTTTTCCCACCAAATATTGTTGTGCAGATCCTTTTAGCAGATAGCAGTGATGTCCGGGACACGATTTTTTGTGGCTACAACTTCCTCTTGTATGTCATTGAGTATCCTGTTCATAGTCACCCCTTCTTTCAAGCTTACTGAAAAAAGATGGGGATATGAGACTGAGTTGATATCATTTCCATGGAGATGGAAATGTTGAAGCTGGTGTGCAATTCAGCAATTTTCATCTTGGGCTTAGTCTGCTCTGCCATTACGCAGATGGCATCATTTTAAAACTTGGAAATGTCAACACTCTTCCTCTGTAATACAATCCACAAGTAATGTTTTCCAAACATAAGCCACAAATTTTTAGAAGATAATTGATTTTAAGATGCTCAATCACAGGGATGTTGCCATCACGTCTTTTGAGAGAGACGTTAAGCCGTCGGTCCCAACTAGATAAAATAATCCACCTACATCACTCACGCAAAAGCCAAAGAGCTCATTTTCAGCATCAACCTCAGATAAATGTTCAACTGATGTTCAACATCCAAGTTTAATTCACCTTTCTTTTATATAAGCAGTCATGTGAGTAAAAAAGGTTAAAACACATGATTTAAAAGTGAACAATGCTTTCCAAGTGGAACCTACTCAACAAATTGAATTAGATGTAGTGACATATTCAAAACCAGCACGGTCCTTCTTGGAGGGCTTTATGTTAACACTTGGTTTTAATTATTTAATTATTATTTTCTATATTATTATTTATTTCGCCCGCTATTTGATGAATATAGTCTTAGAGAACAACTATAGTAGCTAACATGAAGCCCTCTGGGGGGCCCCAAATGCTAGTTTTGAATGTGCTATTACATTCAATTCTATATGTTGATTAGGTTCTATCCATTGGAAACACTTCTTTAAATCATGTGTTTTAATTTTTTTACTCACGTGACTTTTAAAAAAAAAAGGTGAGTTAAACCTGGATGTCAAACATCAGTTCTACAAGAAGGATTGTTCTCCAAGATTGTAACCATCAAATAGCAGGGCGAAATAATTGATCTGCAATAAATTCTCATTGCTATAAGGGAAAACATGTGATAAACTCTTGAATATCTCATAGTCAGGGATATCATACTCTTATGAATTTCCTATGCTCCTTCTACTGAAATAATTGTAAATACATTGGTTAGAATCCACAAAGTAAAAATGGGGACATTTTAATAGTTCTAATGATATTTGAACATGGAAATTATTGGCCTATTATCCCTGTAATACACAAAGTCGTGAATGGCCTTTGTGTTGGCCTTGAAACTTCAACAACAAGAGCTTTTATTGGCTCTTGCCACTTGTATCATACCCGAGGCCTTAATTGTGGTCTTATAGTTGCTTTAAACCTTTACATTTCCACCACTGGGCATTGGAAATAAAGCCCAAAATAAACAGTCATACTGCGTAATGACAGTAATGTGCGAAAATTACTACTGTAAACATTGATCGAAAAATTTAAATATTTTATTGTAATAATAATTTAAATAAAGAGGAAGATTCGTTTTAGATAAAATGTACCATGTACGTTTATGTACTAAAATATAATATGGCCCAACAAACTCGAATACAAAGCAACAGTGCGCTAGGTACTATATTAGATGAAAAATTCATTGCGATAAGACTGTGTGGTGCAATAGAAAGGTTTGAAACTACTTGCAGTGTCCTAGGCCAGTGGTCACCAATTAAGTTTCACAAAGAGTCCGTTTCAAAATCTTGGCGAGCTTCCGCGGTCCATTCAGAGAATCCACTGGTGGGAAGGGAACACCTCCCGAAAATTTTCTTGAAAAATTAATAGTTTAACTACCGGGTGGTCATAAATTATTGAGCGCATTTCTATAGAGTGAATAGAAAAACCGCGCAACACATGGCTAGGAGCGCCGATGGTATGTCACAAACATTGGCGTAGGTACTGGTTTGTGTTGACCTCTTCAACGAACACGGTCGGCTCTATGGTGGGGGTTGACTCGGCCGCAATTGATAAAATCATTCCAGATATGATCAATAATGTATGGCGTGAAATTGAATATCGTCTTAGATATTTTACGTGCCACAAATGGTGCTATGTTGGAATTTCTTGAACTTGTCATGTTGTAAATAAAACTATTTGAAATTGCTTTTTCTTAATAAATCATCATGTCAAGTAAAGTACTGACTGGATGAGTTTTATTTTCTATTCCCCTATGAAATGCGCTCAATAATTTTGCGACACTCGGTACATTAATTTCTAATTATTATTCAGATATTTGGGATACTTATTACTTTGTGAGTATTTTAATATAATGTTCTTTAAATATATTGAAATATATATATTGAAGTTTGATATTATGCCATTGATCAGTTAAAATAAAAATAAGTGGCCATTATTTTATTAACGAATAAAAGGGGTTTGTAATGGGATATTAGAATAAAAAATTAGATTTTTTAATGTTTATTCCATTTTTATGCGAAGAATTTTTACTTTATTGATAGTAATATCTATTTAAAATTCAATTTTTTTGAACTAATATAACTATTCTACGCGTAATCAGAACTTGCTATCATTTCTGTCTTTACTATAGCAATTTACTGTCTTGATAGTAATATCACCATTGAATCTAATTTTTGCACAGACAGAACACAACTATTCTACAAGCGTAATCAGAGGGGCACTATCATTTCCTATTCACAGACATGCCTCTTACGAAAGAAACCCTTCTCATTCAGGAATAAGATTATATAAGTAAAGTACCCGAGTCCCATCCGTAAAATAGATTCATTGCCACTGTTCAAAAAACTATCAAGTCAATGTTAAATGAGAAAGTCTACTACTCAGTGGCAGAATTTATTGTTGATAGGTTTTGAGGTGAATTTTGTTTTATTATCAAGTTATGAATATTCTATGTTCGTGATTTTGGAATATTTATTGATTCTTTTTATAATTCTATCATACGTTATACTATATTATTATGTAACAATATTTAATTATATATATATATATATATATATATATATATATATATATATATATATATATATATCTGACAATTTACCTATCAAACGGGAATATTCCCGGAAATTGATCTTATGTAATGATGATTAAATAAATAAATAAAACTTATAAGACTATTCTTGAATAGTAACTTGACTATAACTCTTTAGCTACCGGTATTGAATACGATGAAAAATTAAATTGAAAATTTACTGGGCATAGAATAATTAGATGAAATAATGCAAGCAATATTAGATAAACAGCTCTTTGAGTGAGTTGTGAAATAGAATATTAATGGTAATTATCCATAATAAATGAAAAGACAAGATGTTTACCAAACCACTTTGATTTATTAGAAAATCGAGATACCGGTTTCGGTTTGTACACCATTATCAATCTATAGTAAGCTGAGTTCACCGGTATCGGGTAGTTTACCGGTATCTCTGATTTTATAATAAATCAGTGGTTTGACAACATTTTGTCTTTTCATTTATTAGACAAATAGCCTACTTTTAATTGATAATTGTATAATGGCCAGAAGTGTTTATCTATTGTTGTGGCTGCTTTTTTGATAATTCACTTCATTCAGACTTTAGATAGTTTCTTATTGATTTTTTCGTTAAGATTGGTTACTTGCGACATCGTGTCCGCACCTAAAACTAGCTGGCAGTCCGGATCCTGGCAGCACCGCGAGTCCACCGATTGCGACTACTGCCGCAGAACCTAACAGAACTCCTCTCAGTTTTTCCGAAGAACAAGAACTCACCTGCTACAGATTCTACAATGGTACGTGGTAAACACAGATGTTTCCAAATTCAGTTCCATGACCTTCCATGTTGGGGTGAAAAATTTCACAAATATTTTTCCATGTTCTTTTACTACTATTCTTGATGACTTGATGGACATTTTCTTCCTATTTTTAGAAGTTCATGTAGATTTCAGCATTCTACTTCTTTCTTCTACAGGTTGATAAATTCCAGAACTTGAACAATGATAATTATTTGTAATTTTACTCCTGATTCAGGTAGATCCTTGGATGACACCGAGGAGTAACTAGAGATGAGTTTCCAGTTCCATCTTTGATTTCCATTCCAAAAAGTCTGCAAGAAAAGAATAATAAGAGATTAGAGCAATATCAAAACGTTCATGATATACATAAAATATTATGAAAAGATTTAAAAGACATAAGTGAATAACAATAATTGAGGTGAGGCCTATAGCAGACGTCAACAGAAAGAGGTAATAATTAATTACAGGCATTCTTCAACCTCTTTTTTTTGTAGACATCATTATTTAGGCAGACTATCAATTCCCTAGATCCTAATATTTGAGCAAGAAAGTGATCAATTATTGAGACTCAATCGGACTCTTACCTAAATGAAAAGAAAAACAGGGCAAGACCAATGATGAATTTTTTAGGGAAGATAGAAATGCACCAATAGTAAGGATCAAAATCAGAAAAATCTAGGATTCTTACCTCCCAGGCCGTTCTAACACAGTATAATAATAATAATTGATGGCATACATATGCCAAATGCAATTATTTTCAACATTATCTATATAGGACCTGGAGCCTGAGATATTAAAAACAAAAGAAAGTGATTGGAACCCTTGTAATACCTCCAGTATGCCAAAAGCTTTACTTCTATTTAATAATGGAAGAATTATTAAGTAAATTATAAGATATAACATCAATAAGAGCTAGAGCCTATTGTGAAGTTAGCAAACAACATTATGTGAGGTTTCCAGCACAAGTGGATCCAAATTATTAAGAGACAAATATAAACATGCTGCTTAATTTCAGAAAGAACTCAAACAGAACTGGACGACTCTTATCAAAATGCCGAAATATCGGTTGGGTTTGGCTTAAATTAAGAAAGATCCTAGTTAGATACTTATGATATTAAAAATGATTGTAGGAAATTAACAAATAAATGGAATAAAGTAATTTTAGATAAGTAGAGAAACATCAGTTATTAATTATCAGTTCCTTTGAAAAAAACCACAGATTGTAGAACACTTATAGACTGTCCTATATAACAGATCTCATGTTTTGGATTCAAATTCGTATTGCACAAGGGAAACGTCTTTTCTCAATATCGTATGAGCGAACATTTTCAACGTGGCGCTTTAAATTAAATTTAGAAGGAAATGTCTATCATTAATTTTCACAAGAATAATTCATTATGAATTATTAAAAATAATTAATTAATAAATCAATTATCATAATTAAACAAGCGTATGTTACAAAACCTTCAGCTGCTACAGAACAAATACAAGCGTGGTTACGAAGAAGGTTAAGTATGGCGACAATGACAACTGCAGTTACCTGCACCTCGTGGTTATCGGTAATCGAGACTCCGATTGAGCTGAACAGAACAGGAACAAGACGTTGAATGAGAGAATGAGAAAATACATCAGCATGAGGAAGAAATTCGTGATATTTAGAGCCATGTCACACTACGCCACTTCAGACGGCGCGTTCCGTAACAGCGCGTTAGGCTCATCAATTTTTTTCTATTGTATCAAATACGAGTGCACGCGTACGCCCTGTCACACATACGCCACGCGTTTTTTTGAGACGCGCTGTTGGGTCGACCGTCCGCGTTTCCAAAGCCACTCAGAAGTGGCGAAGCCAGTTGCGGGTCGGCAGCTGTAACGTTATGAGAACGCGCGCCCAACCTGTCACACTACGCCACTTCAGCGCCACTCGCGATTAAAATGCATATCACTCCACCAAATCTAAATCACGTGATTTTGAAGATGGAGGAATTCTGATTTCAGATTCGGATTCGGCGTTCTCTAATTAGTAAGATTTCCCACGTGGACTCAAAAATATTCAAAATTGAAGGAATTTATATTATTTTGATAGTTTCAATTTTATTCTCTATACTACTTATTCGGTTTCAATGATCACATAGTAAAATATTGTGAATTATTATTACACTTCTAATTGTTACAAAGTATAGAATTATGCAGCTTGTATTTTGATTAGAATCATCAGTATCTTTTTTTATTCTTGATTATGTGAGAAAATATGGCTGTGAGTATGCTTTACATTTTTTTAAGCACACAGGCCTAATAAATTTTGCCAGTATTGAATGAATGAATGAATTAAATAAGTTATTTCCCCAAAAATAAAAGTAAATAATAATACTTTTCCAAAAAGTAATTATAATCAAACTTCTATTATTCACTTTTTCATCCATTAATGATGAGTTGAGTATAATCTTATAATTCACATGATAAAATTATTCTCCAGAGTTTTTGATGTGCATGAAGAACGAAGATATAATTACATGAGTTAATTTTTTAGTATTATAACAATTATATCAAATCATTGATAATAATAGTAATAATAATATAAGATGTATATTCAATGAAGAAGTCCATGCACTGACAAGCTACTACTAATACTAAGATGTTGTTGACAAAAACCGTGTTATACTGATGGCAGTTGTTTCCAATAATTTTAAGACATAATAATTGCCTACTCTCTAATACAATTTAATTTTTAAATTGACCAACCCGATTGCTTTTATAATATTTTAATAAATTCATTATTCAATAAATATTATTTTGAAAAGGGTACTTAGATCTTTCATTAATTATTGAAAACTTTATTAGTAGGTATAGTCTGTCTGTTAAGCAAGAAGAAGACCCTCTGGTAAGATAGGAAGAAACACTGAAAGCTCAAAGCTCGGTTAATTGTTGTTCAAAAATTATCCAATTTGATTTCAATTGTACAACAATTCTGATCTACTATTAAGACCATATTTATAATTCCCTTGAACAAATATTGACCAAGCTGGGAGTCATTTTCCACCTATGCCAGAGTCTTGCCTTTGTTTGGACAGGCTATATTGTAGTCAGTCAGGGCCGATTTCTAAATAGGCTAAGTGAAGGCTGCAAGCCTAGAGCGGCAAATTTTTAAGGCTGTAAATTAGGGAAATAAATCAAAATTTATAAAATAATTTCAAAAATACCAATTACATTCCTCTACAATTTCTAAATTTATTTTTGAAAAACATGACCTACCAGTAATTCTTAGAATCGTAGTTGCCTATTATTTTAATGCATTACAAAATCGGGTTTAGATCTCTGAATACACTAAAAGTGTGGTCGTAATTAGACTTAAACTCAACATTCAATGAGAAAAGGACAGTTCCTATGCCAACTTATTCTATAATAGCAGCCTTTTGTATGATAAAATGTGATTTTAGGGGTTTTTGAAGTTGTTATGAGGCTTTTTCTAAAATCGCTTAACTTTTGAACCACTGAACATAGAAGTGTGAATTTGTTCTCAAATTTAAAGAAAAATGAATTTTCGGCAAGAAGAGGGATTTTGAAATAGGATGCAAGTATTTCTAATTCAAAAGTCTTTGCTTTCAAAATATGTGGAATAATTCCTGGGTGAAAACATATGGAGTTTTCAAAAAATGTAACTTGGAAACCAGTTGATGATACAGAGTAGTAATTAGTCTCAATTTCTCCAAAACTTTATTCTCTGAGAAAAGCATGCATGGAATTTTGTTAGTCCAACAGCTAAATTGACCACAATTCACAAAAAACTGAAATTTTCACCTTTTACCCTCTCCCCCCAAAAACCAGCAACGCTTGAATGGGTGTAATCTTTTTATCAAACAATAAAGGGGTACAAGGGGGTAAGGGGGTACAAGTTGGCATGTCCCTCTCTTTGGATGTTGAAGTTTTGGTATTTTTTTGAACTAATTGCACCGTACTATGAAGTCCACAAGATATTTCTTACTACATTTACATCTACTATAAATATATCTCTTAATCTTACTACTGATATGGCCCTGACTGTAAACACCCCCATTATCCCCCATAACGACTCGGAAATAAGCAAATTATAAGTCTCAAAAGGCGGAATAAATTTACATTTAGCCTATAGGCGTAACATACTCTCTAAATCCGGCCCTGAAGTCTAATTGACTAATTTGTTTGTTCAAAAGCATCCAGTTAACTCCTAGAGGCGACTAAGAAATTTAGTAACTAAAGATAGTGATTTTCAATAAGTGATTTTTAATCTGGAAGCTACAATTAAACCAAATTCACTGTTTTTTTCAATGTAGTGTTTTCGATAGATTGTGCTAGATCAATTGGTGAGAAGAGTAGGTTAATATAATATAATAATATTGGTTCATATTAATCAATACAGGCAGTTTCAATAAAGGCGAAAATGTTGGACAATAAGTAAATGTAGACAATGATACAAGTCTATTAATTATGCTGTCTATTAGGCATGCTGGAGAGAAGATACGCACTTCGCTACAATAGTGGTGTATTGCATTCAGTTGGCGATCTCTTCCTCAGCGTGCGCGAACCTATCACTCGTTGGTCCAAGGTTATATCCCCCTTCGTGGCGCCACAGAAAAAACGCGCAATCAAAACGCGTCGAAACGCGAGGTAAAAATGTAACATGTAATACCCGCTGCGCGTCTGAAGTGGCGTAGGGACAGGGCCCTTAGCCATTGCCCTAAGCCATCTCATAACAAGCTGTGGCTCAGCGCCGTTGACTGTAACAGCCTCCCCTTCATAACCATTTCATTTCATGTAGCCAGAACTGTCAATTCAGACTGTGTTCTATCGAGGATATTAGGCCTAAGAGATTACAGATATTTTATCAGCTAAATTTCCCTATTCAAGGACTCCGTTATATTTAAAAAATGTAATAAATAATCCGAAATGTTTTAGTCGCCAAACTTTAAACAATTCAGTTTGGAATATTTTTAGCCTAATCAAAAATTGAAATCGCCGTACTTATTCCATTTCAGTGCCAGGGTAAGTAATACTTATTATGTAGTATGTTAAAGTTTTTATCTGCTGCCAATTGTTGCATACTAAATTTAGTTTGCTCTTGAAAATTGAAGTTTTTCGAGAGCAAAAGATCCTATTAAGCCTATTGTACCTGTAACGAGAAGTGGGTTTTTTGGCCTGTTTTTAGCTGCTTTCGCTTCTGTTAATCATAGCTTGAGCCTACTCTGAAATCAAGAATAACAGAATATTGGATTACTAAAAAGATTACCGTTGAAATTATTAAATCTATTTATTTGTTGACAACGACAAATTATTTTAACTAGGCTTAACTATTGAAGTAAGAACTTTCATTTAATGGTAAACAACCAGTACAAAAATCTTATATTTACTATAAAAATAAAAAAATAATTTAAGATTATAATCATAAAAGCAATCAAGACAAAAGAAGTAGCAATAGTATTATAATAATAATATTTACAATATGTTAAATAAAAATATAATGATGATAGGTTTGAAAAGAAGAAGCAAAAAGAAGCTAAGATATCAAGAAAAATATAGGCTACAAGTAAATAAGAGGAGAGAAAAAAATTTGTGCCTAGGGGTAATTTTTGGTTAAATATAAGATTAATTTTGATGGTGAGTAATTATTCATATGGTTTGCTTGATATTTTTCAGATTTCAATACAATATCAAAGATGAAAAAGATATCAATGCTTCAGGATACGGTGTGTGGATTTGCATATACTGAACCACCAAATAGCGAAAGTCATCCCGAAGCAATAAAAATCGACACTTTTCCGTGCATCAAAAGTAATGATGAAAACAATTCAGCTTAATAATAATTGCGATGGAATTTACAAATTTTCAAAAAGTAGAAAAGAGGAAATTATTATTTTCAAGACATTGAGCCATCCTTAAACGCAGATTCAAGATTTGAGCAACCTAAGTTGTACAGTTCTACGTTTCTTTTCTAATAACTATAACAAATGAACCTCTCTAAGTCTCCTGTAGGAAATGCGTGGGATCAGCTAGTCAACAATGTGTTCTCTCGGCGCATCTTTTTATGTTGCGACGCATGATCATCGATTTTAAAAGGCTTTTTTGTAGTATCTGATCTCAATTTTTAAGAATAATCCTAGTTGATTAATTTTATAACCCGTACAAGTTTTAGAAATTTTATTGGTTCCAGATAAAAACAGCTCAACAAAGGTATGGCCCGAAGACATTAACCAATCTGCTTTTCTCTACATTAATCAATAATT
The DNA here is from genome assembly GCA_017141385.1 of Sogatella furcifera. Lineage (NCBI taxonomy): Eukaryota > Metazoa > Arthropoda > Insecta > Hemiptera > Delphacidae > Sogatella > Sogatella furcifera. Next base: position 35,004,413 of record CM029548.1, on the reverse strand, counting down.
GAATTGTGTAAATTCGGATTAAAGTGCTCAACATTGTTACATTTCTTTGTAAGCTTTTTGTTTCTTGACATTAAACTCGGTGAAGTTCATTTTCATCTTTTGGATCTATTCAAAGTGTCTATTCAACAATAGACTTGAGTCTATTCAAGAGTGTTAGTAAGCTTTTGAAACGTAAGCTTTTTATTTCCTTTCAGTTGCTATTCCTTTTACCTCTTAAAACATTAAGCCTTTTTCCGGTGCCATCACAATTAAGTAAAACGAGTAAGTTAAAATAATAATGACAGATATTTTAATGATTAAAAGAACGAGACTCATCTTTCTTTTCTCCAGCAATTCAGTTCATTCAGCAAATCCTAACTGAAATATTTTTTGTGTCGATAGAGCAACAGTGAAAAAACGATAGCATAGGCCTATCCCAAATTTTACCGTTGGGTTTTAAAGTTTACATACCCTTCACTCTGGAACAGGAAGAATGTTGCGTTGCGCTGCTGAACTGGTTTTATTTATTGGTGTTGAGCTGAAGTGTGATGTTGAATGGGATAATGATGTGAAAGCATAAATGTAAGTTGTCTCGTGCTATAATTGCTTTAAAAACAATAGCCAAGAGTGGCAAATATCAAAACAGTGCTAGCTGTCTATTACAGATGTATGTATTCACATCAGATATAGTATTTTATTCTGGGGTAGCAATCGATCTCAAACCTTCGGAATATTTCGGTTTTCAACTAAAATCAGGGGAAGAGGCGAAAAGGAAATCAGGGGTATTGAAGTAGCCGAATCTGGGGTTCATGTAAATCCAATCTTCAAAAACCTCAAGTTTCCAGCCCTCTAGATACCTCACTACTTTTCATCGTTATCCTGCAGTAATAACCTTACTCTATAGACTTTTACTCTTAAGGAAGTTCGCATTTATACTGGACTTGGAATTTTCAATTGCTAGCCAAATCCTAAAGACGAGCTTAATAAATTGTACAGCTCTAAAGATTTATAACTTGATCGGAATCCAGGTAGATGTACTATTTGAACGTATTCATTGAGAGAGTGCTATACTTAATTCTCATTAAATAACCTCATGGTAAAAAATGATGAATTTATCAAAAAATTAGCGGTTTTTGTGGAAGAAAAAACGTTTTCCCCCTCAATGAAGGGGGAAACCTCAATGAAACCCCCTATTTGGCATGCCATAAACAGGAAAACTTGATAATTTACAGTGTGAATAGACTCGCAGTTTTGTGCGACCCGTGCTATACTGGCTGGCTACCTTCGTGGCGTATTTATTTGAAAATACAAATAGAGATCGGTACAGAATAATTCTTACGATTATAGGTCTACTTGTGTAACAGTTTATTTGAAAAGTGCAATTCGTATTCAAAATTTGCTAATGAATGCTTTTTGTATTGTTTAATACATCAAAATATTTTTATCGCTTATCAAGCAATGCTTTACATTCAATTTCTCATTTGGAAATTTTCTGTTAGGCCTAAATCTTTTTCTGTTATTCAATAAAGAATTTAACAAAACAGACGAACTCTAATATGTCAACGATGATATTGTTATTGTTATATAAATAATAGTGTGAGTTGTTTTCATTTCCAGCTATCTTTCTCAAACAGACCAAGGTTCCCAAGGGGCACTCTTCATTGTGAATTTATTTATTTATGTTTTAAATAATACCGTACGTAGTATATCATACCAAACTTATCTTCTAAAATAAATATTATTTAATATTTGAGGCCTGGACCCATTCAAAATCCATGTATGCACAACTGAAATTTTCGTTGATGTGTGCACGGAATCTTATCTAGCTTATCGAAAATAGATAAGCTGAGAGAGGAAGTATTTTTCTCAGTTTTATGTGGGATAGGTGATAATGTCTGAATTCAGTTCTCACTAGAATCTTATCAAGTCAAATTCTACATATAAAATGGAAATTTTGTTACTCCCATAAAGCCCCTACAAATGATAAAATTGAAATTTTCCATCATCTCGGTAACAAAGCATTTCTGGGGATTTGACCAATGGAAATTTCCTATAACAATTTGACCAATGGACCATTTTCTATATTTTTGTTGGAAGGAATTAGTCTGAAAAGTTTTGCAAAAAAATTGAAAGGTTGTTGACCTTGATTGTTGTATGCCAGATACAAGCTTTATCAGTCGAGAGTTTCTCCTAATAAAACTAAGTTTCTAATCTCGATTTGCCTCTTTATTTTTTCCAAATGATTGTTCTTGTCGAGCTTGTAATCACATGTTCTAATTGAGTAAGAGAAAAATGGTGAATTAATATCCCAGTGACAGATTCAACTAATCAAAATCAATTCCAACTAAAACTTTGGGTATCCTACAATGGTTCATCAACTAACACGTTTTTTTCTGTCATTGGTCTTTGTTTTCAAAATTGATATTTTAGTAAATTATAGCAGTATTCACTCTATTTATAATTCATATCAAGATTGGAAACAAATCCTACTAAAGCTTGATCAACCAGCTAATAATATTTTTTGAACAATTAACCTGTCCAATGAACCAGCTCGCAACAGTTCAGTTCAAAAACCTTTCTATGATTTTTCATATGTGAGGTGATGATGAGAGATGACGACTGTATTTTAAGCAGTGGGGATAAACGGATTTACGTCTCCTCAGGAAGACGGGGTGGGGTGACTGTATAAAAGACGTAAATATTGTGCATATCCTTGGAAAACCCCCGTTTTTAGTACGCGTCTAAAGGTTCAACTGAACAAATTTGCACGAATTTGGTTCAATAGATTTTTAGTTCAGCTAATTAATGAATTGATTAGTCAGTGCCTTTCGCTTCTATATATAGATTATATTTATGATATTTTCAGTTGGATGATGCCTTATTTACTGAAGGAGGATTATTTGAAGTAAACCTCACTGCTGGAAGAATGGTCTACTCGCCTACAGGGCCTGTAACTGATTATCATGATGTTCGAATCTATGGCGAAGCAGTCAAAAGTGGCATTTTGAGGTGAATATAAAGGAAAATCCTGCCCAAAGCTATATTGCTCTTGAGCAATTTTCGGTAAAATTTCAACACTAAGTAAAACTTATTTAAAACCCATAAGTTATCCAATTGTCATTCTTATCAAATTATCATGGCTACTTGACAACTTCATATCATTCTTGTCATTTGAATGAGGTAAATTTGCTTGAAATTTTATAAAACTCAACAATATTTGGTTTCATTCTTGATGTATTGTATGCAAACCAATTTTATCCTTTATTCTTCTCTATCAAGTCTAAGATAAATTATCTAATAAGATAATATTTTCATCTTAGATATTATTTTTTCAAGATCTTCCTATCAGAATATTTTCATTTTAATGTTATGATTTCACTTTCTTTCAGGGCAATCAAGGCTGGATCTAAGGCTCCTTTGTTGGTTTTACCTCAGTCTTCAGCATTTACCCATTCGCAATTAGTATGTGTTCTTGGTGCCTTAGAAGCCCTTTATCTGGTAAGTTCATCTTTATTTTCAAAGTGGTTATTCTCCAAGTAACTTATATGATCGAGTTGTGAATCTGTTTTTATGTTTCGATTTATAACAGTGACAATAGCCGATGTTAATGTAATGAATTTAATGGCAATAAGTATATTTCTATTTCTAATTACGAAATTCATTACCGAACTTTAAAACTAATTGAGGAATCGGAATTTTACTCTAATCCATCTAATTTAATCAAAATAATAATAAGTAGCACAGATACTGAATAAATGAATTGGAAAAGTGTATTGAGGCCATAGATACTAAAAAATTGATGTCATAGCATCTAAAAGAATGTGTAATAATGAATTATATCGTTATATATTGAATGGTAATATTTCACATTAATATCATGGAATAATTATCACATTAAATCATATTAAAAGAAATTGAAATAGGAAATCATATTTTCATCTCTTTAATTTTCTTGAAGTGCCTTCTTGAATAGTGGATATTCTGAAAAAATGATTTCTGTAGGTGATTTTCACTTGCTTAATGAAGTCTATTATTTTTATTTTAGTGCATTCAATTCCGTGAAGACTGTCCGGAAAAGAATCCAAAAATCAAATCTCTGGGTGTTTGGGGATACAAAGGAAGCAATGCAGATTCGTTCTTCAAGTATGTTGTTGCCTTGGAGAATGGAAGGTCGGTTTACTTGCCTTCAATACAATGCTTTATATTTTGTAATTGTTGAAGAAATTGTAGCTTATTACTCTTTTTCAATATTCACAGTTTGAAGCTTCCTGAGTACAGTATTCGAAAATCATGTTTTAAATTCATTTAAATATTTTACACTCATTATGCAGTAATAGCTATTCATAAATGTTCCTTTTAAAATTCATTCTCTCACTAGAAATAAAGCAATTTTACATTACTATTGAAGTCTTGTTCAAATTAAAAAAAAGATACTCAACTTTCAGCTCTCTGTGTTAATGATTATCTACTTCAATACTTTTACAAAAGAGCATAGGTCCAACAAGCAAGACCTTATTAATTAGATTTTAAAAGTCAGTCAATCGTTTAATCTTGTTTCTATCAATGAATGTTGGTTTTAGAATTGAAAATACCCTTTTATCTCGAATTAGGTGCGTATGTCGTGATATTGGTGGCGCAGATCCTGAACGCATGTCTCCTCCTAATGTGGTCGATTACGTCAAAAAAGCGTTTCCTGAAAATTCTGGGATTTCGATAAAAGTCGAGCAAGAACTGTCTTACTTGGAAAAAGAGTATCCGCTCTTCGCTGCCGTCAACCGTTGTGCCAGTGGTAAGAATATTCAGATTACTGCAGATTGAACTATTTAATGTCGGCTCATTCATTTTAGTCATAGGATGGTAAATATGGTCATGACTCCTGTGTATGCGAATTTGGAAAGATAGTGCTTTTTAGGCTAGGCTCAGATAAGGTTTAGTTTTGCTGCTATAATGACACCAAAAATAATTTCAAATTAGATATTTACATTAATTTAAAAATACCAAATCTCTAAGTGTATGTAGGTACATGAAATGGAAATTCTTTGATCCAAATAACACACTTTATAGGCGCTGCTTGAAAAACAGCTTGTTTGTGTGCTGGTAGCGAGTAGGCTATCACATGAAATTTTCAATAAGAAAAGGTTAATTTATAAATGAATGAATAGAGTTGAAATGAGCATATCATGAATAAAATTTGAAATGAACATCAGAACAGGATATAAATGAACTTAAAAACAAATTGAAATGCACAATTTGATGCATTGTACAAGGTGGGGCAGGGAAGTATCCCCAGTTTTGAGATGACATTGTGAGTAGTAGGGGCATGCTGGAAGAGTGGAAATAGGCTCAAATGACGCAGAAAATTCAAAGGTTTTATTTGGTAGCCTTATAAGTTGTAGATTTGGCTTGGTCGGCTGAGCAGCGTGCTTTTGCCGCCGAGGCGTGTTTTTGCCAAAATTAGTATGCTATTGAACTGCATTGTGCGATACGAACTCGTTATCAATAAACCCTTAGTCACAAAGCTGTTCCTGACGGCAAATTCACTTTGCTGTGAGTAAATAACTTCCGTGAATGTCTTAGTGTTTTGCAAAAGAGAGTTTGGGCTCAAAGGACCGCCCGGACTCCTGAAAACATTAGCCGTGTCAGAAGATCAACCTTGCTGTCTCCTCAGCATTCAGCTCATAAGCATGCATCCGCCTTGGTGTTGTCTAGTCGCACTGTGCGTCGTATTCTCCATGAGTAACTTCACTTCCATACATAGAATAATGGTAGTTTTCCAAAAACTCACCCAACGGGACTGGCAGCAACAAATGCAGGCTCTGAAAACTTCAATCACTCACGATGCTCGAGTTTTGTTTAGTGGCGAGGCACACTTTCACATTTCTGGGGCAGTAAATAAGAAGGATATTCGTTATTTACCCACAACAAAATGGATTTACGGTCAAGAACAGCTTTGAGACGAGGGATCCGACCGGTAGCGAGTTCACATCGCACGCTGCACTGCAACAACAGACAAATTTTGCGAAAAATACGCCTCGACGACAAAAGCTCGTTGCTCAGTCAACTAAGCCATGTCTACAACTTATAGGGGTACCAAATTAAACCTCGTAAACCACATCTTCATTCAAGCCTAATTCCAATCTTCTAGCATGCCCCTACCACTCACAGTGCCATCTCAAAACTAGGGATACTTCCCTGCCCCACCCTGTACTACTGAAAAAAGCATTTAAACACTTTTATGGTCAACGTGTGGTGGTTCAGCTAAGATTTCACTCTCACTACACCAGATTCGACTAAACACTTTACCTCTTTCCAACTGGATCCAGTGAAAATTGAGGCCGTATCGTTTGCAAAGGAGATTTCATGACATTCATAAATATAAATTTTCAGAATATGATAAACACCAAAAATAATATAGCCGGGGGCGAGAGAACTGTCCCTAGAAGACAATATTCAGTCAATGTCAGTTCACTGGTTTCAAGGATTTTATTATTTCATGTAGAGTAGGTAACTTCTAAAGAATTATAACACAGTTTCCCGGAAATTTAATCTCCCTAGTTATGTGTTCAGTTACTTTTTCGTCTAAAATGCACCAAAACTTCTTAAATCAAGATTTAAAGGAGACAAAATAGCAATCATTTCAAAATTGAATTTTTGTGCTGTTTTGTCTCTTTTGAATCCTGATTTGTTAGGTTCTGGTGCATTTCAGACGTAAAAGTCACTGAACATTTTTTTCAGAATTTAATTCTCTACAATATTACATACCGGTTTAAAAAACCGGTCAAGAATAAGGTATCCTATTTCTAACCCTTTGAAGTAGAAAAATTCAGTTTTCAGCTTATTTTGATAATTATCTCAATAACCAGCACAATTATGAACTTCTAACTGGTTTCATTCAATTTCGCAGCTAATTTTACATAAGAATTGACCACGATAGTATAGTTTAGAAAAAAATGTGAAACAACAATGGCGGCTGTGTGAGTAATTTAGGACTCTCGGACCGTTTGTAAATGATATTTGAATATGCTTTTTACCCAGGAACAATGGGCTAGTAGGTATACAATATAGTATACCAATATAGGTATACTATATAGGTATAACAATATAGGTAGGTAGGGAGTTGTGAAACTACCAAAGTTGAGGGCTACCAAATATTGGTAGGGAGTTGTGAAACACACTGTAGTTATTGTAATGAACGTTGGTTTGTGGCAGTTGTGGAGAGGCACAATGGAAGAGTGGTGTACTTGAGCTATGAGCCGCCGTCGGGAGGTGGTGGGGTGAGCGAGACGCTGCTGCTGGTGGGCAAGGGTGTGACCTACGACACGGGTGGCGCCGACATCAAAGTGGGTGGCTGCATGGCCAGCATGTCGCGAGACAAGTGTGGCGCCGCTGCAGTCGCCGGATTCCTCAAGGTCAGTTCACACTAAACATTTATCATTATTTTCGAGTCTCTCATTTCAACACATATACATGAATTCGTATTATTCGCTTATTTCATACATAGGTATACTGTCCAAGCAAAGACGTTCTGGCAAGATGGGGAAATGACTCCAGCTCGGACAATATCGGTTCAAAAATTTTAAATCTGGTCTCGAATTGTGGGAAACATTCTGATCTACAATTTGAGACCAAATTTATAATTTTTTATCAATATTGACCGAGCTGGAGTCATTTTCAGAACTTGCCAGAATTTATTCTTTGCTTGGACAGACCATAAATATAATTTGCTATGTTTTTTCAAGAGAAAAAAGTAGTTATAAACACAAAATAATAAACACATAAGTTTTAAGTCTAATAGTCTGTTCACGAAGTCATAAACCACCACAACCCAACAGAGATGACGTCACGGAGGAAATATTTAGTTTTGGATAGTATGAGAGAACGTGGACCGAATATAAGAATGGAATTTAACATAGAGGAATAAACATTTATGGAATAAACATAGAGGGACCTGTATAGACCTTTATAGTGGGGAATCAGTTTCTTTGGTTGTATTTTTACAACTTTTTTATTGAACTTTCTTTTTTGTTGTTGTAGTAAATTTTTGTAGTATAACTTTATTATATTTTTAATAATATAAATATTGTACTATTGTATTGTTTATGATTTGGAAAAATAAATTTGATTTGAAACGGGAAATTTTTTACCCTCCTTTGGGAGATTGGCTGTCGTTAGTAAAGACAGTCAGTCGTTTCCCGCCTCTGGAGGAATAGTAATTGTTGCATTACACTTCAACTGATTAACTGCATGTTATTCAGAGGTATTCTGCCCCGCCATTTGGTTGCGGAGACTGGCTTATAGTTAAGAGGATCAACGTGCTAACCACACGTTACCTCTATCCTGGTTGATGATTATTTGCTTGCTGTACGGTCTGTCCGGCCGGGGGGGGGGGGATTATGGCGGGGTGGAGGGGCGGCTTCGGCTCGGCCAGTGTTGGTTCGGGGACTGTGAGTTCTGATTGAGAATTTATGGCTTTTGGGCCGGTATTGGCCGGGCTGGGGCCGTTTTCCCGTCGTGCCGGGGTGTCTTCTTGGCTTGGACGGGCTTTATTGTAGAGGGAATTTAAAACTGGCAACCAGCTGGTAGGCCTAGGCCCTTCATGGGCTGTTGAGCCAGACATACATACATACATACATACATTGAAACGGGAAATGGTAAAAGATGATACGGATGAAGACACTGTTCGCTTAGTGTTGGGAGCGAGAGTAAATTCAATCTTTCGGGTTTTATTATTATTTGTACCCTGCTTGGATTGCTTTTCTTGAGCTTTTTTTCCTCCATTATCATAGCACCTGGTCAAAAATTATGAGCTATTCTAATTTAACAAGAATTATTGACGAAAGTATGATCCTTGGGTTTATGCTTCTACATTATTGTTTTCAAGGATTAAGTAGATGCTGTTTTATACACATTTACATAATAAAAAGAATATTAATTCGAATACTAGGAAAAACTTGTGGCCTAGACTTTCCGTATAGGTGTTGATAAATGCGACCAAGCAGTGTGTAAAGTATTACAATTACATAAAATATTAGATTCACACTTACACTTGTTACTCGGAAAACAGATTAAAGGTAGACAGACATTAATCAACTTTTTGACCATGTGATAAATGAAGATGAATATAAATAAAGGAATCTGTTATTTCTACAGGTAGTATCTGAATTGAAGCCAGCAAATTTGAAAGTGATTGGTGCTCTTAGCTTGGTGAGGAACAGTGTCGGCTCGAATTGCTACGTCTCTGATGAAATTATAGTTTCTCGCTCTAAGAAACGAGTTCGTGTCATTAATACTGATGCCGAAGGTCGGATGATTATGGCTGATGTTCTCTGCTATGTGAGTTATCTGTGATATCAAACTTATGTACTTATTCATTTTTCAAGTATAAAAAAACGAGTATCATACGTGTATCAATCGTTCAATGTGAAGGAAATACAAACTAGGCATTATTTGCCAAATTACTTTTGATTCTGTTCCAAATTCTACTTGATTAATGTTTTGAGTCTCATTCCAATTGGGTTAAAATTTTATACCATTTCAATTCAAATTTTAAAAAAGGCACAAAACCAATAAAGGCCTACTATGAAATTTTGAAAATACAAATAGGATAATTACTATCAATTCTTGAAATACAACTGCTTTTATAAATTGATCGTATGTATTTTTTATTTGAAAAAGCTGAGGGGTTTCAAATAAGTAGGATATTAAATAAGAACTGAGAAGGTTCATAAACAGACTGAAACCAAAATATTGAATAAAAACTTTGATCAAAAATAATTTCTATCATCACTAATTATTAAATTCTCAATCAATGTAGTTTACATTAATCTGCGAGCATTAAAATACTGATTTTTGGAAAATTTTAGGGAATGGAACATCAAATTCGCAAGTTTCAACCTCTAGTAGAATATTTTTTACATTGAGAAGTATATGAATACATTTAATTCTGTGATAGTAATGGGTGCATGTTACTGAACATGTAATATGTATATTTTCTATTCGGTTAAAATATCGAATGAATTCATTTTGTTCACCTTATTCAAGGGGTTCATTGTGTTGAAAAATGAATTTTTAATCTATATTGTATGTTTGATTTTAGATGAAAGAGCAGGCACAAAATTTGCCAAATCCTCACTTAATGACGGTGGCCACACTGACTGGACATGCCTGCTTGGCTGCTGGCGATGGCTATTCTGTGAGTTCCTTCTGTATATTCCCATTATATATTTAGATGGAATGATATTGACATTATTAAATAGCTGTTGAATAATAATTGATGAACGTAGGTGAGGTCTAAGATTTGATTCTAATTTTCCTTCTATATGCAAGGCGGCTCGCCTAATGGAGACTAAATAGAGGAGATGTACAGCACCTCTCACTATCACTCCTCTCATTACCCACGCACATGTGGGCATAAAGATTTTTTAATTATCCTTGATCATACTTTCAACATATGATTTAGGAAATTCGGGACGCATTTCTCATTTGCTAGGGTTTCACATTTTTCAACATCCTAGATCATAATCTAAAATATATCTTATTCGATCTGAGTAATTTATGTAGTATTTATTTATGTATTGTTACCGACCCTGAGAGAGCAAAGGTGGTGACTATATTTGGTATCGGCTCTGTGTTAGAGCTTGAGCGCGCCTTCAGACTCTTAGGTAGTCCTGGAAAGGGCCAGAGCATTCAAAACATCTGCCTCATGGACCACCTCCGTGGGTCTGTATTGATGGCCGGGGCAGAGCGGAGCGGGCTGATCGGAATCAGACGCCAAGCAACTAGCCGTGTGTTACTGGGCTATGCCAGGAACTAATCGATGTAGCTTAAGAGATGTCTGAGTCTACAGTCGGCTTGGCTCGGAGGAACGGGAGCATGAGGGTTTATTGAGACACCAAGTCGGCCAAAAACAGTTATCAAGCAGTGTGCGGCTGCTATTACATTTTTAAACACTTCCTGATAAATAAATGAAATTTTGTTGAAAAAACACGATTCATAAACTGTATTATATTTGACGAGTCTTTGAGATGTGCAAACAATTATTCATCTCACTTACCTTCATATGCATTATAGCTCAATCATCAACTATATTGGAAGTTTAAAATTAATCTATTTTAAGCTAATAATGCTGCAGTTTTCAGAAGAGCTCATTGATTCAATATTCAAAATTAAAACTCATTATTGTGTCATTCTCTAATTTCAGATTGTGATGGATAATGCTGTGGCTAGAGAGCAGAAGTTTTCATCAAAGCTTCAAGAAGCAGGTGGAAAAATTGGAAATCCGTTCGAAATAAGTTATTTGCGTCGGGAAGACTTCAAACATCATAAAGGTAATTATGCTGGCCTCCTCATCTATTTTCATCATTATGAGTAGCCTACTTCTTGAATTATGGCATTAAACTTAGTTGCAAATAGTCTGCGTTCTATGTGTAGTAAAATGCTTACGGTTTGCATATTTTATGTAATTATGTTTTTGTGAACATTTATTCCTATTTCTAAGTGATAATTACTCAATGAGTTAATTTCTTATCATTTCATCCAATTCCACTTAGTCATAACTAAACTTAGTCCATACTTACTCTTACAAATCATTCAAAGCAGAATGAAGCTCTACATATCTTGAGCTTACATTCTATTCCCTATAGAAATACAGTGAAGTTTTAAAATACCTACTCCATTCAATAAGTATCGAGACTGGTTCGCTGTAGCCTCAACCGAGCTATGTAGGGGGATTCTGCCGGTGAGGATCGATAGATGAGATCTTTACAAATAAGAAACACTCTGGTTCAGTCACCTGCTAGCATTCGTTGAGGCTGGAGGTCGATTTCCGCGCCGAGTGTTTTTGCCTCGCATCGCAGCACCAACATGGAGCTTAGCATCAAGCAAAGCCATGCTGTGAAATTTTGCGTCAAACATAAAAAATCCGCGTCGGAGACCCTTTCCCTTGTTAAAGAGGCATTCGAGGAAGACTCCTCAAGTCGAGCAAAAGTTTTTCAGTGACACAACATGTTTCAGGAAGGCCAAGAACTTGTTGAAGTCGAGTTTTACGTTGGACGCCTGCCAAACGCTTGAGCTAGGGCTTAGTTGGTGAAAACTGAAGAAGTTTTGGACTCAGGCGTACAATAGTCGCCCCTCATCAGTAAGAAGAACGGTCTAATAATGGAAACCATCCACACGGATCGAAACGGATGATTTAGGAATTTGCTAACTGTGGCGCCGTGCCACAGTGAGATTGTTGTGCAGAATCTACTGGCGAAATTCTGCGTTTCCAAGTCATATCAAACTCCTAAACAATTCAGCTGACTTTTTCTTACTCCTATAAGTGGAAAGGCCGCTGTGAGTGCAGGGGTTTGACTCTGATGGTATAACTTTGACTTCCAAACAGCTGCGACGCGCTCTCAAAACACTCGGCGCGAAAATCGACCTCCTGCATCAACGAATGGACTTGGGAGGCTAAACCACAGTGCTCCTGAATGGTGAAGAACCCGTCTACTGAGCCCGACCAGTTGGAGCCCCCTCCGTCGAAACTTCAGAGAACCAGTCTCGATACTTATTGAATGGGCCTTGTAGTATAACTTTTTGTGTTAATTCAAATGTAAATAATTTTTATTTTGTTAATTGTAAAAATATGATATATTTGAAGACTGTTTGTCACAATGATTTCTAGCTGTAAAAAATATATTTTCATTCACGATCGGCCTTTAAACTTGAACGAAGATCTCATATCTTGCAACCAATGTTCATAATAATTGTGATGTTTTTCTGTGAAATTTTCAGGACAAGTACCAGGAGATGATCTGAGGCAATCGAATGATTTACCTTCTTCCAGAACTGCTCGAGGACACCAGACTCCAGCGGCTTTCTTGATCATGGCCTCTGGATTGGACGAGGTCAGTCTTAGCACTTTGAAATGTTACGTTGATATGCAAACCGTTTGAGAATGTAATTGGTTTCAAAATTGATTCTCAAGATGAAATTTTTTGGAAGATTTTCGATAGAAAATAAACAGCCTTGAATGTGGATAATAGTGGAAGATTTTTCAACTTGTTTGAATAATCCCTGTATAGAACAAACTGTGAAAAATAAATAATTCAAATTGAAATTTTTATTAGAATAAAATATAAGAGAATTTACATAGAACAAAATAGAATATTAATAGACAATAAAATATTAATAGTCTAGTATATAATAGGGATTATTTGCATAGCAAACAAAAGTAGGCCTATTTATCAAAAATATGGAGAAATACATATTAAAACAATCATTAAAACATAATTATTATCAATTATCTTTCGACTGCATATCTGTTAAATTTGCAAACCTTGAAACATGAAAGTGATTTTCATATCACAAAATTTTGTTATGTAATATCCATTACTTATTTTCTCTTAGGGCTACTGTATTCGTTAAAACATTAAATAATTAAAATCAAAGTATCCATCTACAATAAAATATTCAATATAAAAGAATACCTTCTTTGGGAATCTGCAGTGCAGTTTCCCTTGATACAGATATCTTTGTTGGGTTGTAAAAAAGTGAGAAAGGAAGAAAAGTATGAAATTTTGACCTGGTTGATTCAGGGTAATTCTAAAATAGAACGTTAAACTTCGTGAGTGGTTTCCTGACATTAACGTTACAACATTTCTCTCCAAAATTTCAATTTTATAATATTTTGTGACATGAGGAATAAAATGACTCAAAATAAAAATTTGAACAATCACTTTTTAAGAAAAATGATATCTTCTTTAGAAAAATAAGATCAATTAGAATCTTGTTACTCCAATAATTATTGATACAATGGATAAATTGTGATATTTTGTTAGGCTACATTATTGGTGGTAGAGGTGGGAGAAGGCTGCAAGAATGCCTTATAACTTAGTAGGATGTTTGATATTTCAAAAGGATACAATAAAATTAGATTAATATTGTTAACCAATGTGGCTGGTGAGGAAGGGAATGTATTTGATACTTCAAATGGATGGAAGTATCTAAATAATAATGATCAATTTTAATGGAATTTCCATAGAAATGATAAGATAAATTTTAAAGAAATTGAAATATAAAATTGAAAAAAGAAAAAGCTCAACAAAACCTCATAATTCTGGTGAAATGGTCATTCTGTTCCATCTCTTTTGAAACCTGATTGATAGTTTGAACCTGTATTTACTGGATTTTATCTTGATTTGAATATCAGGAAACTTACCAACGAAGTTTGTTGGTCTTGTTGAAACAATGTAATTTTTATCAATCTTTTGGAGCACATTGCGCCATTATTTCTATGGACAGGAATTACTTAATTTATCTATTTTATTTATTCATTTTACATGAACTGAAAGATAAACTTATTGATTAAAAACACAGACATTGGTCAAGTCTTTTACCAAATTTTGATGAATAATAAGTTTGAAACTATGTTATATATTTTTGCAGCACTTCAAACAAGAAGTTATGGTCCATAATAATGTTATATTATATTATGTCATTGGAAAGAGAATCCAATTCTCCACTTGCTCTACTATTCTCTTTTCTGGTTATAACATTATTTCAAAAGTATATCCCAAGTATTTCTAATACTATCTTGTAGGTACTGGGGGCGGTAGGAACGATTAAGCAAGTTTGTTTCCATTGTCTCATCAGCTTGAAAATATCATGGTGTTGGGTGTAATTATTGACAGTGGATTATCCTGGAAGCTTCACATCGATTTTTTGAGAAAGAATTTGAAAAACTCTGCTGTTTTTTTAAATTTGAAGCATAAAAGGTATGTTGTATACAGCCTACAGAATGTGAAAAGCGTATGTATGCATTAGTATGCATTTTTTCATTCCCTTGTATCACATGGAAAGGCATTTTGGGGGAACTACAGAATACATTCAAATATTCAGAGTGGGCTATAAGAGTAATGGTAGGTGATACAGTGAGATCAAACTGCCTTCTATACTTCAAAGAGCTCGAAATTCTTCGTCTTTCTACCCTTTTCATTTTCGAGTGAATTTGCTTGATGGAAAAACGAGAACAATTTGAGAAGAGGATATATGTTACATTTCTATGAAACAAGGAGACATCATTATCGAACATTTTTTTTACCAGAGGGGGGTAGGGCCCTGGCCACACGTCAATCATTAATCGTGTGTTGGGGAGTTAAAAAATGGTAAGGTAGATAAAGATACTTCAGAAAAGGAAGCAGGGGTGTAAGTTTGTTGGGTGTAATTGTTGGAGCAATTGAAACTCCAATTTGTATTATTTGTCCAATCGCTTTTCAATGCCCCTTGCCTAAACATCTTAAAAGTCTGAAACTCAAACATTTAGAATGTAATTGAAAAAAGATCTGCTTAAAAATGTTTTTCTATACATGAGTTAAACAAGTATTATTTCACTGGCAATTGAGCAACGCTTTCACGGCACATATCAACTGAAGAATTTAATTGATATTTGACAAATCCTTATGCCCCTTTAATAGGTCAATTTATACCTCCTACATGGTCATATAACAATTAGATGTGCTTTGTCCTTACTTTTTGAGAAGGAAGAAGTAACCGTGAATTCCCAAAGTCATGTTTCAATGCTGAGAAATTTTCTGCAACCCAAATTAGACGAGATTGTTGAAGAACATTAGCCGATGGACATTTGAACATTTGTGGTTCCAACAAGATGAAGCTACTGCTCATACAGCTCGGATTTCACTAGACGTTTTGAAAGAAATGTTTCCGGGACACCTAGTCTCTTGGAGAAGTAATGTTGGGTGGCCCACGCGGTCACCAGATCTGAGCATTTGCGACTTTTTTCTTTGTGGGTATCTGAAGGAAGAGGTTTTCAAAGGCCGCCCTAACGTTAGCAATGTTGAAACAGCGTATTATTGACGAAGTGAATGCCATACCCGCAATATGCGTTCAAGAGCTGATCAAAACTTTATAGATTGCCTTGAACAATGATTCATGCTAAAGGCCAGCATCTTCAGGACATTATTTTTAAAACCTAATTAATATAAAAAATGTATATTCGACCTATTGAGAAAAAACAAAAACATGTTTTCATTACATATCCTGGCGCGCTTTTCATTGCTCCTTAAAACTGCTTATTCGTCACTGCTGCAGTCTGTATAAAGTATGAAATGTTAATTATTGAAATAATATTATTATTGAAAAAATTTAGCATCTGGAGAATTGAATTCTCTTTACAATGACATATACTATAGAATAGGCATTTCTGACCATAACGGCGATATGAGCTCCAAGACAACACTTGGCTGAATTGATTTTTATTCTGAATTTAACTTATTTCAGTTTGAAGTTTATTTTAAATTCATAATATTTAAATTGCCAAAATGGATATTTTATGCTTGAACGTTTTCTTTGCAGTTCGATTTGAGCTCCAGCAAGCCTATTAAATATTCTCATTTGGACATAGCTGCGTCCAGTGGCAGCCTCCCACAGGAAGCGACTGGAGCTCCAGTATTAGCTTTAGCCTCACACTATTTACCAGTTCCTGTATAACAGCACTGAAAGGGAGAATAGAATGTAATACTGTACTATTGAATTGAAAGTGACCAGTGCCTTTTCATCAAATATTTTAAACTCAGGCCTCAAGTTATTGTGGTATTATTATAATCATGTAATTTAAGAATATATATTTTGTAATGGAATTCAACTTCAACATTTTATTGGTGTCTTTGTAATATATGAGTAGGCTATTTGATCAGGCTGAACTTCTGACAGTCACACTTTTTGCTAACTTCTTTCGAACTAAACTTGATGTATTCAGAAAACTTTGAACACTGTATTTTGGCTTATATGTTGAATTTAATGGGAATTATTTTATAATCTAGGAGAAAATACATATGATTCTTGAATTTTGAGTAAACGAAATTGATTTTTCTCCTTTCCCCCAATTCTTTTGTTTGTTTTCGATGATTAGTTGAATGAGGTATTATACTAATTTAATTACTAATATTAAATGAAATAATAAATCACAGTAACTGTTAATAGCTATTCATGTATTAAGAGCGTAATGCGCGACTTCATCACAGTGAGCAAAACAGTTATCGCCCGACGCGGTAGCGAGAGTAACATACAAAAATATTCTACAACTGCAGTTAATGAATGGTTAATCTAGTTAACCTCTATATCCATTTCTGAATTTCCACTTTTTTTGAGGTTATGAAAACATGCGCTATAGCTTTGCGGGCGTAGATTAAACCTACTGTTGCTGAGTGTGCGTGAAGCGAATTCTCCTCAGAAATAAACAGTTTTACGGTGTGTTTAAAGACATGCTTTCGCACAGTTGTAGAAAGAATGGTTTTATTTCAACACTTTTAGTTTCGAAATTATTGGAATTTATAATTTTAGATTGATTATTAATTTTCCATTATAAATAGTAGTAGCCCTTAACATAAAAATGAACAGTGATTTATCACTACTATATCCGAATTATTGATAGTTGGATTTTGGCTTTCACCCAAGTGGATAATGAATAACGATCATTTGTAGTTGTAAAAAAATCAAATTACATACTTGAAGTTTGTTGCTAGCAGTTTTAAAATTGCTGAAGGCTATAATACCATCCAGTATAATTATGTTCCATTACTAACACTTTTTTGAGCTACGGTATCACCTGGAACTAATATTTTTCCTAATGTATCGTTATATCCATCACGAATGATTTGGACAGGAACGGTTTCAATGACAAAGAGCCGATCACTTGCGATGCACTTTCATATGGGTGACCATTTGCGATTTCAGCGTGAACCGCTTCCCGCACTCAGCACACTCAAAGGCCTTCGTCCTGTTGTGCGTTATCATGTGCTTTGCCAACGTTGTTTTGGCACCAAAACGTTTTTTACAAATGCTACATCCATATGGTTTATTACCGCCATGAGTATCTAAATGGGCAGTCATAGAGTACTTGAGGTAGAAACGTTTTTTACAAATATTACACTCATAGGGTTTGAATTCTGTGTGTCTGTTCATGTGCACAAGGAGATTGTCTCCTTTAGCGAAGGTTTTGCCGCACGTTGGACAGAGATGAGGCCTTTCGCCTGTGTGCACCAACTGATGTCTTTTTAGTGGAGCGGATGTCCTGAACGCCCTACCGCAGATCTTGCACACAAAAGGTTTCTCTCCCGTGTGCATTCTAGTGTGGTCCAAGAATTTTGAGGCACGTTCCACCTTTTTAGAACAAACTGCACAACGATAATATAATGGTTTATTGGCTCTTCGTTTTTTCACTAAAGAATGGTTTGTTGATTTTCTTGAATCATCAGATTTTGAAGGGTTCGTTGTACTTTCTGCATCATTTGAAGTGTTGTCTGTGCCAATTCCATCGCCATCGTAAGTTTTTAAAGAGTCAGTCGTTTGAGCAGATTCATCAGGCTCATCATAGACTGCAGCACTGGCTAACAAAGCGGCATATGCTGGATCATCTTTAAGCATCTTACTTTTTTTTCTTTTTTGTGTCCCACTGGTTGCAGTAGTTTGTGGAAGTCGTTGACAGTTTTCAGAAGTCAGAGAATTTGATTCACATTCTAAGCTTGTAGTGGAGGAACACGCTGAAACAATCAAACAATATTGAAATTTGAGATTTTTCATAAATCAATTTTTCTATATGAATTTCATAATAATATTCTTGGATTAAGCCAAAAATTTGTTTTTTAATCTCATTTAATGAACGGTTCTGAAGAAGGCCAATATTTATCCATAATGTTTAAACCGATGTAAAATGACGTCATCTTACGGCAGTTGAATTTAATTGGATTTTTTTATTTATTTTTAGTTTTTTTTTTACCTGTGCTGTTTGCTTTTTCCAATTGATTATCCTCTTGTGTGTTCTTGCCTTCCTTATTGAATGGACTCAAAAGAACATAAGCAAGAATTGGATGCGACACAATAGGCTCTTTTAATCTTGAAATTAAATCATCTGGAAACAAAGAAAACAACAAATTAATAAGGATTATTTAGCATCAGCAGTTATACGAGAAATAATATTTCAGTTTGAGATTCCTACGCTCTTTACAGCCTTTCTAAGCAGCAGGTCCACCACCTAATGCAATGACCAAACTACCTTTCTCTCAAATTATGTTTGTACTCTGGCAACAGTAGCTAAACATTCATTTCAAATTACAATGCTATAAATTATTATTAACCGTTGATTAAAGATTTCTTCCTTGTGAAAGTTTTCATAATTATAATAAAAAAATATTTTTTCAAGAAAAAATTATTGATATTTTGAGTATTTTTGGGTCGGAAATTTCTTTATATTCTACAATGTTTGAATTTTTTCAAGTAGGCTAATAGTTTTTAAGTAAAAATTGGTGACTGTGAAATGCTACATATATAGTAGATTTCGCCTTTTTCAAATTGAAGAGGGTACAGATACTGTTCCTTTGAAGCTTGTTGAACAGTTGCAACTTTCATTATGTACCTTTTCGTAAATTAACAGATTAACATTAAATTTACCTTCAATAACAGGAGTTTGGTCAGTCTTTTGTTTCCTCCTCAATTCCCTTTTTTCTCTAGAGCTCAACTGCCTAGGTTTACAGCTTTTCTGTTCTGCTTTACAGCTTTCCTGGTTAGTTTTACAGCTTTCCTGGTTAGTTTTACAACTTTCCTGGTTAGTTTTACAACTTTCCTGGTCAGCTTTACAGCTTTCCTGGTTTGCTTTACAACCTTCCTTGTTAGCTTTACAACTTCCTTTCTTCGCTTTAGAGCTTTCCTGTTCAGTTCCACAGCTTTCTTGTTCAGCTTTGCAGCTTTCCTGTTCAGCTTTGCTGCTTTCCTGTTCAGTTCCACATCTTTTCTGTCCAGCTCTGCAGCTTTCCTGGAGATGAAAAGTTCGAACTTCCTCTATCTGGTTGATAACATCCTTTATTGGTTTGGTTCTATTGCATCCTTTCTGATTGCCTGACAGCTGAAAAAAGTTGAACAACTTTTAGAAAGTCAAGAATTGTATTTCTTTTTCAAAAAAAAATCAATCTTCAAACAATTGTATTTTTTACAAAAAAAACAATGAACTACAAATTTACAACTATAAAAATACAAAATCTACATCAGGGGCATGTTTCCTAATAGTACGGTGCAATTAGTTCAAAAAAAGGCCGAACCTCAACATCGAAAGAGAAAAGACGATTCCTACGCCAACTTGTTCTATACAACCCCTTTATTGTTTGGTAAAAATGTATACCCCTATGACCGTCGGGTTTTTGGGGGAGGGGGGGTAAAAGGTGCAAAATTTCAGTTTTTTGTGAATTGTAGCCGAACCAAGCGTCGGACGAAAAACTTTCATTCATGTTTTTTCTAGAGAACAAAATTTGGAAGAGATTGAGACCAATCACAACTCTGTATCATCAACCGTTTCCAAGTTACAATTTTTTGAAAACTCCATATTTTTTTCACAGGAATTATTCCGTTACTTTAAAAGTTTGTAACTTTGAATTGGAAACTCTTGCATCCGTATTTCAAAATCCCTCTCGGCGAAATTCATTTATCTTCAATTTGAGACCAAATTCACCCTTCTATGTTCAGTGGTTCATGTGCTACAGCGATTTTAAAAAACCCTTACATCCCCAAAATCCCCTAAAATTACATTTTATCGTATAAAAAAAATATTAAAAATTTTCGGATTGTCTTATAATTCCATAATCATTATAGAGGGCGAAATTCTCTACATTTTCAGAACAAGAACACCACTCTACCTTCATAAGTTACAAAGTTACAGATGAATAAATTATCAAAAATGAGAAAAAATTGCAATAGCTGATTTTACAACAATGTTTTTATCAAAGTTTTATTCAAGAAATATTGTGAATCATATAAAGTATCAAAGAGTACATTTTTCTCTACAATTTGAGACCAAATTCACATTTTTTGAACAATTACAGAATTAGCTAGATCCATTTTTCAAACCAACTGTCGAGTTCAGAGCTCACTCTGAGAGGCGCTCCACACACTATGAATGATACATTGAAACGCTTCGTTGAGCTTAAGAATACGACGATTTTTTTTTTAATATACGTAGCTCATTTAATAATTGTTCAAAAAATATGAATTTGGTCTCAAATTGTAGAAAAAAATGTGATCTTTAATATCATATAAGATTCATCATGATTCTTCAATTATTTCCTCATGATAACATGTTGGAAAATCAGCGTTTTCAATTGTTGAAAAATTACACATAATTCATTCTATTGTAACTCGGTAACTATTGGCGATAGAGTTATGCTCTTGGTCTAGAAATGTAGAGTGATTTATCCTCTAAAAGATGGTATATGAAGATTTCTCGTTCAATGCTTATTGTTAGAGAAATTTCGATAGAATTCAAAAAATGAGCGAATTTATCAGAAAAAGTGTGATAAAAACCGGTTGTGTATCTTCTTATGTCAAAGGTCTCGCAATTCTCATAGTAACCATTTGAAAGAGGAAGATTTTCTCTACATTTCTTGGTAGTTTCAGATTTTTCCGTTCACAACTTTCCGATTGGGAGCATTGAAATGTGAAAAATTGGAATTTTCAATGTGCAGGTATTATTATTCAAGAGTATCATTTAAATCTGAATTCTGGAGTTTTTCACCGAATTTCGATTATAATATATGAATTTATACCGCCGTGATGAGTAGAAAATGATGAGCTATTGAACGATAGAATCCGACGTACCAATCTAAAGTTGTGGGGGAAAATAAATGATTAAAAATAAAGCAATGCTTTTGACCAACCCACATGAATCCTATGATAGTCTTGGTCGTGTAAACGATTTTCATGAGAGTCTAGGGTCTCAAGAAACGAAATCTAGAAGTATGAGCCAATCCGAAAATTTTTAATATTTTTTTTGTATGATAAAATGTAATTTTAGGGGATTTTGGGGATGTAAGGGATTTTTCAAATCACTGTAGTATATGAACCACTGAACATAGAAGTGTGTATTTGGTCTCAAATTGAAGATAAATGAATTTCGCCGAGAGGGATTTTGAAATACGGATGCAAGTGTTTCCAATTCAAAGTTACAAACTTTTAAAGTAAATACTTAGAAAGAAAATACTTGTATGAGAGCAGCAATATCACCACATGAAAGACTAACAGCAACTTTAAGATTTTTGGCAACCGGCAGAAGTTACAAAGACCTGGAGTTCACAACAATTATATCAAAACAATCGCTAAGTGAAATCATTCCCGAAACATGTGAAGCTATCTAAAAGGTGCTGAAGAAGGATTACTTGAAGGTAAGAAATATTGTTATTTTCCATAAACGATTTATTATTTAATTGAATATTATAAACTTTATTATTGTACAAAAGTTATTATGGTAAGCAATAGAAATGCACGCAAGAATACTTCAGTTTGGTTGAAATGATGACAAGTAGGTTCCAACGGGAGATTGGGCAGGGGCTTGGTGGGCGCGTGTCTGTACATCTTGTTCACCTTGCTGTGGGATGATGCATGAAACTGCCGAAATTTTCCCAATTGTTTCATACTCCTGAGTGTGAGGTATTTGTTCTGGGGCGTAGTTATGTGGCATAGGCTGCGGCTGCTGCAAGAAGGAGTGGTATTGTCCAACTTGTGAAGAAAGATTTTGTTGCATTCTGATTTGATGTGGTGTATTCTGTTGAGGCCAATAATTCGTGGTATTCATTGAACCAAAATCATCTTGTCGCTGGCTTTTCATGTCAACAAGTCAAAAATTTCTGGTAAGCGTATAGTACCCAACTCAGCTTCGAATAAAACGTCGAAAATTAGTTTCTGAGCAATTATGTTTTGTGAATTCGGGACTTCTCTGAGTTTATTAGCCACATGTTTTCCAAATACCTGAAATGCATCATCTGCCTGTAGCGATTCCAGTTTCTTCCCTATCACCTGCAGAACTTCAGTTGTGCCATCATCATTCCCAACAGCCTTCCTCTTGTTACGAGTTAACTTGCGCGAGGTATTGACAGAATGGGAAGTACTCGTAGATGCTTCGGAAGCAGGAGTAGCAGGGGTAGTAGCAGCTTCACTGGGGCCACTGTCAATAACAGTTTCTTGCACATCGTCTTCCACCTGAAAATATCAAACAATAAATGTATTATTGATCTCCATATTTTTATTATTTTTACAAATTTTCAATGAGGATGAAACTCTTGCAATATTTCTTCTTTTTTGTTTTGTTTCAGTTTCCCAAGACTGAAGAGGAGTGGATGGAAGTTGCAGCGGAGTTTGAAAGAATGTGGCAGTTCCCTCATTGTTTAGGGTCAATTGACGGAAAACATATTAGAATTGTGCCACCTAAAGGAAGTGGGTCCTATTATTTCAATTACAAAAAAACCCACAGTGTTGTTCTTATGGCAATAGTCAATGCCAATTGCGAGTTTTTGTATTGTGATATAGGAACAAACGGTCGGATCTCAGATGGAAGAGTCATAAATAACACTCAATTTTATGAAAATCTCGTTAACAACGAGTTAAAAATTCCAAAACCCAGATCCATTGGAAGTTCAAACAGAGTTTTAAGTTATGTTTTTGTTGGGGATGAAGCCTTCGCTATGTGTCAAGCCACCGACCTTCTCAAACCATTTCGACGTGAAAGATTAACATGGGACCGAAGAATTTTTAATTACCGCCTATCTAAAGCGAGGCGTGTTGTTGAAAACACATTCGGCATTTTGGCTTCCCGATTTCGTATTTTCCACACAAGTATTAAGATGCACAACGTCGATACTGTAGTTCTTGCATGTTGCGCTTTACACAACGTTTTGCAGAGAAAGTCCCCCCAAACTACACCCCTCCAGAAAGTATGGATCAGGAAAATATTTCTGAATGTACTGTTGAATTAGGTGAAAGATGTAACCCAGAATTATGCACGACCTACAGCGTGGACCAAGAGGCCACATGTTGAACAATGCTAATGGGGTCAGAGTAGGGATGCAACGATATATCGAATATCGATAATTATCGATAATATCGGGCCTCAAATATCGATATTTTTATCGATATTTGGACCGACGATATTATCGGCATATCGATATTTTTCTCCAATATTATCGATATAAGGACACCACGAAAACAAACGTCTATTTTGGAACTTTATTAGCGGATCGTGTTGTTTGTGGTTGAATTTTGTTTATGATTGTTCGTAATTTTGTTTAAAAAACTCATAAAAATGAAGAAGAGCAAGTTACGGGAGCATTTTAAAAGAGAGAAAGATTCCGCTACATACATTATCTGTATAAAAAAAGTGTAAAAACTTTCTTTTTCATAGAAATATTTAAAATTAATGATGATATATATTGTAGATTATTTTCATAGTTGTTCTCTTTGCTTATTTGTTTATTATTTCATGGTTAGTAATTATTATCATTATAAATTATCTTCAATTTAGATGAATGTCAATAAATAAATCAAATAAAATTTCTATAGACTGAATATAAGGTACTGCAACCAGTAAATTATATTTTTCAATTTACAATTATATTTATGAAAGTGACTAAATTTTTTAAATAGACTGAAATATTACTAGCTGATGCAAGAAGGTTGGGCAGGTTTGTATCTTGTGCTTCAACAGATGATGTTGCTAATTAAAGTTATCATTCAGCTATGCCTCTACTAGTAGTTCTGTGAACGGTAGACCTCATGAAGTAGCCCATGTTCCCTGCATCATAAAAGCACTGTCTGTATACACGGTACGTTCAGATTGTGCGTCGATTCCGATATTCGGCGCGAGGAAGTCAGCAATGCAGTGGCCACAGTTACGCTCTATGTCGGCATCAAGGGTGCTTTGAAACCCGTGCATCAGTCTATAATTATTTTAATAATGTTTTCCGTCATGCGAAACGGTCCGACGGTCGGCTACAGTCGAACAGCTGTAGCCAATCACAGCTCATGTTGTTAGCCTGCGGTCGACTGTCGGACCGTTTCGTATAAAGAAAAACTTACCTTAATATCCGAAATATCTCACCTAACTTCAATGAAAGTATATCATCTGAAGTAGAAAATTTTGAATTTTTTCTATTCTGAATGTCATAATATCACATCTTCTATAATATCAACATTATAGTAATATCACAATATCAATATTATAGTAATATCAACATAAATATACTATCAAATCATTTATGGAGTACACCTATATCAGAGAATACTTCAATCCTTTTTTCGTCCTTATTATGAAAATTGTCGAAAAACCTTACATATACATCGACGCGCGATTTCAAGAGGAACATCCCTATCAAATTTCATTAGAATGTTTTGCCGCGTTAAGTCGTAAATGCGGAACATACAAACATACATACATACATACAAACAAATGCAAAATCGTCTACTTGACTCACTTACGTTCGGTCAATTATGTTTTTGTAATCAGAGAAAATAGATGGTTCACTATTACATTACATCTTACATCAGCTTCTAGTAAGTTACATCAAGGTTATTAGAAATAACCTTTAATAACCTTGAGTTACATAAGCAAGGGAACCGCCCAAGTTTTTGGTGATAGCTAAACCAGCAACAGAACCATAAATAAATGTTAATTTTGAGTGTTTAGAGTCAAAACTGGGTTTTTTAACGTATTTTGAAAATATCGATAATATCGGACGATTTTGCCGATAATATCGAATATCGATATTCTCCTGTTCGATATAAATATCGATATTTTGAGAAAAGTTTGCATCCCTAGGTCAGAGATCATTTCAAGGAGTACTTTAGCAATGAGGAGTCTGTTCCTTGGCAAGATAGATTTATAACTTTGAACAATTAATGGCGTACATAAAATATTATTTGGTACTTGTAATTTTTTAGTAGATACTTGTAATAAACATTGTAAAAGCTGATTTTACCTATTAAATGAAAGAATATGTTTCAGTTAATAAAGCGATTAGGTAATAATAGGAAATTTTGTTGTTTTTTTCTTACCAGTTGTAAGATTCATCGCAGTTTACAGACTCTTCACTTTCGTCCATGGTATTCCTCGACGGCCTTGGTGTCTCCTGATCATTGAGAAAATGCAGCAAATTTCGTCTTCTCCAGCCCCAGATCGAATCGATTTGTTTACCTTTGCCAATTCTTTGCGATAAACGCTTCTCAAAGAATTGATTTTCTTCACCACTGTCTCTTTGCTCGCGTTGACATCTCTTTCTTTGAACTTTTCAACCAATCTCTCGTACGCTTCCCCCTTTTTGTCCCTGTCACTGTACTCTTTGGATTTAACTCGCCAAATGCACGGAAAACTTTCATAAAGTGAAATAAAATCCGTCAAAAACTCGCGAGAACATTGCCGAAGATCTGCCATGGTCGGATGATTAGAGAAAACTGAGGAACAAAACGGATTGGAAAACGGAGTAAGTGTCCACA
Organism: Sogatella furcifera; assembly: GCA_017141385.1. NCBI lineage: Eukaryota > Metazoa > Arthropoda > Insecta > Hemiptera > Delphacidae > Sogatella > Sogatella furcifera. The sequence goes on along the minus strand of CM029548.1, from coordinate 34,978,133 downwards.
CACAATGACATGTCTGCGCAGGTCACGGTTTTCAGAGCTCACGAGCTCAGTTATCGCTGCAACTGTGCAGTCTTCCGGACGGACTCAAAACTGCGCAGTTTTCCTGTCCACACACAATGTTTTGTCTGCAACGTCTTGAACTGCGGAGACAAAACGTTGTGCAAAACGGAGCGTCTGGACCGGACTAAGTCTGTAATTGTTCAAAAAATGTGAATTTGGTCTCAAATTGTAGAGAAAAATGTACTCTTTGATATTATATATAATTCACTATATTTCTTGAATAAAACTTTGATGAAAATATTGCTGTTTCATATGCTATTTCAATTTTTACTTATTTTTAATACTTTATTATCTGTAACTTTGTAAGTAATAAAGGTAGAGTGATGTTCTTGGTCTGAAAATGTAGAGAATTTTGCCCTCCATAATGATTAAAGAATTATAAGCCAATCCGAATATTTTTAGTATTTTTTTTAATGATAAAATGTAATTTTAGGGGATTTTGGGGATGTAAGGGTTTTTAAAATCGCTGTAGCACATGAACCCCTGAACATAGACGTGTGTATTTGGTCTCAAATTGAAGAGAAATGAATTTCGCCGAGAGGGATTTTGAAATACAGATGCGTTTCCAATTCAAAGTTACAAACTTTTAAAGTAACGGAATAATTCTCGTGAAAAAAATATGGAGTTTTCGAAAAATTGTAACTTGGAAACCGTTGATGATACAGAGTTGGAATTGGTCTCAATCTCTTCCAAATTTTGTTTTCTAGAAAAACATGTATAAAACATGTAGGATGGAGCGCGGTAAGTTGCTAATTTGAGTTGCAGGTTGTGGCAGCGCTGTTGGTCAAAGAGAGGCGTGAGTGGGCGTTTATTATAGTGACTGACGGGAAGTTTTACTTCAGCTGCTTTTCAGTTGCTATCATGGAGTGGACACGTAAGAAGCGTTCATTTTGTGTTGCAGCGTATTATTCAAATAATCACTTGATCATTGCAGTGCTTTTCGTTTGCGTTTCGCTGCTTCCCCACGCGGACGTGTTCCTGGGCGGCAATCAATTGTAAATTGGGTGAATGTATTCAGAACAGCAAGAAATCTGTCATCTTTACGAATAGGACCTTCGAGAAGTGTTACAACACCACAAAACATCGAACGAGTTGAAGAAGCAGTATTGCAATCTCCAAAACGCTCTGCTCGGGAGTAAGCACTTGCTCTTGGCATTTCAAGACGTTCTCTCCACCAAGTTCTTCATAGTAAAATTCAGTTCACTATGAAGAAGCCGTCCAGGAACACGTCCGCGTGGGGTAGCAGCGAAACGCAAACAAAAAGCACTGCAATGAACGAGTAATTATTTGAAATATACGCATCAACACAAAATATTCGCTCCTCACGTAAACAACTGAAAAACTGCTAAAGTAAAACTTCCCGTCAGCCACTATAATAAAAGCCAGCTCACGCCTCTCTTTGACCAACAGCGCTGCCACAACCAGCAACTCAAATCAACAACTTACCGCGCTCCACCCTATATGAAATTTTTTCGCCCGATGCTTCATTCGGCTACAATTCACGAAAAACTGAAATTTTGCACCTTTCACCCCCTCCCCTAACCGTATCCTAGTTATGGGCGATATGAACACTGATCTCTTAATGACAAATCGGAATTTTGACTTTCACCAACTGACTACAATATTTCAATGTCTCAATATGACTATTCTCCCGCTTGATCCAACTCATCATACAAATGAATCAGATACATTTATTGATATTCTTATAGTTAGCGATCCAAACGAGGTAGTAGAAACTACCTCAAATCTCTGTCCCTGCTATCTCCGGACACGATTTAATCTATTGCGTACTTTCTCATAAGACCCCTAAACCAGATCAGAAACTTATTACTTATAGGGACTTCAAACACTTTGACGAAACCGCTTTCCTGACTGACGTAGCTCTGACTCCATGGCATCAAATTGATGGACTTCCCTCAGTTGATAACATGGTTGACACATTTGAAAACTGGACTCTTGATATATACAACACGCACGCACCATTCGTTACCAGAAAGATAAACAGGAAACGACGGGTACCTTGGATGACTGACGACATTTTAAAAATGATGGGACAAAGGGACAAAGCTCACAGAAAATTTAAGAAAACGCTCGATCTGAATAGTTTAATTGAATATCGAAGTTTGAGAAATAAAGTCAAGCAGCAATTGAGAAATTCGAAAATAAGATATTTAAATTCATTCATGACTGACAATAAACTAGACTCTAAACTATTGTGGCGTGGAATAAAAGAATTTGGTCTAGGTAAACAAAAATCTGAGACAGAAATCGACCTACCGTTGGATGACATAAATGACTATTTTACCTCACACTTGACTCAACGTGACGAAACTACTATTACTGATCACATCAATTTTCTGGAAGATCAAGTAGCTAACACTCACATACAACCTGCTAATCAATTTAATTTTAAACATATTTCTGAACATCAGGCTCTTAGAGCTATACAACACATGCGCAGTAATGCTACTGGAGCCGACAAAATTTCTATTAAATTCATAAAGAAAATGGTATTTGCAGTTTTACCAACCATCACTACTATTTTCAACAAGTCCCTTGAAACAGGTCAGTTCCCTGAAAATTGGAAGTTTGCTCTAGTTCGTCTTTTGAATAAAGTCCCCTCACCCAATAAGGTCGAAGATCTTAGACCAATTAGTATTCTACCTGCCCTTTCTAAAGTACTAGAGAGACTAGTTCACGGTCAAGTTGTAGATTTTCTAGAACAGAATAACAAATTACATAACTTTCAATCTGGATTTCGGAAATCTCACTCAACTGAAACAGCTCTTCTGCGTGTAACTGATGATATTAGGCTAGCTATGGACCAAAGGAAATGCACAATATTAACCCTGTTTGATTTTTCTAAAGCATTCGACACTGTAGACCATAATATTCTCCTTAGTAAGTTAGCTATCCTCGGATTTAGTGCTCAAACACTATCATGGTTTAACTCCTATCTTAGAAATAGAAAAAAATGTGTATCAATTGGTGATAATAAATCTGAATGGAAAAATGTTATACACGGTGTCCCACAAGGTTCTATTCTAGCCCCCCTCCTATTTACGCTTTATGCAAATGACCTCCCTTCTGTCATAAAGTTTTCTAAATTTCATACCTACGCTGATGACCTTCAAATTTATGCCAGCTGCCCCATCTCAAAAATAAACGAAACAGTAGATAAAATCAACCACGATGTAAATTTAATATTCGAATGGACAAAGAAAAATGGCCTCAAACTCAATCCTAATAAAACGCAGCCAATAGTAATTGGTTACTCACGCTTAGCAAATAATATTGATATGAACACAATCAATAAAATCTCCATTGATGGTATTGAAATCCCCTACTGTAGCTCTGTTAAAAACCTGGGAATAATCATGAATAAAAATTTGGACTGGTCAGAACAGGTTAATAAAACGTGTAAGAAGGTTTTTTCAGCCATGCACTCATTGAAGAAATTACAAGACATTTTTCCTAGGAATATCAGACTGTTGTTGGTAAAATCACTAATTTTCCCTCACTTAATGTACCTATTGCAACTCAGTACTCAACGACATGCAAGTTACACTGAATGATAAACTAAAGCGTTGTCAAAATTATTGTTTAAGGTTTGTTTACTCTCTCCAACGCCATGAACGAATCACGAAGTTCAACTCTAAAGCTACCCGACCAGAGAAATTTTAGAATAATAACTTGAATAATCTCTAACTTGTTAGAGATATTTTAAAACATTGTAAACCAGTTTATTTTAAAGATGATTTCAAATTTGTTTCTGAAGGCAGGAGAATAGACGTGTCACACACTAGAACTGGGGAAAATACTTTGAGGATTCCAAATCACCGTTCTACCATTTATACTAAGTCCTTTCTGGTTTCTGGTTGCCGTGCATGGAGTGCACTACCTGATTCTATAAGATGTATTGAGAGTAGAGCAAGCTTCATCATGAAACTTAGAAAATATCTTGTTGAGAAAATGACCGAAAACGTTCAACCCTAGAGCAGTAGCATGACAACTCTTCATCCTCCATCCATCACCTACTCAATTTACTTGTAAATATACTTGCAATTTTTGTAGAAATAAGTTCAACCTTCGTTATGGACCCCATGTCCATACATCCATCATTTGCAGTAGTAATTTCAACTTACATAATTCACCCAATCATCAACCATTATTCATTACTTCTAGTAGTTATTCATTTTAAGTTAAATTTAGATTATTATTTTAATCTTCTTTTTTCCTGAATCTTTATGGAAAAGTTCCATTAATCTTATTCTGCTTTTAAAATTCCAATTGAAATTACCAACATTTTTTACATCATTTATAAGCAGTGTAAACATTATGTTTTTAACTTTAAGGCCAAGTGTTAATGAAAAGGACATCTTTGTTGTTCTTTCCCAAGAATGGACATCTTTATGTCCAAACTTCGCCTTTTCATCTAGACAATTATTCAGTCGTAATTTAAAAGATTGCCAATTAAATATATTTTAATAAAATTTCTATAATTTCGCGTTCATGTGTATCCGTGTTTGTTGAATAATGTTACTATGTTTTCAGCTCGTGACGTTTATATAGAAGTAATAGCTACTGTATATTCATTTCTGTATAATAGAAATACACTTACTCCTTTATATTATGAATGTATTGAATGTATTGAAACGTAATCGTGAATGTATTGTTATTGTCTATATGAATAAAGAAATCTAATCTAATCTAATCTAAAAACCCGACGCTCATAAGGGTGTAACTTTTTACCAAACAATAAAGGGGTTGTATAGAACAAGTTGGCGTAGGAATCGTCCTTTCTCTTTGGATGTTGAGGTTCGAGTGTAATTGCACCGTACTATAAGTGATCATGAAAAAATTGAATCACAGACACTTACGATAGCTCTTGGATGGGTGACTGAACACAAAAATACATTAGTCGCAACTTATCCTTATGGGTCTCCTTGCCATACAATTTTCATTTATTTAATAAATATCGTACACTTAACTTTTGATAAAAGAACATTTTGGATATGTTTGAACAATTCAATTACTGTCGGGCTAACTGTCACCCAATGATGTAATCCAGCATTGGAGCCACATTCTACACTTATGAACAGTTGAAAATCTTGCTTTAAAGATTTAGAACATGCATTTTATACATAAACATAGGGTTGCGCAACTTTTTGGTCACTCTGTATTTGAATGCAGCTGGTTGAAATAATAATAGAAACTTATTCATTCATTCTTTCATTCCAAAAATAGAATTTCTTCATTCATTTATTTTAAAATGGTGTATACCTTCTCTGTTATTCATCCATAATAATTATTTAGTAGTAAATTATGTTTTGAAATGAATTATTCTGTTTTAAAATGACAGTTTTAAAATAACTATAACTAACATGGTTGTCCATGTTCCCATTTGTGAAAAAAGAGGTTATATGGGGAAGTGGAACAACCCTTTGGTCTCCCCACAACTAAACGCCATACGTTAAATAATAATAATAATAATTTAGTAATCGCAATAATGGGTTTCAATTTCTAGTGCCGTAAACTGTTTTTTTTTTGTGTGATTGAATAATAAATAAATTGAATACCAACCGAATCAGAAGGTTGAATAGCCCGGTTGAAGGAGACATGCGTTGAATAGCCTTGTAACCTAATCAAATAATAATAAGTGGAAGCTGTAAGTGGGCAAATTTTAAATTGAAGCATAAAATTCCCCAAAACTGAATCGAGTAAAACTGCACTATATAACATATTTGGTTGGAAATAAGACTGGCAATATCGAGACCGTATCAACAACTGGTGTCTTCACCAATTTTGTTAACATTTTTATAGTTTTTAAAAACATCTATTCCATAAAGAAGCTTACATAATAAAATTATTTTTGTTTTGAAACTTTGATTATAAAAATAATCTTAAAATAAAAAAGGAAAAAATACATCCCCTGGAGAATTTAATTCTTCTAACAATTACACATAGAACGTGAAATCTTATAATTCATAATAATAACGGTTCTATATGTACCAAAAGATTGATTAAAATTACATCGATCTTATAAAACATATTTCAATATGGCTGACTGCTACTGATCACTCTTAATAGTATCAATAGTCATTTCTACTAACAGAATAAATAGTCTCATTAATAACAGTTGAAAAATCATGTCCACAGAATATTTTCAAGTATATTAATATTATTAATGAACATTGAGATTTGGGAATAGAATAAGTATAGAAATATCTTAGTTAATAGTCAATAATTAATGGAATAAGTATAGATAAATCCAAAGTTTTTTGACACTATCTTGTTTAAATTCAATTCAGTTATAATTGGTCTCAATTCCTTATTCTTATTTTTTCAGTTTTTTTCGTTGATACAGTACCATCAATATTCTGTCCTGATTTATAACCTTGTTAGATTCAACGTATGTCTCTGCAACCGACCTTTTGTGTTTCATTGTTGTCAACATACCTGGTGGATTGTGAATTTGATAACTTTGTTATTCTCTACTTTTTCATTTTGAATATTTGAAATTTCACTTTGGTAAAATATTTCCGACCCGAATTCTGGAAACAAATACTCTTCGGTCTTCTCTTCGGGCAGCTCTTTCTTTATAATAACGCTGGTCTGCAGAAAGACAGAAAATAAGATTCAAATCAAATCAAAATCTTTATTGTTGAAAACATTGAACAATGTCAGTACAGTAGCTAAAAAATTACAAAAGAATATGGTTACCGGTAGAACAAATTATACAAATAATACAATAAACATGTACAGGAGCTTTATCATTAAGCTAAAGAGCTCATTACTGAGCTTTCATTTTATCTTAGATACTAGAAGACTAAGTTCACACACACGTGAGAAATTTTCATGGGATTTGCACATTGAAAAACTGATTAATTCTGTGAGTAAGGGGCTGTTTGTTCTGAGAAATATGGTGAGATTAGTACCCGTATCAGAATCAAAAATGGTTTATTTTGCCTTATTTTATTCACATGTGTCACATGGTATAGAGTTGTGGGGTCGTTGTGCTAATATTCACTTCCAAAAAATATTCAGGCTTCAAAAAAGAGCAATACGTTACTTGTCTGGACTCAAATTCAATGATTCATGTAGAGAGGCTTTTGTAGACTTGAAAATTCTAACACTCCCGTCAGTTTATATATACAAACTCTTGATTTTCACACACAGAAACATCTCCACATTTAAAACACATGCTGATTCACATAACTACAACACAAGGGGGAAAATAGACTAGCCATACAACAACACAGATTGAAGATCTACGAAAAAATACCAACCTATTTAGGAGCAAAGTTAGGCACAATAAATTACCGCTCAAATTGTAAGCCTTGACTGACATTAAAAAATTCAAGAGAGATTTGTTTAGTCTTCTTATTTCCAAGGCGGTGTATAGCTTGGAAGAATTTAACCATTTAAATCTTGACTAGTCTAGAATTAAAAGTAGGCTACTGTACAGTCTAGAGTTCTAAGTTTTATTGACATTATTTGTAATCTGTAACTTATTTGTATTGCTGCTTGTGACGATGTTCAACTGTATGTTTCCATTTGCTGTGTTGAATACAGAAAAATATTATTATTATTATGAATAAAGAAAAAAAATTATTATTATTATATTTGATTGGAAAGTTGCATTAATGTCTCATTGCTATGGAAAAAGTCATTCATGAAACACCAACCTTCCTCAGCATTTCTTGAAGGAACTTTTTCTACTAGGTGTAAAGAATCAGCCTGAGAAGTTTGGCAGATTCCTACTGAAACATCTGTATAGAGACAGATTAATAATAATCCGAATGTATGAAAATTATATTTTAGATCTTTTCCAATAATAATAATGATTTCTATATTTTTTTACCTGAGATGAAGTACTTTGTATGATGGAATGGTCATCATTTTGATCTGCGAGTGGATCAGAGGAATCAATTACCAATTCCAGTCTATAACTGTCCTCATTTTCTTTTGTATCACTTTGAAGCCAAACTGTACGCTGAAAATTAATAAATTGAAAATTATTCATAGTTTGGAAGACATTACAGTTGATGACAGTTGTATTAATTGCTCTTCAAGTCTCAACTGACAACGAATAACCTTATTACATTTTAATACAATGAAGAGAGTCACTGGCGGCTCGTGCCCACGAAATAGGTGAAGTGCCCGTATCTTTTACTGTACAGCACTTCACCTGTTTCGTGGGCACGAGCCGCCAGTAAAGGGAGTGTATAAGAACTCGTTTAAGCTATGATGCACCCGTGATAAAATTATCCCATAAAGTATAGCTTGTAAATTATTGATAAGTAAATTAATAGGATGATAAGCTTAATGGACCTACACTTGAAAACTGTTTGTTTGTTTTGGTTTTATGAATGTGAAGCCCACATGAGCTCATAGGCTTGTGCGTTGGTAATGAGAAGAATAATAGATGACAACTAATTTTTAGGTTTAGGCTTATCGTCTCCTCCAAAAGACGTATTTATGTGATTGTGCTGTGGTCAAAGAATTTTGCCCCGCTTGAGACTCGAACCAGAGTCCACCTGGTTATCAGACCGGCGCGTTATCACTTCCTCCAACGAGCCACCCAAAACTGTATTATAATTGTTCAGAAATGAGTATAAAAACGTTTAACACGACTAGGATATTGCCTAAGAATCTGCACTGGTTGACTGACAAATCTCATCAACAATAAACAGTTAAAAATATTAACTTTACACTAATGGGTGGCTCGTTGGAGGAGTGATAAAGCGCCAGTCTGATAACCAGGTGGACCCTGGTTCAAATCCCAAGCGGGGAACAATTTTTGACCACAGCACAATCACATAGATACGGCCACCCCGTCTTTCGGAGGAGACGATAAGCCGTCGGTCCCGACTATCTCGAGAATAGTTGTAAATGCAACCAAAGACAATGTATAATATATATTATATGAGTGTTGGTCATCTTTGGTGAAACTAACCTAAGCCTAGTACACTTGGTGATATCAAACAGTACAAACGAGCTAAGCGACATAGGCTTCATTAGGTTTCGCATACCAAGTGCAAGATATGATGTGTAAAAGGCAGTTATGCTCAGCATAGTATCCATGCTTAGAGCAATTTTCAAATTTTTATTTGAAGATGCAACAAAGTCTTGCCAATGGCCGACTTTGTGAAGAAGACTAACATTTGAAGTGATGAAATAAAATTATTATTATAATAATTAGTAGAATTTGAGTTATAATTACTAAAATCTAATTAACTTCTTATCCTCTTCAATTCAATTACTAAAATCTAAAAGTTTTTATCATTTTCAATTTACTTACGTCTCCCGCCATGGAGTCAACTGTTTCAAAAGCTTCATCAAATAATGTTTTTTGCACCATATCCGACGTTGAGTTAGCTCCATCAGTCAGAAATTCGTCTCTTCCAAGGTTGAGTGACGGCACAGCTTCAGGTTTGAGGATTTTTTTTGGAGGTGTTCCCAACAGTTCGGATTGGAGATCGCGTCTATAATCATTCAATTTGAAATGATCTGAACAAATACATGATGTAAGTGGATTAAAAACTTTCAATCTCCTACAACGTTGTATCCATACTTTGCAAACCAGAGGATCTTTCGGAAACATGTGATAATAAACTTTCCTCTCCTTGAATTCACGGGTTTTGATGGAGTTGTTATTGCATGATTGAACTGCACAATTTTTTCCTGGCATCACGAGCGATTTTTTCCAATCAAATAGATTTTCGGATGAGCTCTGAAAACAAAACAAAAAACAATCAACCAAGTTTAAGTCGAAAATGGACGTAATACAAAAAAGAAAAATATTATACTTCACAAAAGTCAAGCATATACCGCATATTATCAGAGTATGGAACTATTAACTAAGAGAGTTATAGGATCTATAGCCAATATAATTTGGACTGAGCTTGAGCATCCTTGAAGTGACATCTACTATTGCTCCTCTTTATTTCCCCAAGTATGTTTATTACATTATTTGTTTACTATACAATAGTATATACCCTATTATGTGTATTCAATTGTTACAAGTATAAAATTATTCAATAGTAGGCTGCCTATAATAATTATAAGACTAGGCTGCAGAGTTGGTTTGAAACCATTTAACACTGACGATGAATGGAGTGGAGGTCATTTATTGGACACTAAACTGCACTTCAGCCCATAGCCTAATTCATACAAATTTGGATTCTTCCTTTGAATAAAGTAAAATGTTCTCAATGTATGTTTTCTGATAGCTGTGATATACTGTACCTGTAATCAATATTAATAATAAATATCAGTATTTCCATTATATACTTTTGAGCTGCTAATTTATGTTCTACAGGGTAGCATTCGACTTATTACGTTACTGAAGGGACGGATTCAAATCTTCAAAGATCCTCACAAGTCAACCGGAGCTCATTGTTAGTCCCACCCAAGTACGCTTATTGGGCAAACCAATAAGTTACTGTGTCCTTTACTCACAAGATCCAAGAGTCATTTCCCTATACTAGCGTCCCATTCATTACCTGGTTGCTTGTCAGCTTGCAGCCAAACAGAGCTCTCCTCCTTGTCCCTAGACTCTCGCAATCCAGTATAATATGCTTGGCAGTCTCTTCAGACTGTTTGCAAAGCCTACACATCTGACTTTCATTTCTAAGTCCAATTGTGTGGAGCTGGAGATGTTTCCTTAAGCGCCCTGTACACGGGGATTGTAGTGTCAGCCAGTTGAATATCTGTAGCCTGTCACAGCCTCTGTATTGTAATTGAGTCAAACAACAACAGGTGTGATTGACTACAGATATTCAACTGGCCGACACTACAATCTCAGTGTACAGGGCGCTTTAGTATTCTTTAGTAGCCTTCTTAACGTTGGTAGCCATTACACAGTGTTGGGTAAACTACTTTTCAAAAGTAGTTAGCTACAACTACAACTACTTTATTCAAAAAGTAGCTAAACTACACTACAACTACTTTTTTTAAAGTAGCTAGCTACAACTACAACTACAGAAAAAAAGTAGCTAGCTACTTTTTCGCTACTTTACAAAAAGTCATATATATAGAATGTTTTATTGTATAGAATCATGATAAAATGTTTTTGTCGTGTGGTTTAGGCAAATAATGTCCATTAAAACACAAAAACGTGATGCGTAGGCTACACACTTACATACATTGATTGACATTCATGTATATTATATCAATGTGAATATAGACCATACTATTGTAGAATATAGTATGATTACAAAATATGGAACTACAAAATCATTCTATTTCAACGTTAAAATATCATACCAATTACAAGGTAATCATACCAATTCACAAATCAGGAACAAACAAAAAACTTACTTAAAAATTACAGACCTATTTCCCTCTTAGCTTCTGTTCCTTAAATTATTGAAAAGTGTGTCATTTTAGAGGTACAATTGATGTAATATTTTGCAAATAACGATATTTGAACGAGCGATAGCGAGTTCTTACTTTTGACTCAAGACCGAAGTCGTTGTCCGTCTGTTCGTTTGTGTGTTTGTATGTTCGCAGTGGCGGCGCTACAGGGGGGCCAGGGTGGGCCTGGGCCCCCCAATATTCTCTCAGCCCCCCTCTGGCCCCCCCAATCGAAACTAGAACCATTATTTGAAAATGTAAAACAATAAATATCACAGTAAGTACTAGATTAAAAATAAAAACTTTTAGAAACAATATTAAATCTTGTAGTTAAAAGTAGGCTAATTATCATAGAAAATAGAGCAGACTCAACTACCTTTTTGTTGAAATAGGCATTGTCCAGAGTAAGTTCATAGCTACAGATTGCATCTACACTATAGGTTTATATCTCCACCGAAATCTAAATATTGAGGATAAGCAAGGACTGAGAAATATTGGAAACAAAGAAAGATCTATTATTCATAGTTCCAAGTAATTTCATGGAGTAGGACCACGGTAGCCTACTTGGTATAGTCTGGGCATGCTGAGAAGAAATCGTGTCACTGTGTCACAATGCAATTCATATTGAAATGGTGTCTCCTCTCAGCATATATGTAAACTTTTGATACCAGCAAACTCATAGCAACAAAATTTTGTATAATAAAAGTAAAAAATTGTTTCTTTCTTTTTTTGTTTTTCACATGAAACCATGGTTGCTGGTCGGTTACATGTTACATCTGAAATAACTACTTGCTAATCCTAAACTTTACTATATAATATAATTTTATAATGTAGGCCTAAAATCAGTACGGTAAGGTATGCTTTTTTATCCTAAATTGTGAAAGGAAAACTTATAAGTAGCCTACAGTAATTTGTATGTAGCCTATAGTAGGCTAGGCCTACTCTCAATAGCTAAATACAAAGTTTGTGTGACATATCATCATAATGAATCATCAGACCACAGATTTATGTGGTGGTGTTGTGGAGACAGCAGCGATTTCCAATTATTATTGAAAAATTGAAATAACCTAGATCTCAATAAAATATTCCTTTATACAGAATGACACACGGTTCAGAGAGCGACGGTTTTCAATGAAATATTACTCAGCCAGTTTTTCAATTAATGCATATTTTTACACAAAATTAAAGCTCATCATGTGCCATTTGAGTTGGCACAAATAAAAGCTCATAACCTGGAATTTCAGTTTTGTTTGAAAAATAATAATGCAGGACTCAACTCTCTTCTCAAAGTCCTTCACCGCATGGACTAACATCTCTGCAGTGATATCAGAAATTTCTCCAACAAGTTACGAAATTTGGACGAGTTGAAGAAATTGCTGATATCAATACAGTGATGTTAGTCCGTGTGATTGAGAATTTTTAGAAGAGAGTTGAGTCCAGCATTTGAAATGATGGTCATCTCCTTGACGACACTATTTTTTCCAACATAATTGAATAAATTTCATAAATCTGAAAGCTTATTAATAAGCTTTGTTAACTCAAATGGCACATAATGAGCTTTGTTTTGTGTAAAAAATTGGCTGGGTATTATTTCATTGTAATCGTCCATCTCCAGTGTGTCGCTCTGTATAGAGGAATTGTATTGAGATCTAGGTTATTTCATTTTTTTCCAATAATTACAGTAGTTCTGTATTCAAAACTGCTCAGTTGTAATTGCTTATACTTATACAATAATTCTTATTATCTTTTAAGCTTTCCATGCCTTATAATTTTTTGTCCACTATACTTTTTTTTAATTGGTGTATATACCCTACAGTGAATTCATCATTATTTGAAAAATGAACAAGAAAATAAAAACGGGGTAGCCTACTGCACCTTTGAGGAAACCTTCGGTTCACTTTTCAACTTATTTCATTCAACTTGAGGTTTTCAAACTATTCTCAATTTTTCAAATATATTTGAATTATTCTTATCAACATATCAATAATCTATCTGCCATAGATAATTATAATAACATATTATTCCTGATTTAAATTAATTATGAATAATTATATTATTCGGGCTATGATATAAGCTATTATCAAGTACCGTATCAATTATTCTAATCTTGACATCGTGTATTTACTACAGAGACTGAATAATCAGTCTGATTTTACAATCTCTATAGTACCGGTATTTACTATCCTCAAATCTCATAGTATTTCTAATTTGATAAGAAATTTCTTGCTGTTATGATGCAATAAAGGAGTCTGTATTTTCTCAAACTGTTATTTTCAAAAAAGTCATCATTCTCAAAAAATTATTGTCCATATACCAATTTAAGTTTTCCAAATAATTTCAGAAAATTCTAATAAAACTCATAATGTAGTAAAAAGTAATTAACTATGTATGAAAAATCATAAAAATGTAATAAATTGTAGCATCTAGGGCATTGGAATGTATGGCACTTCAAAAAAGTAAAAAATCATGGGAATAAAAATACTGCAAATGTAGGTACTGTACCATATATCACGTGAAGCCTAGGTCTAGTGTCAGTAGTATAGTATAGCTCTTAATTAATTAGGTGGAGGGCAAAGGGAATTTTGGCTCTCAATTGCTGGCCCACCCAGTGATATCTTGGGCCCACCCTTGGCCCCCCCCCATTCATTGGGGGCTAACGCCACCACTGTATGTTCGACAATAACTTTCGAACGCCTCAATTAATCAAATTCAAATTCAGAACATATATTCTTCATACTTTTATACAGGTCAAGTTCGTTGGACAATGAAATCGACCGACTCCTTCATCCTTTTTCAGGTGAAAAAAGGATAAACTCTCAGCAACAATATATCTATATATACTAAGGCATCTATTCAATTTCAACACAATAATTATTGCGGCTGGAAAATGTCATAAGGAACTTGAATATATATATTTTTTTGCGAATCCATCTGATTACAGTGGAACAGCTGATTGAATATTAGCGGCAAATTTGAAAATATTATCATGAGAATAATAATAATGTTCTTAAATCAATAAATTTTTTCATGTGAAGTCATATTATGTTAGTATTGATTTCAAAGTTTAAACATGTGATAGGAGTCTATTTATTTGAACAGCTGACAAAAGGCAGCAAATTTGAATTATTTTACCATTTATTTTTCAAGTATTCTTGTTCAAGGAAGTTTGTTGTTCCATTTGATTTCCATGCTTTAATAAGTAAGGCTAATAAATAAGTCAGCCGTGCTTATCTACGGGATTTGAAGAATGCTATTGAGGAGATCTCTAATAATTTATACGATTTATCCGAATGGAAATACTGAATTATCAAAAAAATCCATACTTGAACGAATCCCTACAATGTTTGTTTTCGATTTGATACACTAAATAATTTACAAATTATTTTGAGTTTAGAACAAGAGGCGATCAATATGACTCTACAGTGTTCCGAAAAGAACTAACTCAAGTACTATCACGGTGTTCTTCGAGCTGAAAGAATACAGAACATATCATTGGCTAAACACCGAATTCTCCTTAGTTTTCCTCTAATCCGCCCTTCTATTATTTCAAGACTTTTTATCATACCTAGATAATGGATAGACTCTACACGAAGTTTCAATAGTACCGTAAGTATGGATTTCAGAAAAAATAAGGGAAAGTTATTACATCCATATTTGTAAATTTGTTAGAATTGTTCACTGAACGATGTTCAGTTAATAGGTCTACTCTGAATTCTTGCAGTCAAGTCGTCTTGAACAAGTAGGCCTACGTTTTTATTGGTGCATTGGCGGCAGAAGAGTTGCGGATAATGATGTATCAAAATATGATCAAACGATTGATCAAAATATACCGTACATAACTATATCCTCACAAAAAGGAATCATTCATCAGTATTCAATAAATCTAGGTATCGTATTAGTATGATTTGTGGTTTATATTTTTAAATAATTAAAGCCATAAGTTGACTTTGAGGGTTCGCACGCGAGTTCTTCAGCCCATGGGGCTTACTAGTCTAGCTTATTCTAGATTATTATTACATAAATAATTATGGGCCACCAGCCCACTGGTGGCCGTGGTGTGCTGGTGGCATCAATTTATTGATCATTGTACTATCGATTATATGAGTTGATGTATACCGTATACCAAAAGTAGCGTGATTTACGCTACATACTACTCTTGAAATGTAGTGCTTTACAATACTTATACTATTTTTAAAAAGTAGCGTCGTTACACTACAAACTAAAAAAAAGTAGCGCGCTACTCCCCAATACTGCCATTACATGACAATGCAACGGAACCTCCTGTGTTCCGGAAGCAACCATTTTAGATTGAGGAACCTGCGCTGATAGGACAGATAAAAATGGGTTTTATGTCAAGGCAACTCCTGAAGTTGCTTTGAGGTTTGGTTTGAATAGTGGCAATTCATGTGGTTCCCACGACCCCTTGTAGTCGCCTATTACGATGATACGATCAAGCAAGGGATACTGTGGGCGTATTCTCATCTGCTCCCTGGTCCCCAGAGAAAAACATTTGTAACCTAAATTATACTAGTAGTTCTGTGAATGGCAGACCTCACGAAGTCACCCATGTTCCCTGCATCATAAAAGCAATGTCTGTATTCACGGTAAGCCCAGATTGTGCGCCGATTCCGAGGAAGTCTGGTCAGCAATGCAGTGGCCACTACACAGTCACGCTCTATGTCAAAAAATGTATGTATAAATCAGTTCGTCACGATTCGTCAAAATTTGAGGGTGCTTGGAGAACCGGGCATCAGTCTCTATAATTATTGTAATAATGTCTAACCTCATGCAAAACGGTCCGACGGTCGGCTGCAGTCGAACAGCTGTAGCCAATCACAGCTCTTGTTGTTAGTTATTATTATTGTTATTGGTACGAGGGTGAAGCCCACATGAGCTCATAGGCTTGTGCGTGGGTGATGATATGGATGATAGATGACGACTACTTTGAGGTAGTCGGGACCGACGGCTTATCGTCTCCTCCGAAAGACGGGGTGGCCGTATTTATGTGATTGTGCTGTGGTCAAAAAACTGTTCCCCGCTTGGGACTTGAACCAGGTTCCACCTGGTTATCAGACCGGCGATTTATCACTCTTCCAACGAGCCACCCAAACCGCGGTCTGCGGTCGACCGTTTCACATAAAGAAAAACTTACCTTAATATTCATCTGAAATATCTCAGCTGACTTCAATGAAAGTATATCATCTGAAGTAGAAATTTTTGAAAATTTGTATATAATGAATGTCATAATATCATATGTTTTAGTGATATCAACATGAATATACTATCAAATCATTTATGGAGTATACCTATATCAGAGAATAGTTCAATCCTTTTTTCCTTTTTCCGTCCTTAATATGAAAATTGTCGAAAAACCTTACGTATACATCGACGCGCGGTTTCAAGAGGAACATCCCTGTCAAATTTCATTAGAATGTATTGCCGCGTTCAGTCGTTAATGCGGAACATACATACATACAAACAAATGCAAAATCGTCGACTTGAATCTTAGACCTCACTTACGTTCGGTCAATAACTTATGTTACAACATTGAAAATTTGAATAATTTTGTACTGAAAGACTGTGTAACTTTGAAAATACAACTTGTAATTTATCTGAGAAAGTATTGAAATACTTCTATTTAGTAATGTTGGTACGAATTTCAGATGCTGATAAGTAAACTTACTTGAACCTAAAGATCCATCTGAGTTTACTCGGTACTAGGTTATGCAGGCTTACTCTTAACATAAATATTTTACAATGACAAATATACTCCAAAGAAGTAAAGTTCCAAAAAATATTCTCAAAGTTCATAAGCGAAAACTCATCTTGACCACATCCACAAGTTTCAGGTTATATAAAGAGTAAAAACTTGAAGACCTCCTAGTCCTAAATAACCATCATGCTTGAACATCTGATCTCACTTAGTGGCAGACTGACAGCTGACAGTGAGTGAGTTCACGGGAGAAAACCGGTTCACCAGACACGTGACTTCTCGTTAGTAACCAGAAACCACGTGACTGGTGCACCGAACTTGCCCCACCGAACGCCTTTTCTCAGGGCCGGTCTGGGTAGGTTGGGGGCCCCTGGCGATTGATCAACTGGGGGCCCCACATTGGGGGTATGGATACCCCCTCCCCCAGCCAAGGGGGAGGAGGGACTACTTTGAGGTAGTCGGGACTGACGGCTTATCGTCTCCTCTGAAAGCCAGGGTGGCCATATTTATGTGATTATGCTGTGGTCAAAAATTCTTCCCCGCTTGGGACTTGAACCAGGGTCCACCTGGTTATCAGACCGGCACTTTATCACTCCTCCAACAAGCCACCCATTGTACAGTTGTACACATTATAAAGTCCATGCAGACCATTTGCTAATATCAGCAATGGTTGATTGCTGCTTGCTTACAGCTAATTTTACACTTATTAAGAAATGGAGTGGCTAGTAAGAGAAGCATACTAAACTCACAGTTGTTGACAAAAATGTGAATAAATATATATTTTAAAAATCTGTTGCAATATAAGTAGCCCAAATATGCAGAAGCCCTAAAAGAGAAGAAGTATTGGGTAATGGCTAATTAACCAAGGATAGTGCATAAATGGAAATACAATCAATTGAAAATAGCAAGAGTTAAAGAAGATATAAATTTCAACAAAATTTGTTTACATAATAATATCATCCCAAATTATGTTCAGTTACACACAAGAGCAATGACCATGTTGATCGATTGGCTAGGTAGTCTAGTGTCAATGGGCTGGAATTGAATGTAAAAAGTGAAGTGCATGACTTTCTCTAGAAAAATGATCAAGTCCAACTTTTTCTATAAGGTTCATGGTATGGTTTTGGATAGAGTTGAAGCATGCAGGGATCTGGGTGTTGTCTTTGACAGCAGTCTTGGATTCTCAATGCATATTGACCATACCATAGCTAGAGCCAACAAATTGCTTGGATTTGTGATGCAGAATACAGCTGACTTTAATAACCTAGATGCAATATGCACTGTTTATTGGTCTCTTGTAAGGAGTGTGTTGGAGTATGGATCTCTGGTCTGGAATCCCTTCACTCATGTGTTTTCTCAGGGGCTTGAGGTGGTTCAGAACAAGTTTTTTAGGTTTCTCTTCTATAGGCGCTTTGGTAGATCTTGTCCTTTGGGCTTCCCTACAGACGTTTGAGAAGGACATTCTGCTTCATCTCTTTAAGGTTGTGTTGTGAGAGAGACTCATTAATTCTCATCCATGGGCTGATCAGGGGTCGGTTTTCTTCTCCTTCTCTTCTCTCCATGATCAATTTCCATGTTCCCTCATTCAGTTCTAGGAACTGTCCCACCTTTGATATTGTCAGAAGTAGAACTGTGAGTGGGTTCAATGCTCCCCTGTTTAGATCTCTCAGATTGTATAATGGGCTGAATTGTGCAATAGATTTATTTGGATTGGACAGTGCTTTCAGGCAGGATTTGAAGGGGTTATATGCTTGCTGATTGATCAATAGTTTGAATATATATATAGGTATTTATTATTTTTCTGTTCTTGATGACCTGTGTAATTTTTGGTTTTTATTATCACTTGTTTTTTTTCAATTTTATTCCAACTTCAATAATTTTAATGACATTTTTAATTGATTATTTCAATTTCTTCCTGCTAGTTATGTATTGTATTTGAATGCTTTGTCTCTAATTTGATCTTTCTTTTAAGTGTCTATAAGTTATGTAAGTTATTTATTAGTGACTTCTTTTTCTATTAGGTACATATATATATATTTTTCTTCTATTATGTGAACTTTCATCCAATTTTTCTCAAGTTGATGTTATTCTTTGATTTAAATTGTATCTCATGTTAAAACTTGTGTTATGAGGGCAATAATGGGATTTATTTGATTATTCCTGGTGCCCTCAGAAATGTATATTTTGAAATAAATAAAATGCAATATTTCAAGAAACCTTACATATACATTGACGTGCAATTTCAAGAGGAATATTCCTGTCAAATTTCATCAGAATCTAATGCCGCGTTTTGTTGTAAATGCAGAACAAACAAGCAAACAAATAAACATAAAGAGAAATGCAAAATCATTGGCTTGAATCGAGACCTCACATACGTTTGGTCAGTTGATTGCATGCAATTAATGAAACTCATAATAACTACAGTTATTTTTCTCAGGCCACTCTCCCGTGTTTTGGATGGACACGTTAAGCCGTCGGTCCCGGCTGCCTAAAAACAGTCGTTAAGTCATGTCAGAGGCCCTGAAATTGATCAGGAGCGACCTGAAAACTCTGACACCAGACCTGAGCCAGCCAGGTCACACAAATATTATTATTACTACAGTGACTATGCAGGGTGTTTCAGGAGGAATCTGCAATATTTCTCAGGATGATTCCTTACACCAAGTAGACAAAAAAGTTCCATGGGACCAGCCCCCAAAAACGCTTTGTTACCGAGATAACAATGGCGGAAAATTGAGATTTTTCAAAACATATTAATTTTTCTAATTTTTTAGAGGCTTCACTCAGGGTCTAAAATAATCAATTCTTATGTAAAATTAGCTGAGGAATTCAATGGAACCAGTTTCAAGTTTTTAACTTCAACGGTTATTGAGATAATTGGAAAAATATGCTAAAAAATCACCATTTTTTAACAATAAGGGTTATAACTAAATAAGGAATCATAAATTTGTATTTTTTATTAATGGAAGTTGAAGAGAGTCAGATTCTGAAGAAAAAGTTGAATGACGGCGATTGTGTAAATCATACCCGAAGCTCAGAAATGGCGATCAAAAATTGCAAAATTGACAAAACATAGCACAAGCAATAAATTTGTGTATAATAGCGATTTTGCGATTTTTGATCGCTATTTCTCAGATTTAGGTAGGATTTACACAATCGCCGCCATTCAACTTTTTCTTCATAATCCGACTCTCTTCAACTTCCATTAATAAAAATACAAATTTATGATTCCTTATTTAGTTATAACCCTTATTGTTGAAAAATGGCGGTTTTTAACCATATTTTTCCAATTATCTTAATAACCGTTGAAGTTACAAACTTGGAACTGGTTTCATTGAATTCCTCTGCTAATTTTACATTGGAATTGATTATTTTAAAACCTCACTAAAGCCTCTAAAAAATTAGAAAAATTAATATATTTGA